>JAOANR010000003.1:28218868-28262976 GCA_030278955.1 Hygrophila difformis | reverse complement strand
CACCCTCTAATCCAACTACTCCTAGACACAACCATAGCCCCAGATCACGTTCCCCTCCTGGTTTCAGCTCCTCAGATCTCTCACCATCTTGGACAAAACAACCGTCAGGCGCTTGGACCAAATCAATTCCCTCTTCCCTCCCCCCTATCACCATTCAGCTATTATGGTCCTGGATCCATCAACTCATATTAGTAAGAGGGTTAGAAGCATGGAAGGCTCAATGGGAGGTAGACATCCAGACGTCTCCAGTAGCCACCTTGTGACTCTTCCTGAAAGGGCAACTTCTCTACCTTTGCCAGATCTAGATCGAGCAAATCATATGCCATCGTAGTCCCTGACTAAGTTTTCTCTTCTCTGCCCCTTTTTCTTTATCATCTTTGATCTATGCTGTTTAACTTTGCTTGTTGGAATGTTTAGGGAGTAGGATCATCATCATTTCAAAGGGAATTCGAGACCTAATAAACAGAAAAGGGATTGACATTTTTGATATCTTTGAACCCCGGATTACCGGGGATCGCGCTGATAAATTTATTCGTAGATGTGGCTTCTCTTCTTCCTTTTGCGTTGAAACTTCTGGCTTTTCTGACGGCATCTGGATTTTATGGAAAGATCATGTTTCTGTGGACATTCTGGAGGCTCATTCTCAGTTTGTTGATTTTTGTATCAAAGACTCTGGTGGTGACCTTTTTATTTTCATGGTGTATGCTGCTCCAAATAGATATCGTCGGTCTTGGTTGTCGCCTGAGTTGATCAGAATTGGCAACAACCATCTTCAGCCTTGGTTAGTAGGTGGTGATCTTAATTATATTGCTAGGAATGATGAAACTAGAGGTGGCTCCCAATTCACTCATTCATGTGATGAACTGAGAAATTGGATGGAGGCAGCTACTGTTACCGAACTCAAGACCTTTGGGAATCATTTCACCAGGCTAGGGGGCCTCTTAGACGCCGGTTTGATAGATTGACTGGCAATGAGGCTTGGCATGAGAGATTCACACAGTGTACAGCTGAAGTCCTTCCCAAGGTGCAATCGGATCATTCCACTCTTTTCTTGAAACTCAGTCATTCGGGTAGCCCGGCTGATAACTCTCTTCCTAAGATTCTTAGATATAAAGCAGCTTGGCAGAGCTATCCCAGCTTTAGGAAATTAGTTGCCTCAACTTGGAAAACTCATGAACTCCTCAATGTGATTATCAAGAATTTCAAACAGGAGGCTACTAAATAGAATGGTCATATCTCTAACTCATTAACTAAGAGAAAGTCTAGAATCAGAGCTCGCTTGAGAGGCATTGAACGTGAGTTAGATTGATCGGATAATGCTTTTTCCAGACGCCTTCATGCACAGCTTAGCACTGAGTTGGGACAGATCCTTGAGAAAGAGGAACTTTGCTGGATTCAGAGAAGCACTAGAAATTAGAATTTGGCAGGAGATCAAAACTCTAACTTCTACCACAATTTTGTTATAGCAAAACGAAGAAGACTTTTACTATCCTTAATGATGCCAAGGGTAACACCTTCTCTGATGAGGAGTCGATCCAGGACATGGTGGTTAATTTCTTCACTCATCTCTGTCAGGATAATAATCTTCTTCCTCAGACTATCCATGTTCCATCTGGTTTCCTTCCATCTCTTACATCCTCTAAAGTTGCCATTATGGAATCCCTACCTTCCATAAATGAAGTTTGGTCGGACATCAAGCAAATGGCACTCTTAAAAGCCCCATGACCGGATGGTCTTCATGCCATGTTCTACCAACAAAACTGGCCAACTGTTGGGAATATAGTATACAAATTCATCCAGGAATGCTTTGGTGATTCTAGAGACCTGTCTGTCATTAATCAAACTGCTATAGTTCTCATTCATAAAGTGGCAAATCCAATCTCGGTTACCCAGTTTTGACCTATTAGCCTGTGCAACATTGTTTATAAGGAGCTCACTAAGCTGTTAGTCAGTTGAATGGCTCATATTCTTCCTCGGTTAATTAATCATGGCTAATCTAGCTTTGTTAAAGGTTGTATTATTCAAGATAACATTATCCTTTGCCACGTAATCTCTCACTATCTTGATAAATCGATAGCTAAGCCTTGCTACATGATGCTCAAGCTTGACTTGGAGAAGGCCTATGATAAATTCAATTTGGGTTTTATTCATGACGCTCTCCTCCTTTTTGTCTTTCCTGTTTCTTCCATTAATCTATTCATGAATTGTATTAACTCCTCCTCTATGCAGGTTTATTGAAATGGTAAACAATCCCTGCCTTTTCACTCCCTCTCGTGGCATATGTCAAGGAGATCCCATATCACCTTATATCTTTATTCTTTGCATGGAGAGGTTGGGTGCCATGATCAATCAAACTGTAGATGATGGCCACTGGATGCCCCCAAATTGGGATAAGGGTCGCCGCAAAATCCGTATATCTTTTTTACAGATGACATTCTCTTTTTTGCTAAAGCCTCAGTCATTCAAGCCAACTATATCAAAGTCATCTTAGACCATTTCAGTTCCTTATCAGGTTTGGTGATTAGTTTATTTAAATCTCGCATCCTCTTTGGTAAGGCTGTCAAAAGGGACAGTAGAAGGGATATTCTTAATATTCAGGAGTTTCAAAGTGTTCATAATCTTGGTCATTACTTAGGTTTCCCTATGACAATATGCAGATACTCCTCGTTTGAGTTTGGATTTCTCATTGATAAAGTTAAAAATAAACTCAGTTTGGTCACAACGCCACCTTAGCCTAACTGGTAGATTGACTCTTATTAAATATGTTCTTTTTCCTATTAGCATGTATATTATGCAGGTGATTCGACTCCCTAATAAAACTATCAGCGAGCTTGAGAAAATTTGCCGTGACTTCCTCTGGGGTTCTCTTAATAATCACCGCAAAGTCCATCTGTCACTACTTCTTTTGATCAAGGTGGCTTGGGAATTTGCAAACTCAAAGACCTTAATGAAGCACTTCTATTAAAGAGTTGATGGGGTCTTCTTACAAGGGACACTCAATGAAGTATGCTTCTAAATAAGCGATATGGTTGGAAAGCGAATAGATTCACACATCATCCCCAATCTCTTTCTCAATTTGCCAAGATTCACACTCCATTTGCAATACATTCCACTCAATGCTTGGGATGAAAATTGAGAATGGTATGTCATCATTGTTTTAGTTTGATAATCAGACTATAAAGAGTTTTTCCTTGCAGGATATGACTGTCCGCCCCCTCTCTCATGATGAATTGAAGCGCACAGTTGCCTCTTATTCTTTGGGAGCGTCCTGAAACATGCAATAGCTTGATCAAATTCTCACAAATGATGGCATTCAAGTGATCATGCTGAAACCTTCCCCCCACAGTCCAGATATCAATGACTGACCCTTTTAGAAACCAGCTTCCAATGGTATTTTCTCTGTCAGCAGCACCATGAAAAGACTGAATTCCTTCCAAACAACAACTTCGACACTTGGAAGACCATCTGGAGATGGACAGTTCCCTACTGTACCCATATGTTTCTTTGGTTTGCTGCTCATAACAAACTTCTCGCTGGCTTGGAGAGACAACAACGGCGCATTTCAGTTGATGGTACATGCTGGAAATGTGGGGATATCAAAAGTTGTCTCCATTTTTTAAAAGACTGCCCTACTTTAACTGACATCTGGATTCGGTTAGGGTTCTCCTCCTTCAATA
Source organism: Hygrophila difformis (assembly GCA_030278955.1). Classification (NCBI taxonomy): domain Eukaryota; kingdom Viridiplantae; phylum Streptophyta; class Magnoliopsida; order Lamiales; family Acanthaceae; genus Hygrophila; species Hygrophila difformis. The sequence continues at coordinate 28,259,299 of JAOANR010000003.1, read as the reverse complement.
ATTTCTGGTCTTCGACATTGTCAATTGGATAATTTCTATGCAATGGATAGACATTGGAGAAAAGAACTCATCTACCTTCGTCTTTGGTACTTGGTTAATCTGGAAAGCTGATGCCTTGAACTTTATGGTAACGAGAGTATTCATTGCCCCTTGCTCCATGCCAAAATCAGAAGCAGTGTGAATGAATTCTTGGCCGCCAGGAAGAAACTCCTACTCTATTGCGTCAAAGCTCGGAATTTCGGTAGGGCCAGATGGGACAAACCCCCAGAGAATTGGGTTAAAGCCAATTGCGATGGGAGCATTAGGAGGAATGTGAGCTTGTCTGGCGGAATCCTTTTGTGATACGCATGGAAATTGGCTGGATGGCATTAAAGCTAAGAGCAATCTCCTTGATATCCTGCATGCTGAAGTTTGGGTAATCATTCTCATCCTACAGTTAGCTTGATCGATGGGAATCCGCAATTTGGAAGTGGAATCGGATAACCAAGATGTAATTCATCTCATCAATTCTGATTCAAATACCTTTGGAACAACTCACATTTGGTTATCACAGATCAAAGACATGGTCTCTTGGGATTGGGATGTTCGATTTGCTTCAATTCCACGAGAGTGCAACAAGTCTGCAGATTGCCATATCAAAGACCACCCTTGGATAGATAATGTTCAACACTTCGTTAGGCCCCTCCGATTTTATGATTGATATCATTAATTTTGACCGCTTTGGTCTGTATCATACTATGCAAGTTTTGCAATAAAACGGCTTTGGCCCTCCGTTATCCCGAAAAAAAATTATACAATTGTGTTATTAAAGTCGTTTTTTTAAAAAATAAAAATAAAAATTGTACTACCTTTAGAAATTGTGTCATATCACTGCCCAGCTAGGATTGTCACAAAACAAGGTTTATGTGTATCACCATATTTTAATATATTCACTCAACTGGGGCTTATATTGCTAAAACAATTGGCGACTATAGCCCAAACGAAATATGTATCGCTATCAAGTTCGGCACTCTAACATTGCCCAAACGGGGCTTGTGGCATAGACACAAGCACAAATTACAGAAATTATCATTGTTACTCATATAGCTCAAATGAGGCAGATAATAAATACATACCTCCTTCTTTTTCGGTTTGCACCATGTGACACTGACGTGCATGTCGATATACATTTTCAACGATTGATAACTTAAATTGTGTATAATAAAAGAATATAGAAAATCGATATTCTAAAACTACAAGTTTAGACGAATCTAATAAGATCTGACACAAACAATGAACACACAGATTATGATACCAAAATATATCATGCACAACGGAACAATTAAACAAGCGTAAAGTAATAAAAAGACGCAAGCAATTGTTGACCCAGTTGAAGCTTTGCGTACCCCTCCCCCCCCCCCCCACAACGCGGAAAAGATAAACTAATTAATTTAAATATTTTCAGATAAATATATAAATTAATTAAGAATTAATTAACCTTGAGGATCGGAAGGTACAGTTAAGATGGAAAACATCGTGAACCGAAAGCACACGGCGTCAAGCTTGCAGTATTCATTTATTGGTCGGGATCGTTCTCTAGAGGGTATACGATAGAAGTATATAATAGCGCATGAACTTAAAAGGTTTATAATCTCAGTTACTCGGATGATTTGAAATTTGTTCTAAATCCTATTACTATATTGAAAGAAACAGCGTGTAAATGAAAGTTGTAAAAAAAAAAAGAGAGAGAGAGATTATGTGGTACAAATTCACGAGTTATTGAATATTGTTGACAGAATTTCACAGAAAGAAAGGAAAACGATTGAGTAGTGTTTATGACACGCTTTGTATTGAACTCATTAGTGCGTGAGAATAATGCATTGGGATAGATCATGTGTCAAAGTTTGCTGAGAGGATCCTTCATGTCTTAAATCACATTCTCAAGACGAGTACTTGTGATTCAGTGTCATGGCTCTATTGGTTCTGAAGCTATGGGATACTGTATTTATGAGATGATCTTGTCAAACTCATTTCATAAATAGAGCTATAGTGATTATCACTTAATCTGTTTCTTTCGGATTAAGATTAAGTTCAGTTGAAAATTTCTGGTCACATCCAACCATTAAAGACTCATTCGAACCCATTGTTATAAACCATTATTCTATTGTGAAGAGACATTCATACTCCCTCTTTGAGTGGCCTCTACAATTTGAAATAAAAGCAGGTATTTAAATCTATCACTCAAAGGTTTTCTGTAACTCAAATTACCTAAAATAACCCAATGGGAATTGTTAAGAAATTATAGTCTTTGTGAATATGGCAAGATAAAATTGCTAAACAAAATCCTTGACTCAACTAGACTACTCAGATTTGTCGTTAAGTGGTTGGCAGAAAAGATCTCTGTAGGATAATCACCTTATTCCATAACTTGACTCAGGATTAATGATTTTTCATTTAATATAGCTTTCTATTTATAGCATGTGGTTTCACATCACAACAGTCTATAACCCTTGGAAGTTATATTCGATGGACCTTCATTAATTTGTAGCATACAAAAGTTGATTTTAGAAAAACTATTCCCTTTTAAACGACATGTACTTAAAATTCAACATTAGACCAAGTTTGTTAAATGGACACCCTAAGTAGATGATGATAAGCAAACTTCACATCCATATCCCGTGTTCATCATTATATGGATGAGTGGATGCATATTTAATGTGAGATGTCATGTATTAATAGAGTTCATTACATTTATGTCATGTTGAAAATAATTCACTTTGCATAATCTGGGAAGGATCCCAAAATATTATGCATATAGTTATTCTATATGTATTGAGAAAGACGATGAGGGGTCTGAATCCTCAAATTAAAATGCTAGGGCATCCCAAAAATATATTAGGGACTAGACAGAATTGAGGGTGATTAAACCCTTTAACAGGAGTTTGAAGAATTAAAATCTGCAAATAAGTGTCCACACTAACTCGCAATAATTGATCCGGGGTTTAAAACTATGAACACTCTAATTTTCTGCATGCTATATGTGGACAACATGGAGGAGTTATTGTTCATAGAGTGTTCCTCAGGTTTGATGTAATATAGAGGGACAATTGATTCATGCTATGAGATCTTAAAATGTAAGGCATGAATCTTTGTTCCACTATTATAGCGTAGGTGATATATATCTATAAAGAGAAATCATCTTCAAATCCTTAGAATGAGGATCCTATTATTATATTACTTATGTATCTCTCACGCTTTGTTAATTTTGACATAGCGTGAGTGTCAATTAAGCATGTGATGATGTGAATCATTACGTATTGAAATCCTACGCTTTGTTCTCATGGGGACATAGCGTGGGATATAGTGAGTTTGGGAATGAAGAAAGTGGAATATCAGAATTTTAACATCCTCATGTTATTTCTATTGTGAAAATAACATGGGGACGCTTGAATTCTGAATGTTCAAGTTTATAGAATTTGTAGTTATGTTCTGAAAGATTATCACGCTATGATTAACACAGTATGGGTCTCCCAGAAACATTGCATGGGTTTTGGTACTCGAATAGTGGCAAACTCATACAAGCATGCAATTCAATTAAAAGTGCAGAAAACTTAAGTAACCATACTCATTTATGCATCCAATGCAGAAATTAAGAAACATGCAAAACCATTTAACCCTTAATTTGCTCGAAAACATGTTATGAGGCAAGACGAAGGTGGAATTTTTAGAACAGATTTGTAATGTTCATGAAAAGATTCATTCCCAGAAAATGCAACGGGTTAAACATTCTTCAAACACAGACAAGCATAACAAAATTCATAACAAAGCAATAATTTCAACCAAAAGAATCAATTGGAATTTCATCAAAGGAATTTATTGAGTGATGTGAATGTCCTGAATAGCAAAATCCTAAGTCAATTTCAGAGCATTTAACAGAGTTCATTCCAAAACGGGGTTTTAATATATTCCAGAATGATAACTTTCTTGATTGAACTGATTCACTCAAGATTTTCCTTCACAGGAATCTCTTTCAGAAATGATGTCCTATTGATGGAATCCTACGTGAAATCTATGGCAGAAATCGTAATCTGGCATTTAAAACAGAAAATTGAAACTTGGAAACAAAAATCATGAGACAAAAATGCAAAATTCAAAAAGCAAAATGAAAAGAAACAATAAAGGGGAACCCATGCACCTGGAATTATGAATTTGATCAGAAAACTATGAAATTGAATTGATGATTGTGGATAAACATGATGTGGAATCAGTCACATATTGCATTGAATTGGAATTCTATCGGTTCCCAGAATTCTTCATCCAGGTGTTTCAACAATCTAATTCTACTAATGCGGAAATTTAATCTAGCTACGAATTACAACTCAAGACTGGAAGAACAATACAGAAATTGATATGAAATTCTTTACAGAACTAAAATGTAAAACTAATCTAACCTACCTAAAAATCTGTAAAGTTTGATCGGGAGTGTTTTTTAAGTGAAGAATCCGATGCTAGAGGCTCTAGGCCTCTGTTTATAGATGCTTGTGGAGTAACCGTCAGTTAGCTGTGGAAATAACTGTCACTCGCGCTGTTTTTTGGCAGCGCAAACTTCATTTCCTTGCTTCACACTTTGTTGGGTCACTGCTCTTTGACAATCAGCTTCCCATTTAATTTCTTTTCTTGGCTCAAAGCGTTCTACATTCTCTTCTTTTCATCATTCTTGTTTTGTTCTCTGGTCTTGCCTTTCTCTCACGCTTTGTGCTCAAACATCAAAGCGTGTGGCACTTGAGTCTTCAAGAATTTCTTCAGCTTTTATCTGGCAACTTCTCCCCACGCTTCACGCGATGTCTTCCTTTCTTTTCTTGTCGTGTAGGTGATTTCTTCCAGACTTTGTTATTCTTTTCGGCTATGCTCTATGCGATGTTTCTCTTGATTTTCCTCAATGCGTTTTTCCTGCTTGAGACAAAGCATATCAACTTCTGGTAAAAAAAAAATATAGCATAAGAAATTCTTCCTCATCTTTTCACCAAATGTTATCTTATTTCTTCACTTTCCTAAAAATTACTTGTCAGCTTTATTTCAGACATTCTTTCCCAGATTTCTCTCATCTCTTATGAGAAAGTGATCAAATTCTGCCATCTTGGACAGAAATTTGGATGAGTAATTGATTGTCATCACCAGTTCGGCCTTTGGCCTACGTTTGGGGGATACCAATTCAAGAGGTGATTTTACTAGGTGTTAGGGATGGCAATGGATCGGATAAGGGTAAATCCACCTCCATCCACGAATGTTATATCATCATCCAACCCACCCATTATCTATTTATAACTCAATTCAAATCCAATCCATCCATCAACTACGAGTGAAACAGGTGGATCGGGTGAGTAATGGATTTAAAACATGCATAAAGTTGCAATCATTTATATTCAAAGTCAATTCATGTCTGAATATTATAAAGTCTAGAAAACTATACTTGATTGAGATAGTATGGAAATGATGTGTAAACGAGATAATAAGACCTAAAAAGTGGAAAAATCAAACACTGAGAATGAAAATGTCAAACGGGAGAAAACAGAAGAAGTATAAAATATGTTGAGGAGTACTGACATTAGGAAGGTTAGTCGATAAGGCCTCCCTTAACAATGAGTGATGGAATTACGGGAATTGGGAATGGTTGGAACGAAGGAAGGGATTGAGGAAGAAAAAAAGGTAGGAAAAACTATTTAGATTTTTTACGAAAAAAAATTAAGTAAATATACGTATGTATATTTAATAAGATATAACGGGTGATGGATGGTTTGGATGATAGGTTATGTGATGGATCGGGTAGTAGGTTGGATGAGCCTAAATTCATCTCCGACCCGATCCGTCACCCGATCCACCCATCACCCTATAAGAATCCATATTTTGTCGGATTTTTATCCATTTCATCTGGTCGGGTGGGTCGGATTTTGGGCGGGTGCGAGTGAAATTGCCATCCCTACTAGGTGTTCAATCGATGGCAAACAACCACACACAATAATAAAATGTTAAGTATGTCTCCACTCCAATTGCCAAGCGGATAATTGTAGTGACAAAAAACTTCCCCGTTTTTTGTATAGGTATCTCCCACCTATTCTAATTCCCCAAAGAAGACCATCTTTGAGTTTCGCTCGTCGAAGCCTGTGAAGCAACCCCTCCAAAGTGTTGTGTCTGAAACAAGTGCGTGGATGTCAACTGGTAAATCAAGTTTGAACAATTTCTTTAAGTTCTTTATCAATACACTTAAAGAATCACGAACAATCTTCTCACAACAAGTCTGTCCAAGGAATCTCGATCTTGCAGCAAACTGATATCTCTTGAACAAGGGCTGCATATCGTATTCTCTTTTCACACAATGCTCTGGATGCGTAAGGAGGATTTCAAATGTACACATGATTGTTTACTGGAAGAATGCAGGAAATCCTCTTTAATACTTGCAAGTCAGCAATCCAGGTAAGGTAGGTTCTTCTTTCCATATTCTGGTGATCTTGTTGCCTTCTAGACACTATGCTAGATCTGGGAAAGTTTCTCCTGCATCGAAAGATTAGTAAAATATCCCCCCATATATGCATATAGCCATTGGAGACTAGCCAGTTGGATCTCTGCAAACTCTATCCAAATTGCACTCGAGCACAATGCAATGCTGCAGAAGTGGTTCATGACATGTTGTTCGATCATCGGTGTTGAACTTCTGTCAAAACCCATGACTCAACAGCATCATATATTGAAATTGAACTCAACGTCTAACTAATTTGCAGTGATATGATTAATTTGTCCTAAATTAATATTCAATAATCGACAACCGACAACTTTAATATTGACAAGAAATAATCAATTGTTGTATGGAAAGCCGTGGCTAAATCATAATTAAAATTAATTTTAATGATTACTAGTTGGAAAATTAATGAAACAAATTAAAGCCTGCAGTCTATTCTATGATGATTATAAGATTCTTCTTACTTATGATCCATTCATTTTTATTCCGATATTCATCAGGCATTATTAATAGGAGAATTTTGGTTTGGGTCAATAAATAATACGTTTTTTTCTATAAAAAAAAATATAGCTTTACATTAATACTATAATTTTTTTTAGTATTATGTTTGGCGTTTATTCTTAGTGGCTTTCAAATTTAATTAATTTATTTTAATATTTCAAAAACTACATTACTGCGAAAAAAATACATTATATGCACAACCAAAAAAATACATTATATAAATTTAAACGCATGCATACATGAATAGTAGGATATTATGTGTAGCTTAGGAACAAACACATACATGAAAGCATGAATATTATGTTTTTCTGTACATTATATATAAGATGCTAAAGTACAAATGCCACTTTTATACCATAGCATAAAATCAGTCCTCTTGAATGAAAATTGAGAGCATATTTTAAACAATGATATTATTGATATAAGGTCCTCTTGTGCGGATACAAGGTCCGTGCGGATGTACGGATTGCAACCGTTGATCATTTTCATCATCCAACTGTTGAGATCATTTTGTAGGATTAGTTTCGTTATTTTACTTGTTAGGTATTTTATATAGCATGTCGCTGAGAAGTACTATATCAAGTCCATGAATTGTATTGGTCTTGTCGCTGAATTACATAGGGCCATGTCGCTGAATTATGTGGGATCCGTCGCTGAGATGCGTTCAAATACACAAAACTATGTCACTGAAATGTATAACATTGTGTCGCTGAAATGAATACAATAATGTCGCTGAATTGCATATCCCATGTCACAGAATTCTATTAGTCATGTCGCTGAATTGTGAGAAGGCTCGTCGCTGATATGGGTTTAAAATCGCAATGAACTTCAAACGGCTCTAACTTCAAACGTCGCTGAGAAGAATACAATAATGTCGTTGAATTGCATATGCCGCGTCGCTGAATTGGATTGGCTCCATCTCTGAGTTGTGTATGTCATGTCGCTGAATTGTAAAATTATGAAACTAACCCTACAAATGATCTCAACCATTGGATGATGAAAGTAATCAACGGTTGCGGATATATCCGTACATCTGTACAGACCTTGTATCCACACGTTAACCGCTCCCTATAAATTGTTATTGAATGGTCAGATCGGATCGCCTTTTGATCTTATGATCCTCAACGATCTTGTGTTGGTATTACTAATTTTGGAAGCTCAGGTTCACACTCGAGTTCAGGCTGCTGAAAAGCTGTTCAGACAGCTTCCTGATGTATGGTCTGATGAAGAAAAAGATATGGATACAAATCCAGAGGAGGAGTCTGATGATTCTGACGGAGATTCCTCTGAGGAATCTGAGTGATATGCCCTTTTTGGCCAAAATGTGCGCCAGAGGGGGAGTTCAGTTGATATAACCATTGATCGGTTCCTCTGGCATGCACCATAACAAGGAGGGGGAGTCTGTGCAACTGGAAATCTGTAGAAGAAGGGTAACATTTTTTTTGCCTTACTTGTTCTGTCTTACTATTTGAACTACTATTGTGAACTGCTTATGAATATTGCACGATGGCCTGTAATAATTAAACCTTGATTATTGACGCTACATTTAGTTTTTATTTGTCAAGTGCTGTTTTGATGTAAATGCTCCTAGATTGAATCGATAGGCATTTTGTACGGAGCATTAGAATTGTTTATCTTGAAATGGGTATCAATGTAATTGGCGGTTGGGTTGAATGGGAAGAATTTCTCTATTTATATTCCTGTGTTATTTGTTAAGACATCGGTTTGATCAACTCATATACTGGCCCACATTCTGCCAAAAAGGGGGAGATTGTTGGGAACCAGTTTTGAGCAAATGTGTTCACAACCGATGTTTGAACTACTTCTTTGCACCAACCACTCCAGTATACGTCAAACTATTTCAAGTAGGTGGAGCTGACGAATCTACAATAGGATCACCAACAACGGTCAGCTAATTTCATGCCCGGATCGTGTTCAAGATGTATGGAAACGAAGATCTCCTAATCCGGGCAACTCCATTCTAAGGAAAGGAAAGATATGGAAACAAAATCTTTCCTAGAATGGAGGACTCTCTTCTCTCTTCAAATACGCCGGCTGAGGGATGTTTTGAGCACGACTTCATTATACATTTTCTCCCTGAAGCCATTGAAGTATTTGTGAGTGAGAAATACATCCCTTCTCGTGTTCGTGATTACACCATCTTGAAGGGAGTTATTCGATCAACACTGCCTTGGGTCAATTGATCGAGATTGTGCTATTGTGGTCTTGATTGAAGTCGACGAATTCAGTGAAGTTTTCCAAGGAGTCGTCAACACACGAGCTTAATTGAATCTATTCTTGAAGGAGGGCTTGCCAACAGGTTTCAGCCAAGAGTAACTTTAAGGGGGAGCCTTCAAGGAATTGGAGCAAGGTCGGAGAGATCTTCAACAAAGCAGGGGAGTGCTTTGGTTCGACAATTCAAATTGCTTGGAGATTGGAGTTGGGCAAATTGAAACAATATTGTTTGATCGTGGATCAAGTTGAACAAGTAGTGAAACCTCCTGGATTGGTATCACCAAGATGTATGCTTGTGCCGAACTGGGTCAACAAATCTTTGAGTTCGTTTACTTTTCAGTTTACCTTTATTCCGCTGCATATTATTATTAAACTGAATAACGTGTCCACGAAAGGTGTTTGAACTAGTTTACTGGTTATCCTAGCAAACGGACCTAACAATTGGTACCAGAGCCACACGCTTGACAGCGAGATCCAGTCAAAGAGATGGATAACCAAGGTGGTTCAGTAACCTGACCTCCATTGCTCGATGGATCAAACTATGCCTATTGGAAAGATCAAACGGAGGCATTTCTCATTGCACTAGATGAAGGAGCATGGGATGCAGTAGAGACTCAATATCATCCTCTAGTTGTTGAAAAATATAGTGTGAAAACCCCAAAGCCAATAAGCGAATGGACTACAACTGAGAGGCTTGTTGCATCAAAAAATTCAAAAGCACTGAGCGCTATTCATAATGCTCTTACAAAGGAACAATACCGACTTATTGCTGGATGTAAGATTGCTTATGACGTCTGGACTACTTTATCCAATACCTACGAGGGTATGGCACCGGTAAAGAAATCTAGAATCATAACACTTGATGCTCAATTTCATAGAATTACTATGGATGATAATGAATCTGTCGGCCAATACATTGGTCGCATTCGTGATCTAACCAACCAAGCTCTTGAGCTTGGCAAAGAGTATTCTCAACAGGATATTGTAGGTAAAATCATTGGGACGCTTCCAGAAAGGTTCAACGCAAAGGTGGCTACTCTTGAACTATACAAAGACTTTGACAAATTACAGGTTGATGAGTCGATGGGAATCCTACAATCGTGGGAAATGGATCACTGCCCTAGGGGTAAAAGCAAACCAGTGGCATTCAAATCTGTGACCAAGGATATAGATGACTCTTCCATGGAAGATCTTGGAGACTATAGTGATGAAGAAGAACTAGCCATGTTGTCCAAAAGACTGAACAAATCCTAAAAAACCGAAGATCCATATTCAACTCTTCCATGAAGATGGATGCCGGGACATCAAGCTCTAAACCCACTTCAAAAGGCTCTAAGTCATTTGACAAAAATAGATCTAAACAATCTAAATCTGAGGATGACAAAGAGATAATTTGTTTTGAGTGTGGCGGAAGAGGTCATATCAAAAAGGATTGTGCCAATCTTCGACCAAAGGAGTCAAACAAATCATATCAAGTAACATTCAGTGACTCCGAGGATGAGAAGGAGTCTAGTGGAAATGGTCCAGACTATGGAGTAGCATTAGTCAGAACATGGGATTCAGACAGTGATGATGAACAGGAATCAGGTATTCCTACTAACTCAGTCAATATGATTTCTTCTAATATGGTGCATTCTTTTGTTAGGGAACAGGAAGAGAGTATTAGCAAACTCCACAATCTCTATGAAGAAAAGTTCGAGAAATTGGAGATATCCATAGCTGAGTCAGTAGAGCTTCAAGTCGAGAATGGAAATTTGAAGGAGCATATCAAGAACCTTGAAAACAGAAATCAAGGATTGGAAGAGAAGCTAAAGATACTGTCTGAACAGGTGGATGAACTACTTGAGAAAAATGCAGAACTTCATAAAGACAATGATGATCTGGAAATCGAGAAGAATCACTACAGACTCTGGTATGCTAGTATGCATGGCAAAAAGGATGCTCTTCACACCGAACTAACTAAAGTTCAAGAAAAGCTTGCCAAAGCCGAAGACACTCTTGCGGCATTAAACAAAGGGAAAGCCAAGGTGGATGATGTCATTGCCATGGGGAGACCGAGCGGCAACAAACAAGGCTTAGGTTATCAAGCATCTACCTCAAAAGGAGAAAATAAAAGCAAATTTGTATCCAGAGGAACGCTAAGTGACCACCGGACTGCCAAGAAGCCTCATCATCATACAAGAAGGAACAAATGGACGAGAAGACCACCTCCTCCCATTCCTCTCAGATGTGATTACTGCAAACTTGAAGGCCACAAAACTAAGAACTGTGGAATCATAGTTAGAGACTAACAAGAAGGGAGACCTATCGTCTGGCCAAATGATAAGATCAAGATGAAGCTTATCTCCATCAAATGTGAATGGGTTCCTAAAGTTCAAAATAAATGTCATGTTGGCTCCTTATCTCACCAGAAAAAAACTAAGGGCACAATATGGTACTTTGATAGTGGGTGCTCAAAGCACATGACTGGAGAAAGAAACTTGCTCAAACACTACAAGGAAATCGATGGTGGATTTGTTGTCTTTGGAGATGGCAAAAAGGCTGCTCTAGGAGGATAAAGAATCATTGAGAACAGTAGCTCATGAGAATTATCTCCAGTGTTCTTTGTTGATGGACTTCAAGCAAACTTCATTAGCATCAGTCAACTGTGTGATGAGGATCTAATGGTACAGTTCACCAAGAAGGATTGCCAAGTGTTCAATCAAAATCAAGAATGCATCATGAGAGGTTTGCGCTCTAAAAATAATTGTTATCATCTTGTTCAAACATGCAATTTTGGTTCAGTCGCAGGTGAAAATCACATCATGCTATGGCATGAGAAGCTGAGGCATCTAAATTTCAAAGACTTAATCAGACTCAGTAGAACAGAAGCTGTCAAGGGCCTTCCTCACTTCAGAAACTCTAACATTGAGTTCTGTGATGAATGTGCCAAGAACAAGCAGCACAGGAGTTCACACAAGCTGTCTGAACACCTTATATCAACAAAATATCTCGACCTACTACACATGGATCTTATTGGTCCCACTGAGGTTGAAAGCTTGGGAGGTAAAAAAATATATTTTTGTGTGCATTGACGATTATTCTAGATATACTTGGGTAGACTTTCTCAGGGAAAAAGGTGACGCTTTCAAAGCCTTCGAAAAGTTATGCAATCGTCTCATGACCGAAAAAGACACTAAGGTAAAGCGGATTCGAAGTGATCATGGACGAGAATTTGAAAACCAGTCCTTTGAAGAATATTGTACAACTCATGGAATCAAGCATGAATACTCCGCACCAAAGACCCCCCAACAAAATGGAGTGGTGGAAAGAAAAAATCGCACCCCGCAAGAGATGTCAAGGGTGACGCTTAACTCCAAAAATGTTGCTGAGTATTTGTGGGCTAAAGCAATCAACACTGCATGCTACACCATAAATCGTGTCTATTGAGACCCAACTCCCTCATGACTCCATATGAGATATGGAACGGTAAAAGGACATCAATTGCTTACTTTTATATTTTTGGCAGCAAATGTTTTTGTCTTAAATGACAGGGAACATGTGGGAAAATTCCAAGAAAAAAGCCATGAAGGAATATTTGTGGGATATTCTAACACAAGCAGAGCATACAGAATATATATACCAAAGACCAGGTAGTGCTTGAATCCACAAATGTTGCCATAGAAGATGTTTCATGCAAAGGTTCTGCTCAACTTAATGAAGATGAAGATTCATCAACATCACCTAGTAGTCAGAATTCAGGTCAAATCAATGTTGAATGAATCACCACTGGAGAGGAGTCCACCGCAGCAGTCCAAACACCCAGCCCGGATGCCTTGTCACGTGACTCTGAGCCTCAGAAAGACCTCAACAGACGCATTCACAAACATCATGATCCTGAAGATATAATAGGCGATGTCAATGAAAAGAGGAAAACCCGGGGGAAAAAGATCGACTTCAAAGAACTAGCTGGCTTGCACTGCTATACGTCCAAGATCGAACCATCCAAAGTGGAAGAGGCTCTTCAGGACGAACATTGGATAAATGCCATGCAGGATGAACTACTTCAGTTCAAAAGAAATGAAGTATGGACTCTTGTTAAGGCCCAAAGACAAAAATATAATTGGTACCAAGTGGATCTTTCGCAACAAGAGTGATGAAAAAGGAAATATTACAAGAAACAAGGCACATCTAGTTGCTCAAGGATACACTCAAGTTGAAGGAGTGGACTTCAGTGAAACATTTGCTCCCGTAGCCAGACTTGAAGCAGTTCGGCTCTTGTTGTCCATCGCATGTTCATTAGGATTCAAGCTTTATCAAATGGATGTCAAGAGTGCATTCCTCAATGGATGGCTCAATGAGGAAGTGTACGTGGAGCAGCCCAAAGGCTTCGAGGATCCTCATCATCCACAGCATGTCTACAAGCTCAACAAAGCACTATATGGGTTGAAACAAGCTCCTAGGGCTTGGTACGAGAGGCTCTCGAAGTATTTGCTTGAACATGGATTCGAAAGAGGAAGTCTTGACAAGACACTATTCACCAAAAGAGAAAGCAAGGAATTCTAATCACTCAAGTCTATATAGATAATATAGTTTTTGGATCAACACATCATGTGCTCAAGGATCACTTCATCGAAATAATGGGTAAGGAGTTAGAAATGAGCATGGTTGGGGAACTGACTTACTTTGTTGGCTTGCAGGTAGCACAAAAGAAAGATGGCATATTTCTCAGCCAAACCAAGTATGCTCGGAACATTGTCAAAAAGTTTGGCATGGAGTCCATCAAACCTGTTCGAACTCCTATAGGAAATTATGACAAATTGAGCAAAGATCCCAGTGGTCAAAGTGTGGATCAAAAATTCTATCGAAGCATCATTGGAAGCCTACTATACTTTGCTGCAAGTCGACCAGACATAAGCTATCCAGTTGGTGTATGTGCTCGTTATCAAGCCGATCCCAAGGAATCCTACTTGAAAGCTGCCAAAAGAGTGATCAAATATGTTTTATGAACAAGTGATCTTGGTATATGGTACTCTAATGAATCTAATCTTTCATTACTTGGCTATAGTGATGCAGATTGGGTTGGTGATGCGGATGATAGAAAAAGCACAACAGGAGGATGCTTCTATATTAGAACCAATCTAGTCAGTTGGTATAGCAAGAACAAAGCTCAATCTCACTCTCAACTGCCGAAGCTGAATACATTGCAGCAGGAAGTTGTCGTGCACAATTGCTATGGATGAAGCAAATGATGCTAGACTATGGAATTGATCAAGAAATCCTCACTATACTATGTGATAACATGAGTGCAATCAACATCTCAAAGAATCCGGTCCAAAATGGGAGAACCAAACATATTGAGCTTCGACATCACTTCATTAGAGAACTTGTTGAAGATGGAATTGTGTCCATCCAACATGTCGGGACTACTGAGCAACATGCGGATATTCTCATTAAGGCATTAGATCGTGAAAGATTCGAAAAATTAAGAAGGAATCTTGGCCTATGCACGATCACATAAATTCCCGCAAATCATGAAATAAGTTTTATGTTTATGCAATTTCCATATTTTTATATAGTCTATTTCCTTACTTATATTATTTTGTGAATTTTGTGTCTAATACAAGTGTTAAGATGTATTTTCAGCAGGATCACAACTAACCATGTTTATCATAATTTAAACTCTAAAATCAAATTTGAACTTGATGCGACACCAAGTCTGACAAGCGCGTGAGGCGGGAACGGTTACCTGCACTATCCGTTTGAAATCATGATCATTGCAGTTTAGAAAGTCGTGATCCTCCTTTCAAATTTGAATTAAGGGAAGTTTCTCATCTAATCGTGCCCATATCTCTCCTTGATCGTGTTTCCTTACTCCTCCGTTCTCTCTTCCTCAACATTGCTCATATATTCTCCAAAGAATTTGTGTTTCTTCACTTGCTCTTGTCAAAAGATCTATCTTTCAGGAAAAATGGTGAAAACTCGTGGAAGCAAAGCTCAAGGTCTCAAGATCCCACCCCTGCATCTTCAACGGGAAGAAAGAAAGTAATATCTCCGGATGAGTCCAGCGCAAAGGGGCGAGCCAAAGCAGTTCAACAAGCGATTGTTGAACAAACCATCTCGGAAACCCCTTCTCTGGTACCTGTTTCGTTCCCCTCCTCATCTCCATCCACTGCTGGAGGAAAAGGTGCCACCACTGTTGTTGTTCAAGACCCTCTCGAAATTCGGGCTGAAGTAGCCGGAGCCAACACCATGAAGCAAAAGGAGGTAGGATCCCATAAGGCTAAAGAAAAAGGTGTATCCACCAACAAACCTAGAGAGAAAGCCGTGGCGAGGAAAAACGCCTCCATCAGCGAACGTGTTGAAGCAGATCTTGCAAAAGCGATGAAGCCTCTGGATGCCATTCTGGCCAATCTCCCCACAATGGGATCTAGCAAAGAGACGGAAGCAACCTTGCCCTCTAAAGTTGCGGACCCTGCACCAAAAGATGCACAAAAGGTATCCACTGCAAAGCCCAAGAAGAAAACTCCAGCAAAGAAGACTGTTGTGCAATCAAGTGAAGTGCCTGAACCTGCTCCCGTCACCAGACCGAGGAAAATCCCAAAGAACCTCTGCAAATCACTGCCACTGCAACTCACACTAGTCCAACCAAGGCGTCGGAACCACTGGCTGAACAACCTGATGAAGAGGAACTGGATTCCGATTATGTACAAGAATCTGATGATGGAAGCTCTGGAGATCAGTCGATGGTCGATATCAGTGATGACGAGAAGAATGATGCTGCGAACGATATCATAGAGAAGATTGCCTGGACTGCCAGCCAAAAGAGAAGGCATGAACTGTGAAAAGAAACTGAGCCAATTGTCCCTGCCAAAGACCCAGTTCCCACTGAAGCTAAACAGGTGGAAGAAGGCGGGGAATCATCAAGCTCTGATGACAACCAGAACAAGGATCCGACGGTGACACTGAACACCTTCATGAAGATGTTCCAGAACCAGCTGAGGGGGAGAATCCTACTGAAGACAAGTCCGAGGATTTGGGTTCACATGATACCCAAAGTGATCAAGACGGATCTGACCAGGAGAATGAAGAGGAAAAAATGGATGAGGACTCTGAAGAAGATGAATCTGAGCACTTGGAAGACGATGAGACTCGTGCTGAGACACGTGAACCAACTCCACCTCCACCAGAAAGGAGTTCACCCAAGGAGTCCGAACTAAAAAAGAGAACTCGTTCTGAACCAGAAGGATCTTCCAAATCCGCAGCTTCCAAGAAGAGGAAGATTGTTGAAACATCACATGAAGACCATGAACCTGAGATCATTGATGTTCAGAATGCCATCACCACTGAGTTCTACTATGAGGTGTCTGAACATTACTTCACTACAGTGCTCGAAAAGATGAAGATCCATCCAGAGATCAAATTTGCTGCTATCCAATATGAAGAAATGGGGTGGCATCAATACCTGGAGAAGCGGTCCTTACTCTTTTGGGCCACTGAGATCAAGCAACTCAAAGGACAGCTAGTTAGGCATTTTTATGCAAACCTGAGCGAAGATGTCCTTAACTCCAAGAGTCCATGGTTTGAGTTGTGCTATGTTCAGGGAGAGTTGTTCGAACTAAAAGCCAAAGCCCTGAACCGATTTCTCCAGGTACCACGACCATCCTTCAAAACTGTGTACTCTCGCTCTGCTAAGTTTAATAAGGCGAAAATTGCTGAGACACTAACTGGGGCGGAAGGAAAACGGATTCATAGTAAAGGTTTGAGTGCTGGTGCTTTAACTCAAAGGTTTTCACTCCTCTAACTATGTGCACACAATATTATGCACACTGCTAACCATTCTGTTGTGTCCAAGAACATGTGTAAGTTGTTGTTTGCCATAGATCAAAATTATGAAATCAACAATGGAGCTCTTGTGCTTGAACAAATGATGGTCTTTGCTGTCAAAGTCAAGAGGAAGTACAACACCACACTGCCCTTCCCTGCTCTCATCACTGAGTACCTGAACCATCTCAACATTCTTGGGAGCAAGCATGATCGACCTGAAGACGTTGCTGACTTCAAACTCTCCTCTGCCCTTGTGAAGAAGAAACCAGACCTGCCTGGACCAGGAGGCCGAATTCCTGCCGAAGATGCCTTCTCCTTAATACGTGATGAGCTTGCTGACCATATTAATCATCTGAAAGTATTGGAAGCTCAGTTCACACTCGAGTTCAGGCTGCTGAAAAGCTGTTCAGGCTGCTAAAAAGCTGTTTAGACAGCTTCCTGATGTATGGTCTGATGAAGAAAAAGACATGGATACCAATCCAGAGGAGGAGTCTGATGATTCTGACGGGGATTCCTCTGAGGAATCTGAGTGATATGCTTGGGCAAAATATGCGCTGGAGGGGAGTTCAGTTGATATAACCGTTGATCGGTTCCTCTGGCATGCACCATAACAAGGAGGGGGTGTCTGTGCAACTGGAAATCTGCAGAAGAAGGGTAACATTTTTTTTTGCCTTACTTGTTCTGTCTTACTAGTTGAACTACTTTTGTGAACTGCTTATGAATATTGCACGATGGCCAGTAATAATTAAACCTTGATTATTGATGCTACATTTAGTTTTTATTTGCCATGTGTTGTTTTGATGTAAATGCTCCTAGATTGAATCGATAGGCATTTTGTACGGAGCATTAGAATAGTTTATCTTGAAATGGGTATCAATGTAATTGGTGGTTGGGTTGAATGGGAAGAATTTCTCTATTTATGTTCCTGTGTTATTTGTTTAGACATCGGTTTGATCAACTCATATACTGGCCCACATTCTGCCAAAAAGGGGGAGATTGTTGGGAACCAGTTTTGAGCAAATGTGTTCACAACCGATGTCTAAACTACTTCTTTGCACCAACCACTCCAGTATACGTCAAACTATTTCAAGAAGGTGGAGCTGACGAATCTGCAATAGGATCATCAGCAACAGTCAGCTGATTTCATGCCCGGATCGTGTTCAAGATGTATGGAAACGAAGATCTCCTAATCCGGGCAACTCCATTCTAAGGAAAGGAAGGATATGGAAACAAAATCTTCCCTAGAATGGAGGACTTTCTTCTCTCATCAAATACGCCGGCCGAGGGATGTTTTGAGCACGACTTCATTATCCATTTTCTCCCTGAAGCCATTGAAATATTTTTGAGTGAGAAATACATCCCTTCCCGTGTTCGTGATTACTCCATCTTGAAGGGAGTTATTCGATCAACACTGCCTTGGGTGAATTGATCGATATTGTGCTATTGTGGTCTTGATTGAAGTCGACGAATTCAGTCAAGCTTTCCAAGGAGTCGTCAACACACGAGCTTAATTGAATCTATTCTTGAAGGAGGGCTTGCCAACAGGTTTCGGCCAATGGTAACTTGAAGGGGGAGCCTTCAAGGAATCGGAGCGAGGTCGGAGAGATCTTCAATAAAGCAGGGGAGTGCTTTGGTTCGACATATCAAACTGCTTGGAGGTTGGAGTTGGGCCAATTGAAACACTATTGTTTGATCGTGGATCAAGACCCTATCACCTGGATATTCAAATTCCTGGTTATAAAGAAATAATTTGTGATTCTTGTTGGTTGAAAAAACAAATTGGATCTTAATGCGTCAAAAACATTTATATTATTCAACCGTTGGAGGGGCAATATATATGTAGACTGCAGTTCTCTTATACATGATGAAGTAACGTTGTTTGTTAGTTAGGGTCCATGTGGAGAAACTAGTAGGTGCTGGATAAACAAAACTAGTTAATAATTGTCTCACTTTTAGGACATGTAATTAGGATAGCAAACTCGACAAAACAAGGTTTGAACAAGTAGTGAAACCTCCTGGATTGGTATTCCCAGATGTAGGCTTGTGCCGAACTGGGTCAACAAATCTTTGAGTTCCTTTACTTTTCAGTTTACCTTTATTCCGCTGCATATTATTATTAAACTGAATAACATGTCCACGAAAGGTGTTTGAACTAGTTTACAGTACTAGTTTACTGGTTATCCTAGCAAACGGACCTAACAGGTATTTTATATAGCATGTCGCTAAGAAGTGCTATATCAAGTCCATGAATTGTATTGGTCTTGTCGCTGAATTACATAGGGCCATGTCGCTGAATTATGTGGGATCCGCCGCTAAGATGCATTCAAATGCACAGAACTATGCCGCTGAAATGTATAAAATTGTGTCGCTGAAATGAATAAAATAATGTCGCTGAATTGCATATCCCATGTCGCTGAATTCTATTAGTCATGTCACTGAATTGTGAGAAGGCTCGTCGCTGATATGGGTTTAAAATCGCAATGAACTTCAAACGTCTCTAACTTCAAACGTCGTTGAGAAGAATACAATAATGTCGCTGAATTGCATATGCCGCGTCGCTGAATTGGATTGGCTCCATCGCTGAGTTGTGTATGTCATGTCGCTGAATTGTAAAATTATGAAACTAACCCTATAAATGATCTCAACCGTTGGATAATGAAAATAATCAACGGTTACGGATATATCCGTACGTCCGTACAGACCTTGTATCCGCACGTTAACCGCTTCCTATAAATTGTTATTGAATGGTCAGATCGGATCGCTTTTGGATCTTATGATCCTCAACGATCTTGTGTTGGTATTACTAATTTTGGATTAAAGTATTTTGGGATATTTAACTGATCATCTTAGCCCACTTGACATATTCATTGAGATTGTGTTTACATTAGAAATCAAATTAAAGGATTTTGATTATAATTCATTGTCAATAATGTTACTTTTTCTTTTCCCTTAACATTTATATATATAAGGAAGTAGACCTAAAACGATCGGAGGGTTCGAAGTCATTTATAAAATATAGTCATAAAAAATTCAAAAGAATTCAAATTTTATTTTTCTGGGATGATAATTTGGCCTAGTGGCAAACACAATTCCGCGACGGAGCCAACACAATTCAACGACGTGGCCTATACAATTCAGCGACAAGGCCTATACAATTCAGTCACTTGATATAACACTTCTCAGCAACATGCTATATTATATTTCAACATATTTATGTACATCTCAGCGACATTTATGCATATCTCAGCGTTATATATAATATATTAGCGACGTGATAAATGAAGAAACCATTACACATTTTTTTGACAATTTTAACCTTTTTAATTTATAGCTGTTAGATCTAATTCAACGGATGAGATTGTTGTCTTGACCGTACTTCCAAATGTTTTGGAAGCACCATAACCGTTCTCTTTATGTAGTATATATAAAGTAAATAATACTCCATAATATTCTAAAAAGAGTGATCATATTTTTTTTGGTTATTTTAAAATAAGTATTTTACTTTCATATTCAATAAAATAAATTGGTTGAAAAAGAAGAGAGAAAAAGTGTAATGTGAGAGCAAAAAGAGGAGAAGATTTAGTAAAAAATATATATAGATATATATAACTCACAATAGTTTCATGAATAAATTGGCATCGGCCCCTTTTTACCCCGGAAAATAAAAAAAGCACATCACTTATTAAAAAATGAAATAAGGAAACAATGTAGTCATAACGTATTATGATGTGATGGATGCATGTGCATGTGTGATGTGTGAGGGAATCTAACCATCCCCATCATTCCCCCCTTCAATCAACATAATATAATATAGTTCACATAAATATATGTATCATTTTTTGTACGCTTTCTTAATCATAATTTTCCTCACTTTGTCACTGTTCTCATTACATTACGAAACATCCACTCTTCATAATCATTCATTCAAACTATATAATCATCTCCTTTTTTTAGAAAAAAATTGCATATGAACTAATACTAAACTCCCCAATATAAGTTTAAATGAACTATAATTAACAATAAAATTCTTTAATTCCTTGCCTACTATACTTTTCGAACGAGTTTATATGTATAAGGTGATGTAGTGTTGATTCATCATCTAAATCTATTAAAAATTTGCTTACATAACATACACGTTGATCATTTTTAAGTTGTCGTTTAACTTTCAATATTCGATTTGATCATCAACAAACCCTAATCAATTGAATTGTATGCTAATTAAGTTTGAATAGACCATTGAAACATACAAGAGAGTTTGGTCATAAAAATATTGAAGAATATTTGGAAGCAATTGAATATCTACTAGTGTTTTGTGGTAGTCAAATAATGGAGCCTATGAATGCCACCAAAAAATGTGAGACCCAAACCAAAAGGGTGATGTGTGACTATTCCATAAAACTCAGTTAACATACTCCACACGCATCAATTAAATTTGGGAGGTTTGAGGAATATATTATTCGAATTCTTTTTTCAAAAAATAAATAAAAAAAATCATGATGTAAAATGCAATTTTGGATTTTTGGCCTGTGTTTATTGATACTCATTCTTCTCCCAAAATAATGCATATACGATTATGCAAATAAAATGTGCAAACCCTTATTCCTTTAAACCTAACAACCTAGCCAAATCCCATTTCGACACGTCTAAGAAAAAAATACCAATCAATCAGAAGACTGAAAATTTGATTAGAGGTAATAACTAAAATAGGCCACCAGAAGTAGTCATTTTCACTTTTGGGCCATAATATTTTGATTTAGGAAAATAGGCCATTAGAAGGATTTCGGACCTGAATTTAGGCCATTGGGCTGTAATTCGGGTTGCGATGACCTAAAAGTGGAAATGATTACTTCTGGTGACCTATTTTAGTTTTTTTCAATTATTATTTTATTTTATTTAATTAAATAAATAATACTCATTATGTGTCATTATTTATGTCATACTTTCTTTTTTTCTCTTGTTCCAATATTTTTATTTTATTTTTATTTTAAAAAATAATTAAATATTAATCGTCAAATCTACCCTTACCTCACGTTAATAAATAAATATATTAAACTTTCAAATTACCCAATACCATTAATAATTCCAGTCCACCTTACAGACACATATGAGTAAATCACAAATAAATAAATAAATTAAAATTATGGGGTTGGGGACTTACTCCAGTGATAAGTCCCCCAACTCCCAACCTATAGGTTGCGGGTTCGAATCCCTACCCGGCCACCTATCCCTCCCTTTTGTTCTCTTTGTAATTATGTGGCTTGAGCTTCTACCACCCGTTCCAGGCCTCAATGGCTCTTCAAAAAAAAATGTAACTCATTACAATCACATTATATAAATTTTTAAGTTACTTTTTTTCTAACACTATTAATAGGACGGAGGGAGTAATATAAGAAATAAAATAAATATTAATTCAAATATATTATAAAATAAGTAAAACAAATACATATTCAAATAAATTATAAAGTAAAAATAAACGTATTTTATTATAAGTATCCCAAAATTTTTGGACATGGTATTTTATGTAGGAATAATTAGTATTAAATGCAAGAAATTTTTCGGACATGGGTATGTTTGGCAATTAATATTTAATTATTTTTGAAATGGAAATGAAATAAAAAATGTTGGAACAAGAAAAAAAAGAAAGTAGGACATAAATAATGGCACAGAATGAGTATTATTTATCATAATTACATAAAATAAAAAATAGTTCAAAAAAACCAAAATAGGCCAGCAGAAGGAGTCATTTCCACTTTTAGGCCATCGCGACCCGAATTCCAGCCCAATGGCCTAAATTCAGGCTCAAAATCCTTCTAATGGCTTATTTATCGAAATCAAAATATGGTGGCTTAAAAGTGGAAATGACTCCTTTTGCAAGCCTATTTTAATTATTACCTCAATTTGATTATTTGGCATGTACTAATAATGAAGTGGTCGTGGATGGATACGGATGCTACAGTTGCCTGCATTTGTAGTCAACAAATTTGTGATGTGTGCATTTTATTTTGTGATCTCCAGTTTAAAATTTTACTTTTGTGATGTGTGTCACCATTTTTGTGATGAGTATTATTTTATGGTATTTAAAAATTTGGTGATGGGTGAAACAATTTTTATAATGTAAAATATCACAAACATCACAAATTTAGATTATAACAGCAGAGCTGCATGTGCAGCCAATGCAGGGGCTGCACAGGAACAAAGCCGGTCGTGGACGACTATTCACCAAAAATTAACAGGGCCAAAATTATCCGACCATGAATTGGCAACATTCACTAGAAAAAAAAATAGTTTAATTACTGATATTAATAACTAATTAATGATAGTTAACATGATCAAATAGTTAAATTTAGAAATTTAGTTATCGAATTTGATAGCTGTTTTATTTTTTTCTTTTTCTTCTTATAGTGTGATTGCCCCTTTACAGTCTAACCAAGGAGTTGGTAATTGTTTGTGATGTGTCTCAATTACATGCAACCATCATATATACAAACAACAAGGATTAAAATATGAACACAATCATTTGGTAACACAGTTCGATCATAAGATCTACATCTGGGGGGATTCCAATCCAGGTTCATCAACTATGTCATCAATAGATCAATATCACAGTTGAACAACAAATATTCAACCTTACCAACAGTTGAACTCAGACACCGATACTGATCATATCAGTTGAACAACAGTAGAAAAAACTCCAAAGCCACTGTTGTAGCTTGTAGGAATCAACTCCCATTCAACTGGAAGGTTTGACACATTTTCTTCATCTGTAAACATGAAGGATCAATAACAAATCCTTAGTCTGAAGAATACATCGCCATGTACTCTCAAAAGTCATCTGCAGAAAAGTTTCACTTGCGACTAGCTTAGGTTGGCTAGAGAAGTGTTTAGATAAAAGCACAAGTATAGAGTGAATATGATAAAGATCATCAGAAAATTCTCAAGTTAGTCACCAAGATTATATAGAGAATAAGATCAACTAAGATCATAAGTGGACGATTAATAACCGCCTTAGGAATTTCAGAGATCTTTCTAGAGACTTCTTCTCAACTGCCTAACAAACTCTGTTAAGTCATTCAGCTGTTCTCAACTACTCTAGTTGTCGACGAAGCATTTGAACAACCAATCAATGTTAATCAGCACAAAACTAGCATTAACAGTGAAGTTAGCCGACGTGCTATGCTGCTTTGTGAAATTCGCCACCTTCAACAATATAAGACCATTTAGTATTGTGACACTCCATTTTCAGCATAACAGAAATAGTATGTTAGTATCAATCTTCTGGCTTGGAGTGAAAAGCTAATTTCTAAAATCAACATGAACGCTTTCAGTGTTCTTTAATTAACTTTATTCACACACCTAAAAATACCTCCCTTGGGACTACTCATCCTAAAATTACTTGAGGACCAACCCATTCAATCATGAAGATTTTATAAGATGATTGATAGGAAAAAACACAAAAAAAAGAAAAAAAGAAAGAAAGAAAGAAAGAAAAAGGTACATAATTGTTATGAGCAAAATTTCCACTCTTTTAGATGGGTTTGCAAACATTCTATCTCACGTAGAGGCGCTTTTATTTTAATTGTTTAGCCAGACAAGCTTCTTGCCATTAGTTGTTCTGTTTCTGCTCTTGATTTCTAGCTAGCTACCGCCATGTTTTACTTTCGTTTTATTAGTGATAATTATAACTGATTTTTGTATATGTCATTATTCAACATTCACTCATACTACTATTCTTTTACTACAAACATGTAAAAAAAAACACACACAATCAAATTAGATGTTAGATTTGTCTAATCATAATTTTAATATATTTATTTTTTAAATTTTTGTTTATACATAATTTTAAATACTGTATGTTAAAACTGTGATACTATATATGCCATATAACTATGATACCATATTTATATGAAAACATCATACAATGCAAAAATGATACTAATAAAATCGATAATAAACACCCCTGGACTATTATACAATCAATTACAACGACGATCACTTGTATCACGTTTCGGACATCTAAAATTCAGGATTGAAACCAAACAATTTGATAACACACTTTTTATGAAGTACTCTTATTGGATTAAAATTTTATTTATTAAGCCTAATTAACATATGAATAAAATTGAGTCAAGAATTAAGTGATTCGAATTTTTATTTAATTTATTGCTACCGAAATAAATGTAACTTCAAATATTTTTTATTTTTTCAAAAAAATAAAATAAAAATAAACATAGTTATAGTTATTAATTTGAAATTTATCATTCATTTAGATTTGTAACTTAATCACTTTTATAGACTTTAGATTCAAACTTTATTCAACTTCATCAAACTAGCCCTAGCCAGTCATCATGTAATGTCTTTAATAGCTATTATATGGCAATAAGAAGGATGTTGCTCACTCAAAAGTCAACACGATGATTTTAGACACAATAACAATTTTATATTTTAGTGACCGAATTTGTGATCACTATTTACAAAGAGTTTAGTGATAGTTAAATAAGAATGTTCTTATAACAAGGACTCTTCGCAGGCTAAAAACTTTAATTTAATAGAAATATATAGAACAATTAACTTAGTTCTATTTCAGTTGTTTTGAAAGCTGCTTCCAAAGTTAGGCTATAGAAGCCATGAAGCCAAACTGTCTGAAAACAATTATTACAACCTAACTTATCATATGTACGTTTGTGCAGCAACCAACAAGACAATCACATTGTCCAGTACACATCAAAAAAACATAACACATCCAACAGGACAAGTCTCCATATATCCACACCTATATATATATATATATATATATATGCTTTTATTATTATAATGTATTTATACAAAAACAAGGAAGAATGTCCATCTCCTGAGCATACTCTAAAAGGAGACGAATAAAAACAACATGTGAAACGAGACAACAAGAGGTTAAACCAGTCATCCATCCATCGGTTAGCTGCGCATACATACACATACAAATAACAGAACCACCCAAAACTTCTCTGCCCATAAAAACAACCACAACGACAACGAAAATCATAGTCCCGAGATGGAAAATATGCCGGACAGGGTCGTTTTCGGAATATTTGAACTCAACCAGAAATGCCCAAAATTCATTAGGACCACATGAGATGACAATTGACAACCCTGTAATGAAAAAGGACAGTACATTGATCAAATATCATGATGATTCATGACCTTCACTTGTAGGAGAACTAACAATATTTGGTTTACACTAGTACTATGTTTTTGTGAGTAGTAAATAATAGTAGTTGGACTATGGACATTTCAATTTTCAAATTGTAATCAATTGGGCTCGGCTGAGTTGGGCTTAGTGGATTATTCGGGCTCATAAAATAATTTTGAGATTTCGGCCCAATAGGCCCACGAAAGTAGGTGTAAGTATAAAAAGCTGAGAGAATGAAGAGCAGGAGGGAAGAGAGCGGAGATTTGGGAGCTCGGTTATGGAGAATGAAGAGAAGGTGAATCAGAGAAGAAGAAAGATGACACGGAGAGAGGTATAGTGGAATTTGTTATGTTTCTTTGTTGGAAGTATGTTGTTTCAAGGAGTTTCGGAATCGGAAAATTTCTCAGTTTGATTATGGTTTTTGTGTGTATTTTTTCCTTCAAAGGTAGGTACTAGAAAAGAAGAAAGCAATAGAGAGTTTGATTAAAGCTGCTGCGTCGGTGAAAGATCATCTGGTTTTTTTCCCGAGCTTTCGTCACTATAGAACGAATGGTATGCTTACGAAATGAATTGTTTATTGGTTTTTAATGCTCCGGGGACCCGGATTGAGTGATAAGATAGGTTGGAAATGCCTGGTGAATGTAGGAGGTTTATATCCTATGTCTTGTTGCAATTGAGCAGATCTTCATGTTGATAGTTAACCATTTTGAGCAGCGACTTCAGTTTTTGTGTTAAGATGGAGCAGCTTTCTATGTTGATCGTTGAGGTCTTTTAAGCATCGATTACAGTTTTATGCTGGAGGGAGTTTTTATGAAGTTAAATATTCAAGGATGTTGGAATTTTTATAATTTTATAAATCTGTTATTAAATGCCCAGCTTTGGGTGCAAGGCCACTCTTTGGAATTGGTCTGCGAATTAGATAGTCTGGAATTTGGTTAACGATGTTAATTAGTTTTCATTCATGTATTTTGCTGTGTCGGGTTTGAAAGTGTGAATCCTGGAAATTTTCTGAGACCTCGGCTTGAGCATACTTCTCTTTGTAAATCTTGTTTTGCTGCACTGTCGCTGTGTATGAAGTATGTCTCTTCCTTTTTCACATCTTCAGTGATTTTTTTTTTCTCCGTAGGCTTATGTGCACATTTGGAGTCTGGACGAGGCAGTAAGTTGGCACAGCATACAAAATTGTATATTCAAAACCTTCTGAAGGTAAATATGTGGTATTTTCTTACCCCATTTGTTTTATTTTTCAATTTCATACATTTTCTTTCAGTTGAATATGGAGGTGCCTTTTGGACCTGAGTGGCCACTGGAGGAAAAGATAAAGAAAAGAGACATGGTGGCAGAGGAAGCTTGTTACATATTCGTGCACGAAATATATAGTGAAGATCAGGATAAAGTGAATCAATTAGGCAATCAGGAGAGGATACACAGATGTCAGGGCCCTATTATTGGGTTTGTACATTTCCGGTTTATTCTGGAGGAAGAAGTCCCAGTCGTTTATGTTTATGAATTGCAAATTGAACCTCGCGTTCAGGGAAAGGGTTTGGGAGAATTTTTGATGCAATTAATTGAGCTTATTGCCCAGAAGGTGCTGTTTTATCTTATCTCTTTAGGTTAACTTGTGAATAGTTTTCTCATGAAATTTTATAGTTGTATGGAGAAAATGAGGCATCAATGAAAGCTCTGCATGACGACTGCCAGAAAGCCGTATGAAATTTTTTTCTATCTTCTATGTTTCCAGAATAGGATGGGTGCTGTTGTACTAACAGTTCAGAAAGCAAATCAGCGGGGAGTAGAATTCTACATCGGTAAACTTAGGTAGGTATTAGTTTCAATTTTCTGTGTCTTCTCAGTTTTTATTTGGTTTGTGGTCATATTTTTCTATTTTAGGGTAATGTTTGAAAGCTACCATAGACTGGGGATGAAGGTTTACATTATGATGATGATGATTTAATTCACATGATACTCTGTCATAATGCCACAATATTTATAGTATGATTCTCTGTTTGGGAGGGCTTATTTCTGCATTACAAAATGAAGCCATTCTAGACATCAGCCATTTAACTTCAAGGTTCATGCTCCTCTGAGCCTGTACTTCTAGACCTCTGCAAACTAGTAAGCAACTGTAGTTCCTCCGTATGTATTTGTCCCATATACACAAGTCACGACACCTGAGATTTTGTGACAATAAACGCCAAGTTGCTATCCCTAGGCCCTATCAATTTGGTATTAGTTGAAAAACAGGGTGGCTAGTCTGAACAGACACTCTGATGTCATGTTACCATACCCTTGTGCTTGTACAAATGAAATAACAGACAGGCTGTAGCATACATGACCAAGGATCACCACTGGATTATTATTGTATTCTGCTATCATTGGTAACTGTACTAAACCGGCTAATCTGTTGGAATTTTTTGACTTTTAATGGAGATAACTGACAAGAAAGTCCTTTTTTATCCATTTGTTGCATGACCAATTCTGTAGTTCCTTAAAATTGGTATCTTAATAGTTATTTGCAAATAAATTTGTTTTTAGCTTTTATTTGCAGTGCAATCTAGACTCCATGAAAACAAGAAATACCACTCTGTCAATGTTTCCTAATTCTGCTTTCCACCAAAATTTAAATACACATATTAATATAATTGGACTAGCTATGACACAAATGCAATCTTCTCTATCTTCTGGAGCATTGTGGTTGCTGAGACATTGTTGCTTGAATTTTATTTTTTATTTTTACTTATTTATTTATTTTTTTTTTCAGGTATACAATTTCGGCAATTTCACCTTCCAGAGTTGATCCGTTGGTATGAAGGAATCAAATTCTTCAGTTTTCTTCTCGTACACATCCATGTATCCATCACCAGATGATTTTAACTATTTGATGATTCGATCCTAACTTATCTATTTTGCTCCATCATTGGTTCTTCTGCAGTTGGGATCAGAGAAAAGCTATGAGATTCTTTGTAAAACATTTGACCCTGAAGCTCAGACAGTTCTGGAGGTATCTTGAGTATGAATGGTTAAAGTGTTTGTAATTTTACATTTGCCTTGATTTTGCTTGTTAATTAACCATGCAAGATTGTTGGACCCTCTGTAATGTGTAATTTGTTATATTGTGTATCCCATATCAAATGTTGAGTGGGATTCCTCCTAGTTTAAATGGGATAGGATTTACCCCACTCATTGCTCATTGGTTTTGTGTTGAAACCTCATATTCCTGTTCAACATGGTATCAAAGCACGGGTATCCGGATTGAGTATGTTGTCAATCCTAGAGGTGAGATTCGATTTCTAGATGAGTATCATCTCAAGGGGTGTGTGTTGAATGTCCCACATTACATGTTGAGTGGTTTTCCCTATTCCCCTTAGTTTATATGAGATAGGAGCTACTCCGCTCATTGTCAGTTGGTTTTGATTTTTAAATTGGAACCTCCTACGCTTTCTTCAAAAATATTGATGTGAATTTACGTAGCATATTTTAGGAAGAAAATACTGCCTATGATCTTTCAAAAGCTCATCATAGTTATCTGCAGATGAGTGCCGCAAAGTTTACTTATACCTATTTTAAACATAATAACAGTTCAAAATTTCAGAACTGTTCCAGAAATAAATATTAATTCAAACTATTTCATCATCCCTGCATCTCATTATCTCATATGTGGCAGGGGAGTCAGAATGAGACTAACTATAAGTTTTTTGAGTTGCAGCTCGAGGTGGAGCATAAGTTGAGTACCAGATATTATGTTTAAGTTTCATTGAGTTAGAGTTTTAGCTTGATGTCAAACCTTAAAGTACAAGAAACAATTTGAAAATCCAAAAATGAAAGTAAAGAACCTGTAAAATTATACTAATTGTTAATTTTACCAAAAAAGTTAAATATATAAATTTTAAGTTAAATTGTTTATATTGTTTAGAGTAAAACTTGTACTTCATCTTACAATCAAATTAATTGATTAATTTAGAAAAAAATGATTACTTTACAGTTGAGTTGATTGATTATTGAAGAGCATAAACTTGATACTTGAGTCTTGAGCTTGAGTTCATAAGTAAATTGTACGGAGGGCTCAACTCCTTGACTTGTTACTCACCTGTCACCCTTAGATTTAGTGTGAGAAAGGTTCTTCCCTAAAAAGTACTCCCTCCGTCTCATTTCAAATGTCTCATTTTCTATTTTAGTCCGTCCTACTTCAATTGTCACATTTCCTTATTTAGAAAATTTTTACTCCTTCAAACAAACATCACATCAACTATTTCCTCCACTTTAACACAATAACTCATTCTACCTAAAATACCATGCCCAAAAGAAATGTGACATCTCAAATGGGACGGAGGGAGTATTACTCAAATAAAAACATAATATTTGTTTTTTGGACTAGTGTGTTTTTCTAACAGACACACATATGTATACACATATTTGTATGATTCCTTTCTTTTTGCCCTGTTCTATGATTCTTTCACCCGCCATCCCCAAATTTAATGTTAATATATAGGGTGGGACATGGTAGAGACATCGAAAATCACATCATAGCATGAATAACAAGCTTGTAGCATAAAAGACAAGACTTAGTTGCCAATGCTTCATGTGAAACAATTTGATGAGTCAATGATTGCATTGGACAAGTTTCTGCTTGACTCTTTCAAAACTTTAGGTTCCTCAACATATGCTATAAAGGTTGCTTGGACAGGTCTATGGTCAGAGAATCTGGATTCAACTCTGTTGTAGTGGATCTGCTTCAATCCCTTGCCAAACGAAATAATCCGATCACACCTACAGAACTTTGTCCATTCGCCGCAAAATTAATTTTATCAGGAAAGTAGGGTACTGTAGGTAAAAATGGTTGTTTGACTTACCATGCTGGAGCTCTTGTCTTCGCTGCTTTTATTCTGTGATTGGTTCCATAATAATCATCTGAGTTTTTGTCATATTTATACGTTGGTGCAAATTCAATTTCTTTCTCATACCAGCCCTCAAAAACGCCTCTGTTCAGTTCAGCTTTTAGCTTCATTCACAGTTAACATTGAAAACAAGATTAGCTACTAGATATCCTACCTTGATTTGATGAGAAGTTTGATTTGATAATCTTTACCTGATCGTATTCTAATAAGATGCTCCACTCCTTGTTCTTCACCAAGGATCGTGTCATAGGTTCAGGGAGGTAAATCCTGTAGTTCAAATCGCCTAGCCATATCACCCTTCTGGAAATTATTTGTTGCATTAGCTCATATTGTTCAGAACATTCTATGGAATATATACTGAAAAAATGACAAATAAACATGATTTTATGTTGAACCATAACTGAGGCCTTGTGCTTGAGCACATCTACTGCATAAATTACATTCGACACAGCAATAGTTCTAGCTATACATACTTGTGGTCTAGGATTTTTCTTGGCAGATGCTGGAAGGGCTTTTCAGGAAATAAGGTGTGTGCCAGTATATGCGCTGCATTAGCATTTCTCTGTCTGTGGTCACCGTCTTTGCCACCTGAAGCTAGATGTGTGCACACAAAACAAAAGCTTGTTTCATGCAAGAAAAATCTGATGGAGATCGAGCCCTGATGTATATTATACTATTTGTTAGTTGTATTCTTATCTCCTGATCAAATCAAAATACACACCAAGAAAATGTTTGGGACGCAGATATTTTGTAAAATGCAAAAGGTATTTGCAAATTTGTTCGTCTATTTTTTCTCCCTGATTTTGCTGTATCTCAGAACAGGACTAATTCTAGGTTTGTTACCTTATTTCCCAGGCATCCGAGGATACCACAGCCTATACATGAGACACCCAGATGCTTGATGCACTGCTGCAGCTCTCTTCGAACCCATATGGTAATAAATATCCCAACCATTTGTTTGCTGATTATGCATTCAAATTCTGAAGCAGCTGTGTTTATTGAAGCATGAGGCTTTGCAGAATGAGTTCTCTGTTTATTGTCAACCTCTGCCTTGTTTAGGTCATCTTCTGTTATTGTTCTCCTATTTAGAGCTTCTTTAATTAGAGAATTCCACTTCATTGAACTATCACCTTTTTCTGGCGCCAAAATATTTCCAGCTTTCAGAGGCACTATCTCTTGAAACCTGTCAATAGCGCTGCATGCCTTATTATTCAACCTTTTTTGACGTGTGTTCTTGAAGCTAGAACACACCAAAAAACAAAAACGTTTAGTTACCCGAATACATATATATCTGCTGTGCTGTTTTGAGTGTCGAGCAACTCCTTGAGGTTCAAGTCATCTGGTGGTGAGATGCCTCCCACGTTCCATGAGCACACAAACAGTCTTTTGTAGGATAATGAAAACATAGAAATATAAGACGTCAGGATTCAGTAAGTACAGAAAACAATCTTGGAGAATTAAGCATACAAAATACATCTCCACAGAAAATAAGAAAAACGAAAAAATTTGAGGATAAAAATTAGATCTTGATCAGTGAAAGGTAATTTCTTTGTATAAGGGCCTCACACCTGAAAGCCTCTTGATCGATGAAATACTCTTCAGAACTAACATTTGGGTTGTCTGAAGCCATTTCTTTGGACTGATTATCAGAGTCTATAATGAAAATATCGGTGATTGCTCTCTTTTTGAGGTTCTTTCTTGCCGCCATACCAGATGAATAGCCTATACCAAAAGAAGAAACTTTTGTATTCTTGAGTTAAGAAAACTTAGGTATACTTCACAATCTGATATTAGAGCCGTGAAACATAGGTTGTCCAACCATGGGAGGAACACAAAAACTGTTTGGGGTTTGACACATCTCAGAGTTAGGATATATGAAGGGGATGAGAGTGAGTGATTAGGTAGCACCACTGAATGGTCAGTTTTACAATAATTGGCAAATAATGGACGAAAGCAATTGATTTGGACATTTTGGCATAAGTTGCTGTCTGGCCTCTTTCTATGACAAGTATATATGTGATCTCTTATTTCTTTTAGTAATGGATTATGAAGCCAAGACCCAACTCCATTTGGAAGCATAACATATACTTCATACTTCTGTTTGGTATTCTACTTTATAAAGTATCACTACTGTTTTGGACATCCCTTTTCGTGTGAAAATAGAGGTGTGTAGTGTAGGTTTATGGAGTTAAAAAGTTACCAAAATAGCATAAAGCGATGTGCCTGGTAAATGAGGGCAAAAAAGTTTATAGTTATAGTACTTTAATAGAAGGAACCCCTCCTATTTTATGCCAATAAAAATCCTAATTTTAAAAATTGTTTAGTAACCCCATTTTTTTGTAAGATAAGGCTAAGTGATTGGGATTTGGTACAATTTCGATGTAAAGAAAAATGTACCGAATCTGATCATTTGAAGCTTATTTTACAACTCATGCCAATGGGTTTATACTAAACTAATTTTCAAATATACTGTTCTAAAACAAAATTACTCAACCTATTTTAAATAACCTCCGTTTTTTTCTCTTGCACCATGTAGTATTTTGCCACTATTCACAATCACACTTTAATTTAATGTTTTATCATAGTTATACAAGTTAAAATATAGTCAGATGAGATCTTATTCTATTCATCTTATCTTGTCGTTTTTAAATATGGAACTTTTAGAAATATTTACTTGTACCGAACATGAGATATTAATAATTTAAAATGTACATTGGATTACATGTTGGGTGGTACGTAGTAAGAAGAATAAAAAACAGAGGGAGTTTATATTAAGTGAAACCAATATGAAATCCAACACTCATTACCCAAACATCCTAGTATCAGTATGTTTTTAAAAAAAATACATGATGTGCCTTTGTTTGGATGTACTGTTTATGGGTGAATAATCATATATTTGGGTGGTTATTTCTTTACATTAATTTGCTTTTTCTTTATGTTACTATATTAAATAATGATAATGTTTCCTCCCAATCATTATACAAGTATTGTTTTCTCTCTATATACATATATTTAATTGGTATTAGGGTACGAACGATATGTCCGTGCGGATGGTGATCTCCACCGTTGATCATTTTTATCATCCAACGGTTGAGATCATTTGTAGGGTTAGTTTCGTAATTTTACTTGTTATGTATTTTTATATAGCATGTTGCTAAAAATTACTATATCAAGTCGCTGAATTGTGTTGGTCTTGTCGCTGAATTGCATATGTCAATATCGCTGAAATGTGTATTTTCCATCGCTGAGATGCGCTAACATACGTAGAACCATGTCGCTGAAATGTATAAAATTGTGTCGCTGAAATGAATACAATAATGTCGCTGAATTGTGAAGGCTATGTCGCTGAGGTGCGTTTAAAATTGCTATGAACTTTAAACGGCTCTAACTTTAAATGTTGCTGAGATGAACACAATAATATTGTTGAATTGCATATGTCGTGTCGCTGAATTCAACTGATGAAATACCTAACAAATAACATTACGAAACTAACCCTACAAATGATCTCAAACGTTGGATGATGAAATGATCACCGGTGGAGATCACCGTCCGCACAGTGCGGACTCCTCATGTCCGCACCATAACCCTTCCCTATTTAATTTACCTCTTTCATTCACGTTACATCTATTTCTCCCCCCTCCATTAATTGGTGCAAATATGTCAACTTATTTAACTTTGTTGCTCATTGTTGTATCAGATCAGATGTTAGAAATACTTTATATTATTAACACGAGAGAGTAATGTAATGATAGTAATATATGTCCTTACCAACTAGCTTTGAATATACAGAAGCATAGCTCATGACCCATGCTTACCGGATTTATATTTGTGTATCTCCTCCCCCTACCATTTTAATAATGGGGTTTTTATTTTGTTTAGCCAAATAGACTAAAACCTTTACTGACATGAGTTGCTTGATGAGGAATTATTTTTGCCTCAAATTTCAGCAAAAACTAAGAATTTTTTTTTTTTTTTTGCAGAACAGCCAATAGAGGCTAGAAAAAAAACTAAGAATTTAATATTACTAAAACTAAACCGGTAAAAAAAAAAAAAACAAACAAATATAAGAAAATGGTGCAAAACGCACCAAAAATGAATGCATCCCTTACTAGTAATAGCAACATCATTACGACCATCAAATCATCGAACTATTTAATTGTTTCTTAGTAAAATAACATTATAAGACATCAAACTATTAATGGATTATCCCTTGTTAATGCACTCGGTAAGTAAGGTTTGAATATGATTAATAGTTTATTTGATACATCAAACTAGCTCTTCACCTTTACCAGGTTCGAACACGAGAACTTGTTGTCTTAAGCAATAGAGATCCCTATTACCACTCAAGTTAAATATTCCCTCCGTCCCACGAAATTTGATTCGTATTACTTTTTTGGGTATCCCGCGAAATTTGACCACTTTTAATTTTTAGATAAATTAAATTAATATAAATATGATTAGGATCTTATAATTTTTAAATTCCATCACTACAAGAAAAACAGGCTTTACCGACCGCATTATGCGGTCGGTAACCACGAAAAGCGGGTCGTCCACGTGGTTACCGACCGCACGCCCGACCGCAAAGTCGGTCGGGAATCCCTTGGTAGGTGATTCTCGGCCGACCAAAAAAGCGGCGGTCGGCAACAGTACCGACCAAGTTGGCGACCGCAGGTTGGTCGGCATTTTTGCCGACCAACTTACCGACCACAATTTTGGGTCGGTACCCAACTCAGGGGACCTCGTGGTCCACCACTTGCCGACCGCGCCTGCGGTCGGGCCTGCGGTCGGTAACTTACCGACCAAGTTGCGGTCTGGGGTGCGGTCGGTACCCAAACTGTAGTGCACCAGAAATGGCTGTTTTCACAGCCATCCCTGCTGCAGCAATATCAACAAATAATCCACAATATGTTTCCAACACTTTCAGCACAATAAGGCAATCCCTTTCATTAACATCAACAATTAAACACATGTACAATCACAAATCTACAATGCATTTCACATTCCAAATTCAATAGATGTTGAAAACGATGATGACAATCCCAAAATGCAATTTGAAATGTGAAAGTCTGAAACGGAAAACATTAACATATTCTTGAAAATCTATACAAAGTAGAAACATCTATACGTCTCATAAATAAATAGTAAAGACACTAACCAAGTGTCATCCCTCATCACTCAATGTGCACCCAAGCCTCCTCCACCCAGGCCGCCTCCAAAGTCATCTCCATCTCCGTGTCCAGGGGATCGAGGGGCCCTGACTCCTAGCAATCTCTCCACCTGATCGGCCATAGACTCCTGTCTCTGTGACACCCGCTGAATAGTCTCTGTGAGCTGCTGAAACTGCTCCTGTGTCACATAAGTGGAATCAGATGGGGGAGCGGTGGTGGAATAATTGCCTCCGGGCCTAAACGACTTCGCCAACGATCCTAAGCCGTATACAGCGTGGCGTCTATCGTGACCACCGGCTACATCGTAGAAGACATCGTCCGGATCGAAGTCAGGCCCAATCTCAGGGTTCTGGCTCAATGTCTGTGTAACTACATTGAACTCCTCCTATATTCAACATGTGAAATACGTAAAGTACATAATATAGTGACCCAAATTAGTATAAATAGGTAAATGTGATTTTATGTAGAATTTCTTACATTCACCCGCGCCGACCTATCACGAATCCAATTGTCCTTCTCGTGCCCCCGCGTGTGTGTGTGCTCGTGAACCTCGTGCAAATGCACGGGCCTTCCCAGATCAGTAGACTGCAATATTTCAAGGACTACAACTCAAGAGCCAAAATCCACATAAGTAATTGAATATTAAATGTAAATATTCTAAACATACCAATTTATCTTTTGTGGCCAGGAATGTCTTTGATCCCGCGGTGTGAGTTGGGAGGGCCGGTGCATCCTCCTGTCCCCGTCGCCTGTTGAGCTTTCCCCTCTTTGACTTCTCCTTAAATTGCGGGGAATCCCAAATCCGCCTCCAGTTCTCTGCCACCAACTCGTCTGCGGGGTAGGGCTTCTTCTTGCTCCTTATGTCGAGCGTGTAGTCCTTGTAGCTGAAATTTAGAAACATGTGAAGTGGCATGTGAACCCATTTGATATGCAAACATTTAATTAATTAAAACAATAAAATACCGAGCGATATTCTTTTTCTCCCATTCCTTCCTCACGGCTCCAGCGTGCTCCGGCGCCCAACGAGCTACTTTCTGCAGGTTACGTAGAGCAAGTTAAGTACAAATTCGAACTATAATCCCAAAACATTTTCTGTAACAGTTATGAAATACCAAAAACTCATTCCAGTAGAAATCTTTCGTCTCCCGAGTGACCTTCCCCCAGCTTATCCCATTCATATCTGACCGCATGGGATATATATCTGTGATCTTCCTCACCACAGCGTTTGAGAACTCTATGCTGTCGAATACAATGATGATAAACCGACAAAAATTTAATATAAACCAAAGTGTTATAGTGACAAATGAAATTTGATACGAATGAAGTAAAACATAACACTTACACCCCATCGTCCCTGGGCTCAACGAGCAGCCTAGCTCCACCTAACTGGGGGGCTGGAGCTGCCCCCTGTGTAGAACCCGATGAACCTAGGAATGTACATAACATTTTAATTGTAGTAAATAAATAACGTTATATTATAATTATGAATTACTCGTACCTGGAGTGTGAGGTGGGGGAGTCTCCGGGACCTGAGTCATCGACCCTGCAGGTGCCTCCTCGGGCTGTTCCTCTGGCTCAGCTTCGTTCACTATTGTTCAACAAATGGTAAATGTAAATACAAACAATACTATAAGAAATGAATGTACAAGCCTGTTGTGATAAATACCTGCAGTCTGGCGCTGATACGCCTCTCGGGCCGCCCGAAGAGCAGACGCCAGCCTAGACCCTCTCGCTGGGGTCCCCGATCCCCGCCTTTGGGACCCTGTCCCATGCGGTGTGCCCGATGACGAGCCACCCCCTTGGTCACTCATCTGCAAAAGTGGAATAATATTAGAAAATAAAAGAGGATATTATATTACACAAAGAATGCACTTTATTGGAATTTCATTAATTAGATTGTCACATTTTATATTTCAAAGTCATCATCCGAAGTCTCCTATGATGGATCATCGGTGCCAGTCTCTTCTGAAGTAGTATCAGTGTCTATCGAAGATTCTGATTCAATACCCTCGTTGAGTTGTAGATCAACATATTGCACCTCACCGTCTGTCAAGGGCTCTCGCGTCGACGTGATATTTGCAGTGTTGATGTAACCATGCTTGGGGACATCATCCTGGAATGCATCTGCCTCTTCCCCTTGCTTAACCGTTATTATACCTCGTGGTTTGACTTTACAAACAGCCAACCACTCATTCCGATTAGCCGCTTGTCTGTTGGTTGGGAATGGTACATAGCAAACTTGCTCGGCTTGATGAGCAAAAATAAAAGGCTCATATACGTTCAAAGATTTTGATTGGTTTATTTCAACAATCTTATAGTTCGCATGAGTTCGTGTCCCAATTCCTTCGCGGGGGTCAAACCACCTGCATTTGAAGACTGTTGTCTGCTTGATAGGCAACGCAGGGTACTCTATGACTATAATCTCTTCGATGATACCGTAGTAGTCTCCCTGTTCTTCCGACGTGATACACACTCCACTATTGTATGTCGACTTCTGCTTTCCATGAGATTCCGTGTGAAATTTCATTCCATTGGTAAAGTACATAGGATATGATGTACCAATTGGAAGCGGGCCCTGTGCCACATGGTAAACGCATGCATTCTCGGGTGGATGTTCGGTCACGTAATCTAAAAACCATTTAGAAAAGTCCGCGGACTGTGCTGCCCATATATCTGTAACACTTAGACCAGGGTGATCTTCCAGCAGCTGCTCTTGGAATATCCTATTGGTCAGACAAGAACATTAGTTATGTTACCCACGCTAATAGTTTACTAATTGAAAGATAATAATTAGAACTTACTCGAGGTACGGTTCGATCTCTTTACAATTTAAGAGGAGGTAATTATGTACGGCGTTCAACTCTTCCCCACACAGTCGTCTCTTTGTTGCTTTCCCCTGGGCACGTCCGGAGTGCGTAAATACACTAGGTAGTCTATCATCATATTGAATTATGCCACCGTCATCATTCCTTGGCACATTCCTCTCACGTGTGAACACATGCTTCTCAAAGTAATGAGAGCAGAAAATTGCGGCCTCTCTCACCATATATGCGTTGCAAATACTCCCTTCTACATGCGCCTTGTTGCGCACAGTTCTCTTCAAGCGATTCAGATATCTGCAAGTTAGAGTGCAACACAATATTGGTCCTCACAGTGAATAGAATGAATTCGTAAATTGCATAAAAAATGTAGAAGTATGTAAAAATTCACCTCTCATACGGGTACATCCATCTGAACTGAACGGGACCGCCAAGCCTGGCTTCGTGAGGTAGATGGATAGGAAGATGTTCCATGCAGTCGAAGAATGATGGTGGGAAAATTGCTTCCAACTTACATAGAAGAACTGGAATATCGAAGGCCAATTTGTCTAAGTCTTCAATCTTAATTGTTTTCGCAGTCAAAGCCCGGAAAAAGATGCTCAACTCTGCTATGGGTTCCCACACACTCTTCGGGAGCAGATCCCGCCAACCTATCGGTAGGAGCCGCTGTAGAAAAATATGGCAGTCATGACTCTTCATTCCAAACATTCTATGTTTGTTCATATCTATGCATCTGCCCAGGTTGGAAACAAATCCATCGGGAAACTTTAACCCTGCAACCCATTTCAAAAATATATCCCGTCTCTCCTTGTCCATTGTATATACTGCTTTTGGATATCTACCGGTACGATTGTCCCTATGCAGTTCAGGCCTATTGCACAATGACATGAGGTCCTCCCGTGCTTTCGCATTATCTTTTGTCTTACCCTGAACGTCCATAACTGTGTTGAAAACATTCTCGAACACATTTTTCTCAATATGCATGACATCCAAATTGTGTCTAACCAAATTCGTCTTCCAATATGGTAGATCCCAAAAGATACTCCTTTTTTTCCATCCACAAGTCTTACTAAGCACTGCATTCTCTTTAGCTCCTCCTAATTCTGTAACCCGTCGCATTCCATGCATTTCAATGTCTTCAAGCACCTCTTCACCGCACTTATACCTTGGTGCCGACCCGTGTTCCTCTCGGTTTTTCGTGAATTTTGACTTATCAACTCTGAAAGGATGATCGGGAGGCAGAAACCTCCTGTGAACATCGAACCAGGACTGTTTGCCACCCTCTTTTAGCCTAATGGATTCCGTCTCTTCCATACATACCGGGCAAGCTGTTTTCCCATATGTGCTC
>JAOANR010000003.1:27939847-28218368 GCA_030278955.1 Hygrophila difformis | reverse complement strand
CTGATTGACCAAATGGTTGGAACCCATCCGTGCATAAGCCCAAACGGACATTCCGTCCCTCAGCAGCAAAAACTGGATGAATTGTGTCAAAGTGCTTCCATGCCCTCGAGTCGCATGGATGACACATCTCACCGGAAGACCCATGGTCATGTCCAACATGCCAAGTCATATGCTCTGCAGTCGTCTCTGAAGCGTACAACCTTTTTAATCGGTTTGTTAGTGGGAAGTAGAACATGTACTTGCGTGCAAGCCGTGAAGTGGAATTTGTTTCCCTAAACCGAGGCCCGTCACAGAACTTGCATCTATCTAATGATGCATCGTCACGCCAATACAACATACAACCTTTAGGACAACAATCTATTTTCTGAACAGGTAGCCCCAACCCCTCGAGTAGCTTCTTCGCCTCGTAAAAGTTCTTTACCATGGCATTATCCTCGGGAAGTGTATCTATTATTAGTTGGCATAGAGTGTCGAAACACCTCTCTGACAGATTATGTTCAGCCTTAATATTTAACAACCTAGCAATTGTTGACAATAAAGTCATTTTCTTGCATCCAGGCCACAGATCCTTGTCCGCCGCCTCCAACATACGGTAGAACATACTCTCTTGTGCGTTAGGTTCCTCGGGGGCCCTATGCTCATCTCCTTCATCACCTCCCTCGGGCGGTGTCGTGTTCGGAATACCAAATCCCATACCATCGAACACCATCTGTATATAAGCATCTTCAGCGGCAGGCCTCGAAGAGCCGGCCGTTTCAAGAACCTCTGAACTAGTGGGGTGGTGTGACTCTCCGTGACACGTCCACCTTTCGTAATTCAGTACGAATCCATTGCATTGTAGATGATACTTGATGTCATCATCAGGTAGATAACACTTATTCCTACATTGTCTACACGGACACCTTAGTTTTCCCTGTGCTCTATCCACGTTTGGGTTTTGATGAGACATAAACAGGAACAAATCAACTCCATTCTTAAAATCTGCGGTCAATACTCCCAATTCACGACGGGAGCGGTACATCCAACTCCGATCCATCACCTACATTAATATTGTGTCCTCGTTTTGGTTAATATAGACTACGTGGATGTTACATGGTTTGTTCCCTTGGATTAATTCAACTAGTGAAATTAGGCTAAATTTAAATTAATCGTAAGGTGGATTAGACTGATTGAATGTTACTTGAATATGTTGTCATCGTATATTCACCTTTAAACTAACTCAATTTTATCGTTAAAAACAAGTGGACATTTTGATATTAATCCAATCAATCAACATGGATTCGGTTCATCCTATACTAAACATTCTTCAATTCAACATCTCCACAATCATTCCGAATATACAATGCATCTATATAGCCTAATTTAAATACTAAGTTCATCCTATATCATAAACAAACACTTGCACAATATGCAAACTATAAAATCAACATAAATATTTCAACAAGCCATAAGTTTCTCATACGACATCCAAATTAGGCATATCATATATGCAAATTCATCTACTCGACGAGAGCTTTCCAATTATGTGATTATAATTTCTAGAATCTAAACATTTAGTGCGCAAATTATCAAAACAGGGGGCTGCCCGGAATTCGAACACATGCATTCTCGATTTTTTTCTCCTATTTTGCGAATATGCTAACAATAACATCAAACATAATGCCCAACACTCAATTCCTTCTATAATCTCATAATCCAACATCAATTGAAAAAAAATAAAGTGAAATCAACCTTCAAGCTAATAAAACGAAACACAACAAAACTTTGCCCAAAATTTTGACCAATCGAATATCTAAAATGAGAGGGTGAAGCCAATCGAATACCTTGGGTGATTGCACGAATGTACTCGAAAAGCTTTCAACGAGACGAACACTCCACTGCTCCTTCTCGAGTGGACTTGCGGGGGTGGCTCGAGAGTCTTCGACGGACGAGGGAGGACGACGGAGGCGCGACGGACGGCGGCGGGTCGGCGGCGCGGGCGGCGGTGGTCGGCGACGTGGTCGGAATCGATGGAGGTTACTGTTTTCGCGAGAGAGATGGGAAAGAAAGACGCTGTGTTCGCGTCTGATTCTGTGTCGATTTGGGGATTTTAATCCCTAGGTTACCGACCGCATATGCGGTCGGTAACGCGGTCGGTATCACCGACCAACTTTAGAGTTGGTCGGTGATTTGGTTGGCTTTTAAGCCGGGACCCCACAACGGCTAACTTTTACCGACCACCACTTGCGGTCGGCCCTGCGGTCGGTAAATCCGACCCGCAAGACGGTGGTCGGTAATTGCGGTCGGTAAATACTGTTTTTCTTGTAGTGCATTAAAAGTACTAATTTTTACTATTCTGCACAACTCTCTATACATTTTTATTTTTCTACACAAATCTCTTGCATTTCTTTAATTCCTCATATTTGAAAATGACTGTAAATAAAAATTATATAAAATATATATACTAAAACTAGACGCTTAGAGGATTTTAACAAGATCACACTTGAATATTTTTCTTTAATTTAATCATTACTATAATATTAAGTCAAAGTTAAACAACAAATAAAGTCAAAATTCATTAAATTTTAAACACAAATACACATATCACTTTAGTCACTAAACCCCACCATTTAAATTACCGTGTCCAAAAGAAACGGTCAGATTTCATGGGATGGAGGGAGTATATTGTTGGATTCACATTTACACAATATATACTTTGCTACTATTATGTAAAGGGTGTAGTTTGGAAACACCTGTCTGTCTATCAAGAAACTTGTCCCCAATAAGCATAGCCCATGTATTTTACAATACTCAGAAGGTAGTGAATGAATGTCTAATTGTTAAAAGCGATCAGAGAGGCGAACTACAGCAATTAAAGCAATGACCCAGTCCCTCCCATGAATTTTGCAATAAAATCTACAATATATTATTATATGTTAGATACAGTCAAATATTATACTAGGAGCCCTTTCTTAATTATTTTGTTCTTTTAAATTTTAAGGAGATCATTTTTTTTATAATCTAATAGTTCTTGTTCCAATTATATTAAAGTAAAGTTTGCTCTATACTCCACTTATACACCTTCCTTCTTCATTAGGTTTTTTGTTGTTTTATCACCAATTCACCATAATTACAAATTAAATTCCAAAAACCTAACAATTTTCTAAACTATGAGTTTGAAGTTTGAACTATGCAACAACAACAAAGAAAAGCAAGAAAATGAGCAACTTCTAGCTGCTATCCATCTCCACTTATTGATCGTGGAC
This sequence comes from Hygrophila difformis, assembly GCA_030278955.1. Classification (NCBI taxonomy): domain Eukaryota; kingdom Viridiplantae; phylum Streptophyta; class Magnoliopsida; order Lamiales; family Acanthaceae; genus Hygrophila; species Hygrophila difformis. The sequence continues at coordinate 28,215,123 of JAOANR010000003.1, read as the reverse complement.
GTTATTCTCCCTCAGTTGGAAGTTAGGTTTGCATTCTATTTTATATAACGTTTTTGAACGATATTTTAAAATAGTTTGCAGTTGATTTTGGGTTAGTTTCTTTTTTTTGCGAATTTTTTATTCAATGAAACCGTCATTCCTCATTCAGATTTCTGGTTTCGGCACTAGAAGCAATACATTTGAGGTGCATTAGCACCCCCTAAAGGAATTAAATTTGCATTTTCCATTTCAATGCTCCCACGTCAAGTCATTTATGTTAATATTTAAAGCATTTTAACTTATACATCTATAGATAATGCTTATATTGGGTAAATAGAAAGTAATAATTCATACCCACTAGATGTGGATGGTTATGAGGGTTGATGAGAATTTTAGTTTCATGCCTTTTAAGATATTTGAACCACATTTGCTTGAAAATTTGATTGCAGCCTTTTGGTAGCTATTGATGTCCCATATTTATAGCCGCCATTTCTAAATCAATTTGAAACCATCGTATATATAACTACTAAATTGGATATATGTCTTAAATGGGATTAATAGTGCAATTTTTATTGCAAGTTGAGGCCTTGTGTTTATTTTAAGAATAGAGGGGTGTCTGTTGTCCGTTGTGCTTGTCAGCTTTTGAGTTTGCCCTAAGTAGAACATCCTACACAAAGGCATTTCATTGCTAATTGCAAATTTTTTTAATCCCAGTAGATAGATAGAATAATTGAATTTTGCTGAGTCTCTCATAGATTAATATTCTGTTTTGTTGTACATTTTGATGATGATGATGGAATAGTTCTTATGTTATATATATACCCACACACTCACCACTTTGACTATTGATTAATCAAATCATGCTTAAAAAATTGTAAGAGGTTGAGTGATGGGCTTTTTCATTTACTCGTTGCTTTTCTTTTCTTTTTTTTTTTAGGGAAAAGGAGGGCTGGAACCATTTATTTCAATGATTTTTGTGTTAAAAAACACCCACTACATCATTCTGTAAAAACGCATGAATAAAAGCAAGAGAATTAGTAACACGTTCAACACCAAATGAGAAGCTTCCACCCCTATAAATGCATCTGCCAATTTGTTGCAATTTAGTAGCATCTTAAGATCCTGATTCGATTCTAAATTCCTAAACTTATAAAGTTAAAAACAACTCAGTTAAGATCCCGATTTTGACAACATTGTGCATACGTGTTGTAATGTATTACAATATGATTTATCATGCTTGCATTAATAAAAACACCGCTCCCTTAAAGGTAATAAAACAAAAAATTAAAGATTTGACTACTAATTAAACCAAAGTTCAACTAACTCACTAATCTTTTGCATGAATCTCGAAAAAACTTTAACATATTCTATCAAATTGAAAACCTTGGAGTGTAGCTTAATTTATAATTAACTAGAATTTTGACTCGTGCTTCGCGGGCGGTGTTCTTTTTTTTTTTCAAATAAAATCAAGTATTTGTGGTCTTATTATTATTTGTGCATAAAATTTGCTTTACTTTAAATTCATAACATAGGATAGGAAACCATAAGAATCTGTATCAATTTGATCATAAAACATGCGATAAAATAAATAATCAGTTCATTTGATAATCAACCTCAATTTCTATATGAATATCTTGATCCACCAATTTCAATAAACCAAGCTATTCTAAACCATGAGTACGAATCTCCACAATTTCAATAAGATAGTAGGAGGGATGGATTCAATTAATTATATTATACAAACCATTATTTAGAAGACTTAGAAAATATTAGAAAATAAGTTCTTAGTTCGTAAGATATCCAAAACTCCCAATCCAATTGGCTATGACTACAACCTATATATACTGGTGGTAGTCATCAGGTTATTCTCATTATGTAATTGTTCATCATTCTATACAATCAATTTCATAACGTTAAATTTTCTATGAGATCACTTTCTCAGGCTAGCAAATTTTTTTTGTTTTCAAGTTCCCACATTCATATGCAGCCACAAACCTAAAAAATTGCCAATAATATGATCAAAAGAAAGGGAAGAAAAAAGCAAACAACTAATTTGTATTCAAAGACAACCAAGACCAACTAATTGTAAAACTAAACTAAACCTCATGACTCATAGCCCACACAACACGAGTACACAAACTATACAATAAAATATGAAGAAAAATATTATTATGTTACTAAAGGAAAGTTTCTTAGGCATCATAAGAAAATAACAATCACCTGAAATTGCTACAATCACACTAAATGAGGTATGAGCAATCAAATTCAAATAGAAACAGAAATGATAGGAGAGAATTAACTCCATAGTATCATTATATCAATATTGTAGTATAAAAACTACTTATGTGAAGGTGATTATGTATGAAATTAGTATATAGGCATCTTGACATTCAATAAGAGTATGTAATGGCATTTGATTTATTTATTTACTTATGTATTGTAACTGTCCCGTATATGGATCACGTTCACAATGATTCTCCAATCATGTTTGTTGTTATTGAATGAATTCAAACTATCATACTTCATTATATTCATCATTTATCTTAATATGAATAATGATTTAACTGTGGAGAATAAATCCAAAAATATGTGATTGATAATTGAATATAGAATTAGTGGACAACAATAAGTTACTACAATAAAAAAATATCCACTTTTTATATTTACAATTTTAACAAAATTAGCAGTTTTTCAACTATTATAGACTGATTGTCTTCCTATTTTCCTTAGTAATAATATATAAGCGAATACATTTTTAGCACATCATTAAAAGTATTATGTATGTTTTTAATGTTATGCACGCTTCGATGCACAGAATGGCTCTGTTATATAGTCATATAATTAACATGACTTCATGTTTTCATCTTTTTCTTGGAAATATATCATCAAATTATATCGTAAAATCGATTAATAAAATTTTTGACCTTTTTGAGAATCTAAAGAAATGCAAAATTCTGGATTATGTTCATGAGAAAAAAATATTTTTTCAATAATTATTTTTTCTTTATAATATTTTATTTTATTAAAATTATTTTTATAATAAAAAATATATTTAAAAATTAAACCTTATACAAAAATCAGGATTAAATTTTGATTAAATTTTTATAACGGATTATAATTTCTTATTAACTATATATTTGGATAAATTACCTATTATTAAATTTTTTATTTTATTATTTTTTGGTAAATATTGACATTTATGTGTCGTCAAAGGTGTGTTCAAGCCCAAACTACACATTTTTATGATTATATTGATTAGGTTAATATTTTAATCTTGAATTTTATTATAAATATTATAATATATCTTTGAAAAAATTACTTATTCAATTAAAGAATTTAATATATTGGTTTAACTGAATTTATTATAAATATCAAATATATTATAATTTATTTTCAATTTATATTTTTTAAAAAGTATATGGAAAGATTTTCTCAATATTTTATTATACTAACAAATAGATTTATTATCTAAATATAGAATATTTAAAAGATTGATGACGTAACATATAGGATGATTCAGCGCTGATGTGTAATTATTTTGGATGACTGTACGTTTCTGGATGATTAATCAGCATTTATGTGAAAAGTTAAGGCATAATTATTATATAATCCTTAATAAGGGTTATACAGTCTGCACAATCCAAAAAACTATTCAGATTGTTATATAGAAGCGTGCATGGACCCCAAGTTATGAAAAAAAAAAATAAAAAAATACAAGTTCCTATATCAATTGAAAACATTGGAGTTGGCAGAAGACCTACAAAAGATTAAAAATAAACATAAAATGAAAACTAGTAAATTCTTGCCTCTTCAGTTTTAAATTACAAATAATTAGCCCTAAATATATTATTGTATCTCAATCATTATAAGTAATGTATGATAAAGTACAAAAGCCCGTTCGGGCGCTCTCCCCAACCACTAAGCGGTACAAGGGGGGGGGCTCTGCCTCTTGACCCCGCAAAATGAAGCAGCTGCTGCGGGTGTGTCTTTATAATGATAAAACTAGCTAGCATTGCATTCTGCACCACCTAACTCATTTCAGTTTAAAACCACATCCATTTGTTCGTTTAATTACAAATCCAATTCATCAGAATAAGTTGACGGTATTAAAATTACCAACAAATATTGTATCACTATATATTCAAACCCATAGTAGCCGTCCCATTATATATATATTTGTATGGTTGTATAGATATATATTTACATTCACTACGTCAGTGATTATGTAGTTGAACTAGCTTATAAATACTACTCCCTCCGTTTTTTTTGTTAGCTACTGTTGACTAATGGGTACTGTTCACTTATATACTTTGACTTAAAGTTTTCTCATGGTTATACAAGTTAAAATATGGCCAAGTGTGATCTTGTTAGATTCGTCTCGTCTTGTAGATTTTAAATATCGAACTTTTAGAATTTTTACATGTACCGAATTTGAATTATTAATGGTTTAAAGTGTGCATTGGACTGCATGTTGAGTGGGTCCGTAGCTATCTTTAAAAAACGGAGGGAGTATATGTTTAAACTAATTACATACTAAACCAACCATAATTTAATAATGTCCCATCAAATCAAGCCCAAAGTATTGTCAGAATTAGGAGTACAATTTATTTTAATTTATTACAAACCAAAACCAATAAGCATCACTGGATATGTATGTGCACACACTATGAATAGAATCATTACAAACAAATATACTTATGTATTACTTCATGTCATACGCAAATGTCTGTATCAGGTGAAATAACTATGCTGCCACTGGTCAAGAAAATGTAAAACTATTTCAGGGCCAATGGTAGTAAGATTCTGCCCAATAATGATAAGGGGTTTTTATAATAAAAACCCACTCATCCCTCTGAACTTGTTGGACAATACCCGTAGCAATATACTACCCACTCCAACCCCATAGCAGGAAATGAAAGTTCACATTCAGTACATGACGTAAAACAAATGGAATTTGTAAAATAAGGAAATAGCAAAGTACAATTATACCCATGGACAGCAAAATTGAGTAGGGGGCTTTTGGGGTTTTCCTAAGTAGGGAAATTGCAAGGAAGCTTCTTCATCCTTTCCTTGGCTTGAGCAGGGAGCTAAGTAGCAGTAGGTAAGTGAAACTTTTGACAAATTTCCCACACGAGTATTTTCTAAAATAGAGAATAATAGGAATTAATCCGGGTTTTTCATTTTTATTTAATGAAACCAATTATGATGATGGAGTTGGGATTAGGGATATATTTATAGGTTGTCACGTTTTTATTTACTCATGTTAAGAAATTGTGCCCCGAAAGCGCACGGAGTCAAAAATTGCAGTATTTATAGTAAGTACCGGATCGTTCACTGGAGGATGTGCGATAGAAGCAGGGCCCACGTCGTTTTATAAGATTTTCCACTCGGTTACTCGATTCAAGTTTGTGTTAAACTACCATCTACTTGACATAATTTAATTCTAAGCTATGAACGCAATAAAATAAAGCAGATAAAATTATTCTAGAAAGCGAATTAATTTTAATCTAAGAAAGCAATAAAATTATTCTAAGAAAGCGATTAAAATTATTCTAAGAAAGCAGATTTAAAATGAGACAGAAGGGACATGAAGAAAATAATAAAAATTGGACAAGATTCAGATGAAACACAATTAAACTTCCATTTTAATTACACAAATCTTTGTTTGGGATAATCCTTTCAGTTAGCTAACTCTCATGCTTCCTATACCATGTTCCCTTTAACAGACAGGTACTTACAGTAAGGATTTACATGCCTTAAGACAACAAAATCCAAGATACCACAGATATACAACTGCCCCTGCGCAGAGGTATGTTATTTATCTGTGGTGGACAAGCAACACCCGACAAATCATTTATTGAGATGCCAAGTACTGCTATCATTCCCCCATGTCACACCCAAAGTCTAAAATTAAACCTGAACTATTGAAGCTTTGAGGTAAAACCCCGCTGCAATGCCCCCCGACAGCCTTTACACTATAAATCCTATAGGGCTGTTAAAAAGCTTGCCTAGTTTTTCCTACCGAAAGCGCACGGTATCAAGCTGCAATATTTATTTTTATTGTCGGGATCGTTCAATAGAGAGTTACACGATAGAAGTGTTTTAATAGAATTATTAGCTCTAGAATCTGTCTCTACTCTTGATTTAAGAATGTTGTAATGATGATTACTAAAGAATACTGCTGAAATGTAAATGCTTAAAGCTGTAAACATAGTAAAGAAAGCAATTAAAATGATGTCGAACATTGTGATTATAGTAATGTGTTTAAGATATCACGGACCAAATCAAATGAAATAAGAATATGATGAGAGTATCATACTTCAATGATTAGAATATAATGAAAGTCCATTGAGATAGAAGAATCCTTTATACAACTTAATCAAATCTTCATGTCTTAAATCACTTCCCAAGACAGGTACTTATGATTCAGTGTCATGACATTCTAAGCTCTGAAATCATGGAATACTATCATCACAGAATGATCGGTCAGACTCTTTCTGTAATAAAAGCTTTTCGGAATTGTCACTTAATCTTTTTCTTTCAGACTCAGATTAAGCCTTTGACAACTCGAGGTCACTTCTAAATCATGCTATAATCATCTGAACTTGAAGTTGTTCTTTTTATTACTCTGATCAAACTGATCTTATGACCCTGTGTTGGATGTCCTCTACAAAAAGTGAAAAACAAGTATTTAAATCTATCATCCAATGTTTTCATAAGACTTGTTTCCTCAGAGTAATTCCTGCAAGTATTCGTAAGGAATAATAGTCTTGTAAGTATATCAAGATGAAATTGCTATTCAAATTCCTTGACTTATCCAGACTACTCAGATTTGTATAAATGATTTAGCTCGAGAAATCTCTGTAAACAGTTCCAAATTCCATGGTTTGACTCAGGATTAGTAGACTGTAAGAGAAATATTTAATCTCCTACTCATAGCATATAGTGATAACTATAAAGCCATGAACCCTGGAAATTAATCTTCCTGATACTCTACTAATTATTAGGACAAAAGATGGTTTTTGAAACATTTTTCCCTTTTAAACGACAGGTACTAAATGCCCAACTAAAGAATGAGTTTGTTCTTCATTAGTCCTGAGTAATAATGATTGAGAAAACCTATATCACCATATTTCTCAGTGTACCAGTGAAAGTAGTAATACGAATTGCAGATATGAATTGTGAGTCTGTAATTATGAAGTAAGATTACTCATCATAGACTGGGAAATATCCGAAAATATTATATGTATATGTAATATTATATGTATAAAGAAATGTTGAGGGTTCTGAGTCCTCTTAATCAAAATGCAAGGGTTTTTCCAAAATATACATCGGAAACTAGACAGAATTAGGAAATAACTTTCCCAAGAAAGAGGATTTGAGAAATAATTCTGCAAAATAAATGTCCAAAATAGCTCGCAGTAACTACTTTGGGTTTCAAACTATGAACATTCCAATTTTCCGCACGCTATGTCTGTACAGCGTGGAGTGAGCTAATATTCAAAGAATGTTCCTCAGATTTTGTTTATACAAAGAACTGAATGCCTCGCGGTATTTTCTGTAAGAATGCGGCGAAGTATTTAATTCCTACTTATAGATAGGGGTTATATATGTATAAGAAGTAAAAGTGAATAGTTGATACCCTGAAAAATGGATATCAAATCTGTTGCTATTGGAGATTGGTCCTCTCGCTTTGTCAGATTGACATCGCGAGAGTATTAGGATAGCCTTTGTCACAACAAGGTTATCTGGATATTTCCTCGCGTCATCTTTTAGGATGAAGCGAGGGTTTATCCTTATGTGAAGTAAATGATCAGAATTTATAACTGTCATAACTACCTTCTGGGATTTCCGTTTAGAAAATCATGAATACAGAATCTTTTGCATCCAAATTCATGAACTTAGAGTTATTGATTCTTAAAGATTATCAAGCGATGATTAACACTGCATGGGTCTCTAGGAACCTTTTAAAATTCTGAACATTAAACACTATGATTCTCTTTTGTGATCATAACGTAATATCTACAGAAAATCAAATGAATTCATAATTCTGCCAGATCATACCTAACTCGGTTACAGTATCCAAACTTCTTGCGTAATTGGAACGAACAATTTACGAATTAAAAATGCGGAAGTGTTATGATCTTCGAGAATCGAATTAGAGATATGATGCAAAATCCAAATTGAATATCGAAGTTGAGGTTTATACTCTGCTGAAACAGAATTAAGAAATAGAAATGGACACCAGAAAGATAAGAAATTCACAATCTGATAACTGATCATTCTTCATGTATCTCGAATAACAAAGAATTAAAAACGAATACACCTGGAAATCTGATTGCAATCAGAATAATGCAAAGGTGAGCGAACAAGTCGGAAGTTTAGACGATGATCGTCGTGATGGATGAACAAGCGATCCAAAAGCAACTCTCCTTCCAGGATATCCTCAAGCTAATCTAACAACTATTCTTAAAGAAATCTACTACGAAATCGAATTACAAATCTGAAGAACTCAAAGTAAATTGCAGAGAAAATTAAATCCTAACCTACCTACTACATTCTAAAAGTGGACTGGAGAATAAAATCGAGCTATTCTCTTCAATCTCCCGCCTGCTGAGCTGATTCCCCCAAGGGTCTTATTTATAGATGGGTGTTGTAACTGCTTAAGCCTTGGATGATAACCGCTCGCATCAGAATAACTCTCCTCTCGCTTTGTCCAGTTCCTTCAAAGCGAGAGTTCAGAAACTTAATCATCTTTCTCAACAAGGCGAGGTCTTTCAATTTCTCCAAAGAATTTGCTTCTCGCCATGATGTATAAAACTTTCTGTCTTGCACAGATCTTCTTTTCCTCGCGATGTTAAACAGTCATCGCGTGAACTTCAGCATCTGAACATTTTCCTTAAATCTTTTCCTGATTTCAAACACAAGCCCTCGCACCATTCCTTTTCTTTCCTCGCTATGTCTTTTCCACTTCCTGCTGCTTTCCAGCTTAACTTCCTGATGAATAACAAAGCGTGGATCAGTTCAATAGAAACACAGCGTGCGAGACTTACAAAGAAAACTTAGAATTTCAAGCCATTTTCAGTGTAATTCCAACTTCTTCGCAATCTTAATTCTTCTTCCATCTTTTCTGATCCTCTATGATTATTCATCAAAAATCAATGGAATTAAGAACAAAAGAACATCATTAAGACACTAAATTGGACGCAAATGACAGTCATAAAAGGCTGTCATCACCATCCTCGCATTTAGAAACACTTGTCCTCAAGTGGTAAGGAACTTGTAAAGTTTCAAAGAATAAGTCCAATTAGTGGCTTCCGGGATTTAGATGTTCATGTAAGATTCCACTGGATCACTACCTTCTCTTTTCCAACTATCTCAAGCTTAACTCTTTCAACTGATTGATGCTTCATACCTGACTTGAAATTCACCAGGTTTCATGAAAACATTAACAAAAGTGATTTGCATTTATGTGAATTATTGTTCTGCTCCTTAGTTAGTCAGACTTCTCTTCTCACGCTCAATCCTGTCCAACTCATGTGCATATCTTGTATTCTTAAATAAAATACACTTTCTCTTTTTTTTTTTTTATCAAGGGGTGGCCTTCCGTGGCTTTCAATAACTTGGTTTCACATTATTAGGAGGAGTCGCATGGCCTGACATTGCAGATGAAACTTCAACTCCCCTGCCCTTGATTCTGCTTTCTTTAAAGTTTTTCAACTTATAAATCAGAGGGGCAGCTGTGCTAGCTACTTATATCCACATTATTTTACCACGTATGTTTCTGAAATTTCCCTTGCTCTCTTTTTCTCTCTCCTTTTTTTTTTAACTCAATATGCACACTCATCTTCCAAGAGAGACTAGATTAGATCAATCCTCTTAACCTTGTGCAGTTGTTGTTTATAGTATGCAAATCACTAAGGTTAATATAATCATAAAACCTTCAAACTATTTATCCAGTAATGACATCAATCAATTCCAGAGTTTACAGCTAAAGACAGTTTTCAAGAGCGGCTCATGCTTGCAGTGAAAATCTATAAAGTAAATGTCTCCACAGGAACCCCTTTTAAACTCATCTTCAATTCCTTCATCAGTTTATTAGCCTCCCTGAGTCTTTTTTTTTTAGCTTGAAATTCAATCCTATGATACAACTTCGTATTAATTCTATCCTAAGTAATATCAGAATAAACGGGAACAGGAAAGAAATAAAGAAAAAGAGACTGCAATTAAAAAGAAGAAGAAGGTTTCAGAAAACTCCCCTGTAATCTCAGGATGGTCCTGCATCATTGTCTGGATCTTTGGGTGGTATGGATGGAGATTTCTTTAGATCCGAGACTAGGTTGGCAAGGATGTCTACCAATCTCGTACTATTATACTGCTCCTGTCTCCTCAGCTCCATATCCCTTTCTCGTTCCTGTCTTCTTTCTTCAAGTTCTTCTCTTCTCAACCTTTCAAATCTTTCCATTTCTTCCCTTCTCATTCTTTCCTGTCTATCCCATTCTTCATTCCTTATCTTTTCTTGCCTCTCCATCTCCTCTTTCCTGAGTTTTTCTTCAGTTTGAATCCTGACATGCTCAAGTTCAATCATCTTCTGCTCCATTTCTCTTTGAACATGCTTGTCTTCTGACATAGTTTTCACTAGCATCTCCATGGACTGTGCAAAACTTTGGATTGAAGTACTCATATTCTGAGATTCATCCACAGATACTGTGTTCCTCATTGGTTGTCTCAAAGGTTGAGATGGTGCAGAAGTGTTCTCAAACTCCTCATCTTCTGGAATAGGATTCAATGCAGGAGATGGAGCTACAGTCTTTGTCCTTTTTACTGCGGCTCTTGACTGATATGATCTTGATTTTGAAGGAAGATTGACCCTTTTTGTCTTAGGAGATGGCACCTTTGATCCTGATCCCTCGGAAGTTTGTTCCTCTAAATCTGGCATTTGGTAAACCAATTCTCCCCTCAAAGTGTCTTCTGGTAATGGAATAGGAGGATCTATCTTTATGATCTCTGGTAAAAATGGCGTGATTGAAACTCCTTGTTTCTCACAGAGTCTTCTGATTAAATTTGGATAAGCCAATGCTGCATCTTCTCCAACTCTTGACTTAATGACATTGAGAACATGGTGTGCAGCACTGCATTTCCTTCCTGACCATAACAATGCAAATCCCTCGAAAGTTCCGGCTGAAGGTCCTTGAAAATTTGTGGTAGGTCTGAGCTTTGAATAATAGAAATCAAGTGTTGGCAGGTACTCAGGCTTCAAATTCTTCAATGGAATCTTATTCTGCTCAGTTCCTCTGTGTGTTTAACAGAATCCCAGTGCCATTTTTCTAGCATTAACAAGTTTATTTCCTTGAGTTTTCTTCCTCAAAAGAACCTCAGACTTAACTTCTGGCTGTTCTAACAAAGGTGCCTGTATCAGATCATTTAGAGTTTCTACAGTGACTTGCACTGTTTTCCCTCTAATCCATGTTGTTTCTGCCTCAACATCAAAGTTAGCATAGAACTCCCTGGTCAGTTCCACATAACCACATTTGTTATTGTGTCTCATGAAAATGTCCCATTCATTGATCCTCCTCCAGTAGCTGATACACTTATGATCCAGCCACTTGGGATGAAATCCTTTGTCGGGAACAATAATTTTGTACATCCCCAAGTAGTTCTCCAATGCCTCCTTTCTTCCATTAAACTTAACCTTGATTTCTTCTTCTGTGAATTCAGTCCTCTTTTCAATGCTATCAGGGATTGACAGCCTCACCTTTGGACTATTCTTCCCCCAATAACTCAAAGGTAGCAATTCTGGAACATCTTTTCCGGGGGACGATCCTTCAGATGTATCTGATTCATTTCCCTCGGATTCTTGTGCTTCTTCCTGCTCATCCCCAGCATTCTCATTTCCTTCTTCTTCTGTTTGGCCTCCTTCTTGAGCAGGTTCCGCGTTTTCTTCATGAACTTGTTCTGGGTTTTGTTCATGGTCAGGCTCTGGATGTTCTTCTTGGACTCTATCAGTGTCATCATGTTGTGAATTGCCCATACCTGAATCATGTATCAATGACGTGCTGGTATCTACCTTCTCAGTAACTTCCAGGCTATGCTGATTTAAGATCTCTGTGGGATCTTCCTGTACAGGTTCGTTCAGCAGAAGAGGAATAGCAGTAGGTTCTGAATCTAGAAATCCTTCGATTCCAAAGTATTCTTCTGCTTTCTTCTTCTGTTCTGCGGCCCATTCAGGATCATTCATCCTTGCAATTGCTCTTTGAACTACTTCATCCCTGACTTGAGGTGGTAGGAGCCATTGATTCATTTGATTTTCAGCATTCGTCTGTGTTCTAAGATATTGACTAACAGTGTCTTCCACAAAATATTTTCTCTGCTGAGCTTCTTGAGTTTCATTCCTCTGCACTTCTTCTTCATAAGCTTGAATTGCTAATGGAGATGGTTCCACTACTTGGTCAGAATTTATTTGTTGTTGAATTTCCTCTAATTCTGACTCAAGTTTAGCTGCATATTCACTTGCTTGTTCTACTGAAGTGCGTGCATTCCCTCCTTCTCTAGCCAATTTTCTGAACTTTTTAATCAGTCCTTCCAGAGAGTAAGTCATGTTCCCTACTGTAGTTCCATGCAAGTTCATATCTTCAAAAGTTTGTAAATCTTCAAGTGACTGTTCCTGAAATGTGTCCGCCACTGATTTCTCAATTTGATTCACAAATTCTTGCTCATCTGCAGCTTGTTCTGATGGTAAATCTTGTTCAGTTTCTTTTCCTGAAAATCCTTGTAAATCAATCTGACTTTGAATAAGATCCCTGTTAACCCGAGCTTGCTGATCTTCATCCTGCCCTTCTCTATCATCTTTTTCAACAATCTGAACCTGTTGGAGATCAGTGCTCGGTTTAGTTGATCCTTGTTCATCAGGTTGATGTTCTTCAATACATGCTCTCCAGCCTTCTGGATCTATATCTCCCACTTCCAAAGTAGTATAAGGAGTGAGTTCCAACCTCTCTGTGTAGGGAACTATCCCTAGAGTTGGTTTGACTTTTTCTTCCTCAGAACTGGTGTCAGGTACCACATACTTAGGCTTCCTGGCTTTCATCTTTATCCTGAATTTCTTAACAGGTTTTTCAGGTTCTTTTTCTTGTTGCTTTTCTTTATCAAGAGTGATTTCCAATTGTTCTACATTCTCCAGAAAAGACCCTTGCTGCTTAAGTTCTTCAGGATCAGTCTCCTTCTGATTAGAGGGTAATTTTCCTCTCCTTCTATAGGCAACAACTTCTTTCTTTTCTTGGGCTGATTGTAGAATCTCAACATCTTCGTCCATTAAGTCCTTTTTCAAGTCCAAAATTTTCTTAGCTGCCAGGTCATCTTCATTATTCCTCTTCTTTGGAATTCGGCTAGTCTCCTTAGATCTGCTTGTCTCCACCTTCCTCCCAGTCCTTTTCTTAGCTATTGGTACTTCATTTGAAGTGCTTGAACTGAGATTGTGTGACTTTCTCTTTTTGGTGGATACTTTCTTTTTACCTTTCTTGTCTTGAGTTTTCATGAGTTCCTCCCATTCACGATCTGCCTTTTGTTTGTTTGCATAATAGCAATCCATACTTTCTTGCAGAATCGGATGGATTTCATCATTCTCTTCATTCTTTTCTCCCACAATAGTTGTGACCTCATCAACTACTCTCATCTTCTCAATTCTTTGCTCATCATCTGTGCTGTCTTCATCTGAATCGTGCTTCTTGACATAGAAATTCTTGCCCAATCCTTTCAGCATGACATTCATTCCCTTTCTATTCAGATATTTCTCATTCCATGCATCCCAATCATCAATAATTACCTGCTGAATTCTTCCTTGTGTTTGATCAGTATAGGGTCTATGCTCCTTGTATGCATTTTCTCTGCACATAGCATCATACATGACATACTTCTCAATGAATTCTTTCTTCCTCTCCTGGACATATCCATGAACTTCCTGTTGGAGAGTTGGAGGTAATCTCTTCATGATCTTGTTTGGTGTATCTGTAATGAGAAGATCTGCATCTGCTGGTGTTATTGATGGGGCTGAAACCTTTCTGAAATTCGCTATAGGTTCCAGTCCTTCATTAACAACAGATTCTCTGAAAATATTCCTTACTATATTTTGTGGTGTCTGTTTTGCATCTGATCTCTGCTTTCTGTTTTTTCCTGATCTCTCAGCTTCTCTCTCCTCTGCATCCTTAATCCATGCTCGCTGCTCTGGTATCAAATCAGCAAACTCCTCCAAAGGAAATTCCTCATCAGGTTTCCTTATCAACCCTGGTTTAAGAATCCTTTTCCTTAGATCTGCCCCTTTAGACCAGTTATTCATATACCTGATCCAGCTATTTCTAGCTTCCTGAATAATTCTAAGGACATCTTTCCATACCGTCTTGCCTTGTTTAGCTTTCTTGAAATAAGGCTCTAGGTCATGCCTTAAGTTGATCCGAGCATCAATAATCCTATCCAGGGCCAGATTTGTCAAGAAATTCTGTTCAACGGGTCCCTTCTTGTTCAGGAATGTTGGAGGCATGTATGCAGGGAGTGCCTGCTGAGCATCATAGACTCTAGCATTCCGGATTTCATTAAGTTTGCAGCAATATTTGGTGAGTCGCTTCACATATTTTGGTAGTGGTTGAGGATCAAAGTAATCCAACTCCAGCCCTGTTTGATCTTTTGGATTGATAATTCTGTAGCATTCCTGATTCCATTCAGCCATGCACTTCCTTTCCCTTTCCAAAAGTCTTTCGAGTCTGATTTCATTAGGCAGATGCCTATCATTGATCAAAATTATCATTTGATCATCCCAAAATCTATTCATCTTATTCCAGAATGCTTCTTCTAAATCAATCCTCAATGATTCCTTTTCCTTGTCTGGTATATGTTGAAACATGAATGGATTGATATAAAAGTCTGGAGGTGAAATTTGCATTCCTGTCCATCCACCACTTTTCCGAATAGTTTCTACCATGTTAACCGTTTTTATCCTTGCCAAGAATGATTTCTCTTTCTTATCCGATTCTACACTTCGAGCTTGAAGTTCTTCATAAGTCATCTTATGAATCCTTAAGAAATGAGAACAAACTGGTCAGTTAATATCACCATACTCACATTTAGAGCTTGACTCTAAATGTGCAGATGATAAAAAGAAACATAATACCAGATTTCCTTTTTATATTTATCATTCTATCCATGATATCACCATACTCACATTTAGAGATTTGCTCTAAATGTGAAGATTTCAATGCTGACTAAGTCTACTTTAATGCAGAAAATAGCAGAAAACTTAAATTCAAAACATCATTAATCAAAAGCAAAACATAGAATTCATCAAATTCATAATATGGAATTACAAAGCATGGTGTTTCTTATGACATTCAACCTATCAATTACAAATGAGGAGGTGTCTCTGCCTCAATTCCAAATCTGAGGAACA
Organism: Hygrophila difformis; assembly: GCA_030278955.1. Lineage (NCBI taxonomy): Eukaryota > Viridiplantae > Streptophyta > Magnoliopsida > Lamiales > Acanthaceae > Hygrophila > Hygrophila difformis. Next base: position 28,199,708 of record JAOANR010000003.1, on the reverse strand, counting down.
GATTACAATGCTCAGAGACTAAGCACCTCATACAGTAAATTGACACGACTCCATAGGTATTCCTTGAAGGACCGTGATTGTTATCATAATAGCTCCTAAGGTCACAAAGTCTCTTCTTAGGTTGTCCTTGAAAGGGTGAGATAAATTCCTCATAACTTGATAGCCACCCTCTGACTTGAAGTCGAAGATCCTTGAGTCTTCATCTATTCTTGCAAAGAGGAGCGAAGAGCCAAATTCCCTTCTCTTGTTCTTCCCTTTCATCCTTACTTAAGAGCATAAGAGCTTTTACATAAATGGATGGAGGGTGATTATCAGTGATTGCAGGTTTTAAGAGTTCAAATGCTGCTTGTTCATTCTTGTCTTTAACGAACAAACGCAATGCCTCATGTAACTGGTACATCCAATTTCCTGCATTTTTGCAGCTTTCAAGGAAAACGCTTTGTGTCTCTTCAAAAGTTCCCCATCCCCATGCTGAAAAGTCTTCAAGAGAAGCCTTTTTCAAGACTAAAGGATGATGAGTAGCCTTTTCGAGCTCTTTGCAGACTAGTTTACAGTTAAAGACAGTCTCAAGGTGGTCAAATACCAATCTTGATAAAATGTTTCCAAGAATCTCATAAGGAAGATCTGTGATCTGAGTTTCCCCCGATCCAGATTTCTTTATTGAAGTCCTTGGTTGCTTTGATGAAGTTCCAATTTCATAGCTGAATAAGATTAAAAACGATAATAGAATTAAAAACTAGAGATTGCAATTCATTAATGGAAAAGGGATGTACAGTTTTGAGTCATCCATATAATTCTTCGTCCCAAGACAAAAAGCACAAAAGATTACAAGCAAAGAAACTATGAACTGCTTGATTTCTAGATTATTCCAATTCTAGCAGTTCTTCTTCATTCTGATCTTCTTCTCCATTGTTCCATTGCTCCCATTCAAATAATATGCCTAGTTCTCCACTTGCTCTTCTGTATTGCTTGACATAATCAAACAGTTCACATGGAATACACTCCATCCTTTCGTTGAAAGGTAGTTGCTGTCGCTCTTGGATGGAGTGATTCTTACAAAAACTCCTTTCCTCTTGATCAAGGAATGGGTTTGGGAACTTTTCACCATAAAGGAGCCAGTGGAGAACACTCATTTTTAAGAATAGTAGCTCAAAAGGATCCTGAGTTACAGATTTGATCAACTGAATTCCTTCCTCATCCAGCTGCGGATCTTGTTTGGAAAGCAGTAAAAGGGATCTTATAAAAGTGGTTGGTTTGTGTTTATCATCTAATCCGGGTTTAAGAATTTCATAAGCTTTTTCCTCATTTTTATCCTCCACAAAGGCTATCAATGCAGGCACAATATTAAACATATAATTGCCTGCATCCTGACATCCTTTAATGAATTTGATCTGGTTACTTGGGTAAGCATCTCCTCTCCAAACAGCACAAGTTTCCAAATTAGCTCTCTTTAGAGCTAACGATGATCTGCTTGCTGAGAAGAATTGCTTAGAAGTTTCAGATGCTCTAAAAAGTGCCTTTATGCTCTCCGTTCCTAATCTTGACAGAATGTCTCCCAATAACTCAGTTGGTAAATCAAGTATTTGAGTTTCCAAGAGTTGAGGGTTTTCGACATTTCTGAAAAGAAAAGGAGGAAAAACACAGAATTAAGAGTTAAACTCAACATTTATACAGTAATTAAGAAATGAGATTAGCTTTTATTATCACAAACCAGGCTGCATTTACATGATACAAAGGACCTGCTCTAGTGACAGTTTCAAAGTCAAAAAATTAGAAGACATGTCACATGCATCAATCTCTTCCTCCTTCATCCAAAAACTTATTCATTAATGCTATAGTTGTCATAGTTCTCCCCTGCCGCCATCCTAAAATCAGCTATGTAATTAAAGTATAATGGCCTATGAAAGCTTTCCTGATCATGATCTTCTATAATACAGAATTCCCTCTTTTTCTGCCCTAAAAATGGATTCGGAACATATTCCCATTCTGAAAGTAGGGTGAGAAGATTATATCGAAACTCATAACTGTTTAATCTATCACTTAGAATTGGACGAATTAAGCGAAGTCCTGCATCTATTTCTTCTCTGGAACTTTTACTTAAATAGCATAAAGCTTTAAAATATTGAGAAATCTTGAAGTTATCTTCTATTCCTTCATCCAGGATCTGGAATGCCTTGAATCCTTTCCCTTGTGTAAACAGTTCCAAAGCCTTTGGTAGGTTCAGAATATGATTCTTAGCCTTTCTACAGGCATATAGAAACTTGATTTTTCCAGTAGATTCATTAGAGATTCTTTTAAAGGCCGGATCCTCTACATTAAATCTCCGGAGAACAATAGGGTATTTTGAGACTATTGTAAATGTTGAACAGATTTGTTTGCACTTGAGCAAATCTTCAAAGCTGCTCTGCCCTACTCGTGACAGAATCTCCCCAAGGACATCCAATGGAAGATCAATCAGGTGTAAAGCAGAGGACTCAGAAGGCTGCTCCTCACTGTTATTTAATCGAATTTTAAAGAAGAAAGATCAGTTGAAATTATACTCCAAGTTTTCCAATTAGGGAAGAATGAGAGTGGATGAAGAGAATTTACACGAAATGAAAAACTTAAACCCTAGTATGAGTAAAACACTATAATGCAGAATGTAAAAACTTGAAACATCAGGAAGAAATGCGGTGAAGGATGAACAGAGAGCTTACGGGTTGTTGCTCGCCATTAGGATTGTTCCTGAAGCTGAATGATTCTGATAAGGTTTCGCAATAGAAGGAGAAGAAGAACTTAAAAATGGCGGTTTCTCATCGAGAGAAAATATGAAAAGGTATGAGAATGATTTGAAAAGATAAGGAGGTTATAGGTCTTATATAAAACAATGGGCTGGCCTAGCTAAAGAATAAAGAGTAGGGTACTCAAGTATTTTATTTAGATTGTACTCATTCATTCTAGACCTGCCACATCAGTGAGTCTGGTTATTGATTTAAAAATTGAGTTAATAAACCCAAACAAACATAAATTGGATAAGATTAGATTGGCTGAAAAACAAAGCGAGGGGTAAACATTTGAAAGGGATTAATACTTCTAAATTGTATATTGAGTCTGGTTAGATCTTCTTCACCCAATTCATCTTAATGCCCAACAACATCTACCCTTAACTTCTTTTATTTTAAGATTACTAATTCTTTCATCTCATTCCCTGATTTTACTTCCTCTTTTAGTCTGAAGAATATTCAGTGGAGTGTTGTGATATAAGTTTCTTCTGATCCAGACTCCCTTGATGACATTCTCATTTTCAAGAGAAACTTCCAGTTTCATCTTTAGTTCATAGTTGAATTGAATAAAGAAACTGATCATACAGGATAGAAAGTAGGAGAATTGTAATACATAAAGTTTAAACGGTCCAAAATACATCAAAAGATTCCAGGAAATACAAAAATATATAATACTATAGAATTTCCTAGCTCTGAACTGCTCAAGGATTAAGAATTTCCTCATCATCGGAGTCAGTCCACATAAACTCATCAGGAAACACCTCGCCACAATACAATCTAAACTGCCTCACCATGTCAAAGAATTGACAAGGGATACAGTCCATCCTGATGTGTGGTGGTAATAAGACTCGAACCTGCAAAGTATGATCCTTACAATAGCTCTTCTCTTGTTGCCCTTGAAAAGGATTTGGGATTTTAGGAATATGGATGAGCCAATGAAAAAGGTAGAGTTTAATAAAAACCACTTCTAGGACATTTGAAGCTACTGTTTGGATCAACTCTAATCCTTCTTCAATCAACTTATCTTCTTGTTTTGTTAAGAGGAGCATCGTTCTGAGTAGAATAGTGGGTTCATGCCCATCATCTAGTCCTGGCTTGAGGAGTTCAAATGCCTTCTTCTCATCTCGTTCCTCCACAAATGCCTTCAATGCAGGTTCGATGTTGAACATAAAGTTCCCTGCATTTTGGCGCTCTTGAATGAATCTTTTCTGGTTGTCAGGATAAACATCTCCTCTCCATCTCATGCATGATTCCAAGTCTACTCTCTTGAACACAAGATGAGTTTTGCTTGCTTGATAAAATGATGGAGAGACTTCTGCTACCCTGAAAAGCTCCCTAACATTGTCTTTTCCAATTCTTGACAGAATATCCCCCAACAACTCAGTGGGTAAATGAGATATCTGAGTTCCAACGCGCTGTGGATTCCTAGCATTTCTGTTTCCAGAAAATAATACGATAAGGAATACAGGGGAATACTTTTATCTAGAATGATGGAACCAAAAAATTCGAAAATGGGGTTTCATTCCTATTGTGAAGCTCCAAAAGTCTCATATGGATAATGCATCGGTTACAAACTAAAGATTTCAGAAAAGACTCTCTGGATTAATGAGTGTAAAGAAACGGCTTTTAGTTATGAGAAATCTTAAATGTTTAATGTTTCCGTTTTCTAAAGCCATTCCCTGAAAAATACAGAATCATGAACCCTAAGTCTAAAAATGTAATCCGGCAACAAACTTTGCAAAATAGAACCAAAAATAAAAGAAAGATAGGATGAACTAGATTGCTTACGGATTGTTCTCAGCCATTTTCTTCGTCGATAGGGTTTCTGAATGATCTTGCTTACGAGAATGATTGAGAATGATAAAAATGGTGTATGGCGATTTCTTCTTGAATAAGAGAAGAAAATCTGATGAAAAAGTTTTGAAATGACAACTGAGAGGAATGACTGCAAGGATAAAGCCGCCCTATTTTTATCTAAGGACTGCAGGGGTCAAGATAGTAAATCTTGTCTCTGCAGAGAGTAATGATTAAGCCTAGAATAAGCCTATTTTGAAAATTTTTATTTAAAATGACTCAGATAAAAATCTAATGTAAAAGATAAGATCAAGTTGTTTCCTTTTTAGAAGAATGAAGCGAGGAGTACATATCAACATCAAAGGACTTAGAATTTAGATACAAATTAAGAGATTACATAATCATTCAATTTGAATCTGGATCAGTTTCTAATTCTGACTCAGATTCAATTACATGTTCATTAAAACTTTCTCTTAATCTCCTAATCAAACTAGTAACCTCACAACACAAACAATCAATGTTTGTGGCACCATAATTAAAGTGTGGAGGTTCCCTAACTAAGTCCCTACTATGTGGCGCTAAATAATCACAGTAATCGCGATGTCCTTGTCCCCGAAAGGGATTAGGCTCTTCTTCACTTTCGTTGAACAACTTGCTGATCTTCGCCTCAATCTTGCGAATATGATCTTCATCTTTAAGGACTGATCCAAGAAGATACAATCCTTCATCAATTTCTTCAAGGCTCTCCGAACTCAGAAGAATGAAGGCCTTGATGAAGATTGAAGGGTGATGGTTGTCATCGATTCCAGGCTTAAGGACTTCAAAAGCAGCTTCCTTGAGCCCTGTGTTGCAGAAGATCGAGAGTGCAGGTTCTAGTTTTAGCATGAAATTCCCCGCCTCTCTGCATCTTCGCAGTATTTGGACGTAATGAGAATCAAGTGTCCTCTCTGCAGTCATCCGCCTTTCTACATTCGCTCTCCTCCATACTACAGGCGCCTTACTTGCTCTGGCGAACTTCTTGCAAGTTGGGGCTAACCTGGCTACATCCTTCATTTCTTCTCTTCCCAGCCTTGAGAGAATATCTCCCAAGATTTCATCAGGAATGTCTAGAATAGATGTTCTAGCATTGGGAGCTGCTGCGGCCATTCTGATTTCTGATAAAGGTTTTAGGATAATTTCTTAGGGTGGAAAATGTTTGAGATGAAAGAAGAGAAGGATTCGTCTAGATTTTATAGCAGAAAAACTAAATTCTGCCATAATTACTAGCGGTTGAAACGACGTGTGATGGTTGGTGTAAGAGAAGAAGAAGAGTCTGAAAAGGGTATTTTGGTCTTTGGGAAGTTTGAAAATCTATCCGTTCAATATTCCCAGACTCTCGCTCTGTTGATTGTCATCGCGTGGCTATAAAAATCGTTTCTCGCTTTGTTAATTACAACGCGAGAAAACATTCTTGTACAGTTTCCAGAGTAAAATAGTCTCGCTTTGTATTTCGACAAAGCGTAGACATCAAACTCTTATTACTTAACAACTTATCAGATTTAACAGGATAAGAATTTGAACTGATCACCTCGCGTCATAACTTTTACAAAGCGTGAGCAAGAGTAGTTCCTTTTTAAATCACGCTTTGACAAAATTACAGGAGCGTGGCCTCAAAATTCATTCATATTTTATTTCCAAAAACTTAATACTCAAAAACCTGGTTGAAGATTCTTATCTCATTCTCCTTCATTCCATCACAGCTTCATTTCTCGAATTCCTGAAAATAAAGAATAAAAGAATTAGAGATGGAAAATGTATCTAAAGAAAAGGGAAATACTACTCAGTTAACCTGGGTAGTATCCACCCCCCTATATATATATATATATATTTTTTTTTAAAGAAAACATAAAACTAAGGATTATCCAAATATTCAGTTTGGATATTTAGATCTTGTTGACCAATATACTCCTTTAGCCTGTGTCCATTTACAGTCTTTTCTCCTTCATTGAGCATAATTGTAACTGTTCCATTGTCATGAACGGCTACAACAGGAAATGGTCCTGTCCACCTTGATCTGAGCTTACCTGGAAATAATTTCAAACGAGAATTGTAAAGCAAAACCAATTGACCAACAAAAAATTCCTTATGTTTAATTTTTGAATCATGAATTTTCTTAGTTCGATCTTTATAAATCTTGCTGCTTTCATATGCTTCCAGTCTCATCTCTTCCAATTTAGACAGATCAAACTTCCTCTTATCTTGTCCTGACTGAAAATCCATGTTGAGCATTTTAATGGCCCAATATGCTCTATGTTCTAGCTCAACTGGGAGATGGCATGCTTTTCCAAAAACTAATCTGTAGGGAGACATTCCTATAGGAGTTTTAAAAGCAGTTCTGTAAGCCCATAAAGCATCATCTAGCTTCTTTGACCAGTCTTTTCTTGTAATATTCACAGAAGCTTGTAAAATGTGCTTGATTTCCTTATTAGATACCTCCACCTGTCCACTTGTCTGAGGATGATATGGTGATCCAACTTTATGATGAACACCATACTGCTTCAGTAATTTCTCGAAGAGTTTATTCACAAAGTGAGATCCTCCATCAGATATAATGGCACGGGGTGCTCCAAACCTGGTAAAAATATTCTTCTGTAGAAATTTAGTAACTTGTTTAGCCTCATTATTGGGTAAGACTACTGCTTCTACCCATTTTGAGACATAATCAACAGCTACTAGAATATAATGATTACCAAAAGATGGGGGAAATGGTCCCATAAAATCAATTCCCCAAACATCAAATATCTCTACTTCTAAAATCCCTTTTTGAGGCATTTCTTCTCTCATTGAAATGTTTCCCAATCTTTGACATCTGTCACACATCTTTATAAGTTTCTGGAAATCCAAAAAGATAGTTGGCCAGTAAAACCCACAGTCTAAAACTTTTCTAGCAGTCCTAGCAGGACCATGATGGCCTCCTAAAGGGTTCTCATGACACTTTCTAACAATTTGAAAACCTTCTTTTTCATGAACACAGCGCCTAATAACCTGATCAGAACAAAACTTGAATAAAAAGGGATCATCCCAATAGTATTTCTGTATTTCTCTGAAAAACCTTGACTTCTGATGAGAATCTTTAAACTTTGGGACAATCTTGCAAGCTAGATAATTAGCAAAATCTGAAAACCAAGGACAATCAAATTGATGCAACTGCAAAGCATACAATTGTTCATCTGGAAATTTATCATTTACAACTTCCTCCTTCTCTGTTTTCTCCTCCAATCTAGAAAGATGGTCTGCTACTCCATTATCTTTTCCTTTTCTATCCTTGATAATAATGTCAAATTCTTGTAGAAGTAAAACCCATCTTATCAGCCTCGGTTTGGCTTCTTGCTTTGAGAAAAGATATCGTAATGCAGAATGATCTGTGTAAACTATAGTTTGGGCTCCAATAAGATACTGTTTGAACTTGTCAAAAGCAAAAACTACAGCGTACATTTCCTTTTCTGTAGTAGTGTAGTTTATCTGAGCATCATTAAGAGTATGACTAGCATAATAGATAACATGATGTTTACCTTCTTTATGTTGCCCCAAAACTGCTCCTACTGCATTCTCACTTCCATCACACATAAGCTCAAAAGGTAGACTCCAATCAGGAGACTGAACTATAGGTGCAGTGATTAATTTCTCCTTCAAAGTCTTAAAAGCTATCAAGCAATCTTCATCAAAGCTAAATGTCACATCCTTATGAAGAAGATTACATAAGGGTCTTGCTATCTTAGAAAAGTCCTTAATAAACCTTCTATAAAAACCAGCATGACCAAGAAAACTCCTTACTGCCTTAATTGTTTTGGGTGGTGGTAAATTTGCTATTACAGAAACTTTAGCCTTATCTACTTCTATTCCTGCTCTAGATACTTTATGTCCTAGGACAATTCCTTCCTGAACCATGAAATGACACTTTTCCCAGTTAAGAACTAGGTTAGTGTCCTCACATCTCTGCAAAATTTTTGACAAATTTTTTAAAGAATCTTCAAAGTCAGTTCCATGAACAGTAAAATCATCCATAAATACTTCAATGCATTTTTCAATAAAATCAGAGAAAATACTCATCATGCATCTTTGAAAAGTAGCAGGAGCATTACATAATCCAAAAGGCATTCTTCTATAAGCAAATGTTCCATATGGGCAAGTAAAAGTTGTTTTCTCATGATCTTCACTAGCAATAACCATTTGATTATAACCTGAATAACCATCTAAAAAGCTGTAAAATGGTTTACCTGATAGTCTTTCTAACATTTGATCAATGAATGGTAAAGGAAAATGATCTTTTCTTGTGGCAGTGTTTAATTTTCTATAATCAATGCAAACTCTCCAACCAGTTACTGGTCTTGTTGCTACTTCATCACCATGTTCATTGGTCACAATCAAATCCCACCCTTTTTGGGTACAACTTGTGTTGGACTCACCCATTTACTATCAGAGATAGGATAGATTATACCTGCATCAAGTAGCTTGATTACCTCCTTCTTGACAACTTCCTGCATTGGTGAATTTAGCCTCCTTTGTGGTTGTCTGGATGGTTTGTATTCATCCTCCATCAGAATCCTATGCATACAAATGTGTGGACTGATGCCTTTGATATCTGCTATAGTCCAAGCAATTGCCTGAATATGATTTTTAAGAGTACCTACTAGAGCTTGTTCTTGTTCTTCACTCAATTTGGATGAAATTATTACCGGAAGCTTCTTTTTGTCTGCCAAAAAGGCATACTTAAGATGTTCTGGTAATACTTTAAGCTCAAGCTCAGGTGGGTTTTCTATTGATGGAATTAATTTGCTTCGAGTTTGCACTTCCATCTTTAAATCAGATCCTTCTTCAGAAAGGTCTGTTTTATCAATGTCATCCTCAGATTGCTCTGAAGATGGCATATCCTCACTTTCTGATCCATCCTTGATTTCACCAGTCTCAGGATCAGCGAATCTAACCGCACACAAGTAAGCAAAAGTAGCATCTTTAGCATTTGTGAGTGGGGTGAGATTGTTCTCAATTACATCAGTGGTAAAGAGATTATAGTAATCAAAAAGATTTCCCCCCTCCATAGTACTAGCATCTAATTCCTTCCCCGCTACATTGGTTTCAAAAGCGTTAAAAGGATATGTTGACATCTTCATCATGTCGAAAGTGACCTCCTAGTTATCAACATGAAGTTTCACTATGCCATTCTTTGCATCAATCATGGCTCCCGCAGTCACCAGAAAAGGCCTTCCTAATATGATAGGAATTCTGACATTTTCGTCGATATCAAGAATGACAAAGTCAGCTGGAAAACAAAGGCCTCCTGTCTTTACTATAACATATTCAATGATCCCTTCTGGTCTGGTGCTCGATTGGTCAGCAAAGAAGAGGGTCATATTGACTGGCCTCATCTTTCCCAAATCCAAACGTCTCGCCATAGCAAGTGGCATTACATTGATGCTGCTTCCTAAGTCACAGAGTCCTCGCCCAGCTTCTTTACAGTTGATAATCAGAGGTAAAGTAAAACTCCCTGGATCTTCAAGCTTTGGAGGAATCCTTTGTGAAGAACTAAGCTACAATTTTGATTTAAGACCACCATTTGCTGCTCTCCTGCACTTCGTTTCTCTGAAATTAATTCTTTCAGAAACTTAGCGTAAGTGGGCATTTCAGCAATTAATTCAACCAAAGGGATTGATATTTCAATGGCCTTAATCTTTTCAAGAAATTTCTTAAATTTAATTTCTTGAAGATCATTTTTGAGTCTCCCAGGATATGGTATCCTGGGCATGTGTTCATCCAGTGAATCCTTTTTGTTACCTGTAGAGTTAGGATTATCATTACCTCCCTCTTTTTCCTTTGGAAAGGAATATCCTGAGACATTCTTTTCCAAACCCTTATCCTCAAGTATCTGTCTTTGTTCAGGGTGATCATCTTCTTCCATTGTTTGAACATCCTTGAACTTTTTCTGCTGCAGCAACCTATCTCTTTTCTTTTCAAATTCAGGATCAACAACCTCTTTTCCTCCCCTCAATGTAACTGCCTTACATTGTGGGTTTGTTTCAGAGGAACTTGGTAATTTTCCTTTTTCTCTCTGCTGTAGTAATTTGGCCATCTCTGTTACTGAATTCTCAACATTCTTGATTGAAGCCTGCAGTTGGTTATTCGTCTCTGTCTGCTTAACAATGAACTCCTTCAGAGCATTCTCCACCTTTAAAGAGTAAGTATGGTCTTGAGCAACAGGATAAGGTTGTTGTGGAAAGTTCACCGGGACTGGTGCAAACTGTCCAAATGGCCTATTCTGTTGGTTCATCTGTTGGAGAGGTCTCTGAGGGTACATCTGTTGTTGTGGATAAAATGGTTGTGGAGGACGAAACTGCTGCTGATTTGGTTGTTGTGGGTTCAGAAGATGTGCATTTTGTGCGTTCTGAGTATTACCATAAGTCAGATTCGGGTGTTTATTCTGAAATCCGGTGTAGTTACAACTCTCATCTTGCTTTGGGGCTTCCTGAATTTGTGGACACTGATCATTGTGATGTGGCCCTGAGCAAATTCCGCACCGATACACCGGTTCCATTGGAGCAGGTTGAAGGATCATCACTGGTTGCTGTTGTTGTTGATGCTGAGCCTGTTGATTTGCTTGCTGAGCTAACTGTAGCTCAGCAATCTGCTTAGTGAGTGCTGCAAATTTCTCTTCATTCTTGTCTGTATGGATGACAAGACTCTTTCTGGTAGGAGATGGTGGATCATCATCTTGGAGGACTGCTCTGCTGGCTGTCATGGTGTCTATTGTTGACCACGCTCTATCAAGTGGCATCTGAAGTAATTGTTCTCCTCCAGTGGCATTAATCATCATCTGCCAAGTGTGAGTGAGTCCAGTGAAGAAGATCTTTAACAGTCTTCTTTCTGTTATACCATGCTGTGGACATCTCTTAAGCATGTCAAAGAATCTGTCCCGAGCATCCCTCAGAGATTCTCCTTTTCTCATCTTGAAACGAGAGATCTTGTCTACCCATTCATCTACTTTGCTTTCAGGAAAATACTTGAGTAGGAAGTTCCTGACTAATTCTGGCCACGTAGCCTTCTGTTGAGCATTCAATGAATCATACCATTCTTTCGCTGAACCATCCAAAGAGAATGGAAACATAGCTAGTTGAATGGTTTCCCTTGAGGCTCTTCCTTTCTTCACTGTCTTACTTAGTTCAACAAACTTTTTGAGATGTAAATGTGGATCTTCAGCACTCATTCCATAAAAGGCTCTAGAAGATGCTAGGTTTAATATACCAGGCGGTATATCAACCTCCTCATCCGTTCCAGCCAAATACTGATTGACATTAGATTGCCATGGTTGATATTGCTCTTCTTGAGGATTTGGAACAGGATTTGCAAAATTTGGTGGAAAATAGTGTTGATGAATAAATTGTGGTGCAGCAGCTCTCTGTGGTGCTTGAAAAGGTCCTCGAAGTGGAACATTTTGCTGATTATCTGGTTGTCCATTTGGTAAGTTTCCAGGTCCGTCATTCTGTCCATTGTTAGCCATCCTAGTTATAGTTGAAAGATTCCCTTCCACAAGATCTCTCTGTCTCCTTCTTGCACTTGCTCTGATCAGCCTTGCTGTTCTCTCGAGCTCACAATTAAAATGAAGCAAAGGTGGTCTTGAAGATCGAGTTATTCTTTCGCTCATAAACTATTGAGACTTCTCTGTGAACAAAATGAAAGAATTTATGAATTTATTATAGTATAAAGTAAATAATTACAGTAAAACCAAAGAGTATCTACAGTTCTAAAATTCATAACGCTACACCCTCCCCGGCAACGGCGTCATGAAGCTTTGAGGTAAAACCCCGCTGCAATGCCCCCGACAGCCTTTACACTATAAATCCTATAGGGCTGTTAAAAAGCTTGCCTAGTTTTTCCTACCGAAAGCGCACGGTATCAAGCTGCAATATTTATTTTTATTGTCGGGATCGTTCAATAGAGAGTTACACGATAGAAGTGTTTTAATAGAATTATTAGCTCTAGAATCTGTCTCTACTCTTGATTTAAGAATGTTGTAATGATGATTACTAAAGAATACTGCTGAAATGTAAATGCTTAAAGCTGTAAACATAGTAAAGAAAGCAATTAAAATGATGTCGAACATTGTGATTATAGTCATGTGTTTAAGATATCACGGACCAAATCAAATGAAATAAGAATATGATGAGAGTATCATACTTCAATGATTAGAATATAATGAAAGTCCATTGAGATAGAAGAATCCTTTATACAACTTAATCAAATCTTCATGTCTTAAATCACTTCCCAAGACAGGTACTTATGATTCAGTGTCATGACATTCTAAGCTCTGAAATCATGGAATACTATCATCACAGAATGATCGGTCAGACTCTTTCTGTAATAAAAGCTTTTCGGAATTGTCACTTAATCTTTTTCTTTCAGACTCAGATTAAGCCTTTGACAACTCGAGGTCACTTCTAAATCATGCTATAATCATCTGAACTTGAAGTTGTTCTTTTTATTACTCTGATCAAACTGATCTTATGACCCTGTGTTGGATGTCCTCTACAAAAAGTGAAAAACAAGTATTTAAATCTATCATCCAATGTTTTCATAAGACTTGTTTCCTCAGAGTAATTCCTGCAAGTATTCGTAAGGAATAATAGTCTTGTAAGTATATCAAGATGAAATTGCTATTCAAATTCCTTGACTTATCCAGACTACTCAGATTTGTATAAATGATTTAGCTCGAGAAATCTCTGTAAACAGTTCCAAATTCCATGGTTTGACTCAGGATTAGTAGACTGTAAGAGAAATATTTAATCTCCTACTCATAGCATATAGTGATAACTATAAAGCCATGAACCCTGGAAATTAATCTTCCTGATACTCTACTAATTATTAGGACAAAAGATGGTTTTTGAAACATTTTTCCCTTTTAAACGACAGGTACTAAATGCCCAACTAAAGAATGAGTTTGTTCTTCATTAGTCCTGAGTAATAATGATTGAGAAAACCTATATCATCATCTTTCTCAGTGTACCAGTAAAAGTAGTAATACGAATTGCAGATATGAATTGTGAGTCTGTAATTATGAAGTAAGATTACTCATCATAGACTGGGAAATATCCGAAAATATTATATGTATATGTAATATTATATGTATAAAGAAATGTTGAGGGTTCTGAGTCCTCTTAATCAAAATGCAAGGGTTTTTCCAAAATATACATCGGAAACTAGACAGAATTAGGAAATAACTTTCCCAAGAAAGAGGATTTGAGAAATAATTCTGCAAAATAAATGTCCAAAATAGCTCGCAGTAACTACTTTGGGTTTCAAACTATGAACACTCCAATTTTCCGCACGCTATGTCTGTACAGCGTGGAGTGAGCTAATATTCAAAGAATGTTCCTCAGATTTTGTTTATACAAAGAACTGAATGCCTCGCGGTAATTTCTGTAAGAATGTGGCGAAGTATTTAATTCCTACTTATAGATAGGGGTTATATATGTATAAGAAGTAAAAGTGAATAGTTGATACCCTGAAAAATGGATATCAAATCTGTTGCTATTGGAGATTGGTCCTCTCGCTTTGTCAGATTGACATCGCGAGAGTATTAGGATAGCCTTTGTCACAACAAGGTTATCTGGATATTTCCTCGCGTCATCTTTTAGGATGAAGCGAGGGTTTATCCTTATGTGAAGTAAATGATCAGAATTTATAACTGTCATAACTACCTTCTGGGATTTCCGTTTAGAAAATCATGAATACAGAATCTTTTGCATCCAAATTCATGAACTTAGAGTTATTGATTCTTAAAGATTATCAAGCGATGATTAACACTGCATGGGTCTCTAGGAACCTTTTAAAATTCTGAACATTAAACACTATGATTCTCTTTTGTGATCATAACGTAATATCTACAGAAAATCTAATGAATTCATAATTCTGCCAGATCATACCTAACTCGGTTACAGTATCCAAACTTCTTGCGTAATTGGAACGAACAATTTACGAATTAAAAATGCGGAAGTGTTATGATCTTCGAGAATCGAATTAGAGATATGATGCAAAATCCAAATTGAATATCGAAGTTGAGGTTTATACTCTGCTGAAACAGAATTAAGAAATAGAAATGGACACCAGAAAGATAAGAAATTCACAATCTGATAACTGATCATTCTTCATGTATCTCGAATAACAAAGAATTAAAAACGAATACACCTGGAAATCTGATTGCAATCAGAATAATGCAAAGGTGAGCGAACAAGTCGGAAGTTTAGACGATGATCGTCGTGATGGATGAACAAGCGATCCAAAAGCAACTCTCCTTCCAGGATATCCTCAAGCTAATCTAACAACTATTCTTAAAGAAATCTACAACGAAATCGAATTACAAATCTGAAGAACTCAAAGTAAATTGCAGAGAAAATTAAATCCTAACCTACCTACTACATTCTAAAAGTGGACTGGAGAATAAAATCGAGCTATTCTCTTCAATCTCCCGCCTGCTGAGCTGATTCCCCCAAGGGTCTTATTTATAGATGGGTGTTGTAACTGCTTAAGCCTTGGATGATAACCGCTCGCATCAGAATAACTCTCCTCTCGCTTTGTCCAGTTCCTTCAAAGCGAGAGTTCAGAAACTTAATCATCTTTCTCAACAAGGCGAGGTCTTTCAATTTCTCCAAAGAATTTGCTTCTCGCCATGATGTATAAAACTTTCTGTCTTGCACAGATCTTCTTTTCCTCGCGATGTTAAACAGTCATCGCGTGAACTTCAGCATCTGAACATTTTCCTTAAATCTTTTCCTGATTTCAAACACAAGCCCTCGCACCATTCCTTTTCTTTCCTCGCTATGTCTTTTCCACTTCCTGCTGCTTTCCAACTTAACTTCCTGATGAATAACAAAGCGTGGATCAGTTCAATAGAAACACAGCGTGCGAGACTTACAAAGAAAACTTAGAATTTCAAGCCATTTTCAGTGTAATTCCAACTTTTTCGCAATCTTAATTCTTCTTCCATCTTTTCTGATCCTCTATGATTATTCATCAAAAATCAATGGAATTAAGAACAAAAGAACATCATTAAGACACTAAATTAGACGCAAATGACAGTCATAAAAGGCTGTCATCAACTATCCCTTAACTCTCAGTCCTAGTAGCAGTTAGAAGATCTAGCGACACATCCGAGTGACCTCTACGAAAGCAATTAAAAGAAAGCAGTAAAGAAAGCATTTAAAATCCTATCACTCGGGAGTTTCAAAAGTTTCGTACTGGTAGTAAAAGAAAGCCCCCAGTCAGAATGACCGAGCGTGGATCAAGAATTCCCGGATCTCGGTGAACCGCTCGTAGTGTTCACTTCCTTTCGGGTGGTTATGAGATACAAACTAATGAAACGAACTAATAGCTTAGTTCGTTCCGGATGCACTCACTCAGGACTCAAAAATAGGCTTTGGCAGAAGAAGATAGCAGTTGAAAGGAACTCAACCCTATCTTAGAAAATTACCAAGGCCTACGCATTGTTCCTCTAGAATTACCTATCACACTGTATTTGAATCCAAGTAGATCCCATCTCGGTGTGACAGTTAAGACTAAATTCCCAACACATAACAATTTCGGAAAAAAATGAATCTTTGAAAATCATTCCCTAAACAGGTACTAAACTCTCAATTAAAACACAGATCCTTTCAGTTTAGGTGAGACCTAATCGCTGACTCTGCTTCTAATTTCCCAAAATCAACCCCCCAGTCGAATGTGAATTAGTCATAACTGTGGAATTTATCCCTTACTTAGATCCGGAGTTTATAAATGAATTTTTGTTGGGAATTTATTATGAGACATCTGATTAAAATCAAGACTTCTATGTCCAAGGGAAGGATCCCAAAATGATTCGACCACAATATTTACATAATAATATCATGCATAATTTTATAAGGAAGTGTAAAATTAAACAACCCACAATATAATGGTGGATTTAGACAGAATGTGAAACACAAAGATGGAATAGCCGGAGATGAGAGGAATTTATTTGGCTAAAAAGATGACAAAAATAATCAGGATAATCCGGACTGCAAACATCTGCTATCCAGGAGAGGGTAAACAATTTTATTGTTAGACACAAAACACTAGGAGAGATTGAATGACTAAGCATAAGAATATGGCACCAAATGGTTTAACAGTATCTGGAACAAATAATTGAGTTCATGAAATAAGGTACGTCAAGTATGTAAGTTAATATTTCTCTTGTGTCTAAGTATTAAATTCAGTTTATGAATTCGTAATTATATTCCATTTAGAAGGTAGTTCAGTACCTATTATGGGTATTACATTGTGTATGGTAGTGATCTCAGTACTCATGATCTGAGACAATATCTCGTTTGAAATTCAGTGTATACTATGACCGGTTGGGTACATGTTATTTGTGTTTTGGTATATATGGAATATATTTCAGTACCGTGATAATATGTTATATTCAATTTTCGGACCACGGTAGGAATGGGTGGAGTGGCGTGAAGAAAGGTGGATGTAATCAATGGCGTACTAGCATAGGAGCGAGTGCATGTTTCAAAGAAGAGGGTTAACAAATGAGACTTAAAAACGAAAGAAAGGAAAGTGTTGTAGTTGAGGAGTATATATTTGTGCATGACCATGCCGTGTTGGCTTAATACACATTAGAAAGCAGGACCACAATCGTTGAATGTGACACATCGGAATGTGAAATTGCTTATAAGAGGAAGAATGTAACAATGATGGTTTAACATTCGTTTCCATATATGACCTATTAAAGTAGAAGAAATGGCACAACCAAAAACATAAAACGTTCGTGTGGGTTTTGAATGGCCTATTGAAACATGTTATACGAACTCCAAATGTTAGGACCATTATGTTTGGGACTTCCCATACATTTGAGTGTGGCCTAGGTAAGATAATCGGGGAAAATATCGGTTATCCAATTTGAGTGATGTACATTGAGGGTATTTGGAGAGTGTAATGGTATATGTGATAAATATTTCAGTTCACTTAACGATGTGCATAAAGTACATTTGTCATGATTTATATTTCTTGTGGAACTGATTTCAGTTTTAGAATGGAGAATTGTAATACATTAATAACGATAAACAGTTCTTATAATGGGAATTCCAGTGTGTAGGGAATTAAATTCAGTACTCCGTATCTCCGTATCATTACTCCCTCCGTCCCGCGAGGTTTGACTCGTATTAATTTTTGGGGTGGATCACGAAGTTTGGTCACTTTTCATTTTTAGATAAGTTTAATTAATATAAGTATGATTATAATTCTTCTCAAAATGGGTACAAAAAATAATTTTATAAAATATATATTCCTAAACTATACGTATAGACGATTTTATGAACACCACACTCGAATATATTAATCTAATTACATCATTAGGATAACACATTCCACGTGCTGTCCATTGTCAATTTGTCATGACTTATACTCCCTCTGTAATTTAATGATGTTAACATTCTTTATTTGGGGGTGAATCCAATGTAAATGTTTAACGATTAATATCTCAAATTATATAAAAGTAAAAATTATAAAAGTTTAATCTTCTAAAACTATATGATTAAATGAATCTAACTACATCTCACATAACTATATTTTGTCTTATGTAACTGTGTTAAAATGTCGAATCAAATTTACTCAATAAATAGTGTTTACTGTGCAAATATTAATATCATTAAATTACGGAGGGAGTACATATCTGAGGATAAACCAATCCACAACCAACCAAACAAACCATTATTTTATGCATTACTTATACATTTCCAAAAGTGGTCATCTTCCACTAACATAAAACAACAACACGAGGCTACTGAAAATCATTAAGACATCTTTAACTGGATAATCTATCTAACATGAAGTTCATACCCCAACAACAAACCAACCAAATAAGTAAAATCATATTGCAATTGTTGTTCGCATAAGGCAATAATGAAAATATCACCACACCCTTACCAAGATACACAAACCATAATATATGACTTAAAAAATAACACAGCAGAACTTCTACTCCCTCATCACACCGTGCTTATCGTCTAGGATCATACTTGCAATACGCCCACAGAAATAATTGATGTCCACCTCGCGCCCATATGTGTCCAAAACTCTGGCACATAAATAAGCCTCACACCAATGGCATACGAATGCACCACAGTCCGTAGATGTCTCCACCTGCTGTCTACATCCCGGTATATACCTCGAACGGCCATCAACATCAAATCCCTTATATTTGAGCCACCCGATTAGGAAATTGGACTGTAACGTTGAGATTAACAAAAAAATATGGATTATACTTGCTTCAATTCTACCACAGCAAAACATATATTTATTCAGCAATTTATTCAATTAAATTATGTACATACAATTCGTGTTAAGCCTGGTTTGGACCGCCTTCCCACCATGGGGGTCACGTGCATATACTTTCCTCTCATGGAGGTCGATAATGAATAGATGCTAGTGGAAATACTTCCCGTCATTAATGGGCACAACATAGTAACGAGTCCCTTGAACTGCTGCCTGGATCATCCTTTTCAGGTCATTCCTTGTGTTAACAGATACCTTATGCAAGAACCCATTGAACTCTTCATTCTGCACCGTGTTACGCTTGTATCTCATCAAGCCTGACAGTATGGCCGACTACAACACCAGTTGGCTTCGCGAGAAGTGGGGCACGCTAAAAAAAAAAAACAACTCTACAATACAAAGATAATTCAACGTATGAAATAACAACACAAGCAACGATTTGTAAGAATAAATTGATAAATCTAAATAATTCAACTCTTCGAGGGAATACCGCATCCAAACCTCCTGCAACCAAAGACATTTAATTAGCATCCCCATCACCCCACCAACAAGGAGGTTTAAACAAAAATCAATATGCACACACAGCTTTTGCCATTCAACTTTTATCATATTAACAGTCCAAGCAACCTATTCAATATTCAATTCAATATTCTAAACAAGATTACATGAAAATAACACTAAATTTTAACAGCTATTGCAAATCACACTAACAACAGCACATGCCTCTACACTCTCATACTTTACCTTACCCAAACTTTTTAATATTAATCCTCCAAGAAAATTTCCAACCGATATGCCCTCTACACATAATAATTTCAAAATTTCCTAATTTGCTGCTTCCAAATTTTAAGTACAAATTCCATCTCCTAATCTACTTCTAGTGTCTTTTACTTTCATCAATACACCATTTATAATGAAATAACTTACCAATCCGTTCCACCAACTCATTCCAAAACCATTTCTGCCAGACACCTAATTACATTTTCTTCCACACCGTAATTTAATCCTAGACATTAAACGGCCTTGTCCATAATTTACCACAACATCAACATTGCAACACAAGAATTTAATTAAGACATTTACATTCCAATTTCAGGTTAGGGCTACAATATTTTTACACCCCGAATCGAATTCCCCCTACGTTGCCACCGCACACCCCTTCGGAATGCCCATTTCCCCGACACAAAAGATCACAACAAAATGTTTGTCTAAATTACGTACCACTTTTAGTTGCTGCTACTCCTTCCTCCGTTGCCGACCTCCACCTAAGGCTACGCCGTCCACCAGCCCTCGCCTTCGATTTTGCCACTACTCCGTTGCGGTTGCTTTTTTCCCGTTCGAAATTCCAGAAGACCAGAAGTCTGAGAGAGACGGAAGGGATGCGAGAGGATGTGTTAGATTTTGTGTACGGTGGTTTCTAAAAATTCGTTTGTGCTTTTTCATTTAATTATATACGCACCTTTTCGCCGCCATTGCGCTGCCCTCTTCCCCTCGGGAACCCTCGCCCTCGGCTTTTATTTAACAGTCGTCGGGACGAAACCCCTGCAAAAACCTCGCACTCTTCACCACTCGCCTTTGCATTTTTGCCCTCAATGTAAGCATTTCTCCGTTCAAATTAAAGAAGAAGAAGACAAGTGAGAAGAGAGATGTGAGAGGAGTGAGAATGTCGCGTACGGTTCCTATTAAAAAACCATTTCTTTCCCCCTTTTCTCATTAATTTTATGAAATTCAAAACTTTTGGGGGGTTATCTTACATTTTTATTCCTGCAGAGGGTACCAAGGGAGCTCGGGTTGAAGTGGGGGATTTTTCGGCAATTTGCCGTAATGATAATTGAGAAATTTAATACTACTAATATTTCATCCCTAGACCTGGGACCATGTTTCAATCAATCTCCTTGTTCGCTTAATTAATTTCTTTTACAGCCTCTGCTCGTTTTATATATATATACATATATATATATATATAATTTAAACGTTGGGTAATACTATATTTCTATTCACATACGTGCTTTCACTTAAAGTTTTATCTAGTTATATAAGCTAAAATATAACCAAGTAGGATCTTGTGAAATTCTTCTTGTCGTTTAGTTCTTAAATACTCCCTCCGTTTTCTAAAAATTTTAACGGACTCACAGTGCACACAGTTCAATGCACATCTTATATCATTAATAACTCAGGTTCGGTACAAGTAAAAATTCTATATTTAAAAACTACACGAGGAGACGAGTCTAACAAGATCTCACTTGGCTATATTTTGACTTGTATAAGTATGATAAAACTTTAAATTAAAGTGTACGAGTGAACAGTAACCAAAACTCAAATGTTGCAACAATTGAAAAATGGAGTATTGAACTTTTAGAATTTTTATTGGACTAAACTTGAGTTATTAATAATTTAATAAAATATGCATTGAAGTATTGAACTGCGTAATATGTATGTCCGTCAAAAATATTTCAACTTAAAAATAATTTGACTTTTATAAGGCACAAATTAAATGTTTTAGTATTAGGTTACTTATGTATTAGTTGAATAAATGACATGAAAAAAGAAAGAGTGAGAACTAAAATTTTTATACCGGCACAATATTTGGATGTTATATAAATAATAGGAAAAAAAAAACCCACATCATCTCATAATTTAAAAAAAAAATCAAAACAGTCCCACAAATAATGAATTAGACAAATTCATCTCATAACTATTGTCATAGCATCTCCACCAATCGCCTGGAGATTGCTTTTGTGGTTGTCCTAATTGTTGTCGATCCTGCCCACCGTACCATTGCCGGAATCACACCTCCGACTGCATCCATTTGCCTTTCCGGCATCTCCTCGAATTAGAGCTGTAAACGAGCCGAACCGAACCGAACTTCAAGTATTTGAGCTCTGTTCGTTAAGCTTAACGAACAAACACGAACCGAGCCAAAAATCTTAACGAGCCAATTTTCATGTTTGAGCTCTATTCGTTTAACCTTACGAACGAGCTATTAGGCCATCTCCAACCACACCCTCCATTTTTTGCAGGAGCTACAGTACAAATCTCTATTTTTGCAGGACTGCTACAGTAACTGCATCTCCAACCCAACCCTCCATTTTTGCAGGGTCGAAGAATATTCCCCACATATTCCATTTCATATATTATTTTATATTACTTTTCATATTTACAAATAACACCCAACATTTTATAATTTTTACATATTCTACTTCACAATAATATTCAAAATATTATTTTTATATTCATATTCTTATTTAAATTATTTACTACTTTTTAATTATTTGATAACATAAATTAATAAAAAAATACTTTTAATAAAAGAAATTTGTAATATTAATACGAAACAACACTTATCATTTAATATAGATTGTACACATAACATTAGTTACGCAAATACGACAATACAACATAATTAATCATCGGAGTTACTATATTGTTCCCATATATGCTCAATCAAAGCATCACGTAGTTTGTAATGTGCATCCCTGCTTCTGATTCGAGTATATCGCTCGAGAAATTGTTGATATTCATCTTGATTTGTTGCCCTTTCAACGGATGGGAGCGGTGCCTCTTGATACTCTCTTATTGGCGCGCTAAGATCACGTTCTTATTCTATTATCATATTATGTATGATAATGCACGCTGACATTATATCATGCAAAATATTTTTATGCCAATAACGACTTGGTTCTTTCACGATCGCCCAACGTGACTGTAGAACTCCAAATGCGCGCTCTACATCTTTCCTGCAAGATTCTTGCCTTTGTGCAAATAATTTTTTTTTCGGGCCACACGGATTACTAATAGTTTGCACAAGAGTGGCCCATTTAGGATAAATACCATCGGCTAAATAATAGACCATTTCATATTGTTTTCCCTGAATGTTATACCGTACGGGAGGTGCAACACCCGAAGTAAGATCTCGAAACAATGTCGATGAGTTTAAAACATTAATATCGTTATTAGTTCCCGGCATATCAAAATACGCATGCCAAATCCAAAGGTCATAATCCGCCACAGCTTCAAGAATTATAGATGGTTTTCTATTCCGACCTGCATATTGCCCTGCCCAAGCAGTTGGACAATTTTTCCACTCTCAATGCATACAATCCAAATTACCCAACATACCAGGAAAACCACGGTTTTCACCAATATGAAGCAATCGTGCAATATCAGTTGCATTGGGGGCTCTGAGGTAGCGTTCTGAAAATATCTCAACAACTGCACGACAAAATTTTTTTAACACATTCAATAGTTGTTGATTCACCTATCTTTATGTATTCATCAGTAGAATCTGCCGGTGTACCATATGCTAGCACCCGGAAAACTGCAGTTGGTTTCTGATAGGTAGACAAGCCAAGCCTCCCAAGTCCATCCCGTCTTTGTGTGAAATATATATCATGATCTTTCACTGCATCAACAATTCTAAGAAACAAACTACGGGATAATCGAAATCTTCTTCGAAATGTTTGTTCATCATACAGTGGATTAGTTGAAAAACAATCATTAAATAATCTCAAATCTGCTTCCTCACGATTACGATTAACAACTAAATGACCTGTAACAGAGCCACCGTGAACTGGTTGAGGTATGTCGAAGCAACGTCGGAAAATATTATTTCTTTGAATTGATGATTCTATTATTGCTTCATCTGCATCAATCGAATTCATAAATGGGAACTGTTGCTCTTCACCTTCATCAGATGAAGAAGATGAACTCTGAAATGAAACACCACCAACATTAAAGAAATTCATATTGGAATATAAGTGATTAATAGAAAGTTTTGGATGATTTTTCATGTAAACCCCATATCAATTTATAGAATATATGATGAAGAAGATATGGATAATGCATATCTCATCCAATGGTTTTGTGAATGATGAAATCTAAATGGATGGCTTGGATTGGTCAATGATCCCTTACTTGGTTTGTGTGCAAGCCAATCCGAAGTTATGGATAATGCATATCTCATCCTATGGTTGTGTGAATGATGAAATCTAAATGGATGGCTTGGATTGGTCAATGATCCCTTACTTGGTTTGTGTGCAAGCCAATCCGAAGTTATGGATAATGCATATCTCATCCTATGGTTGTGTGAATGATGAAATCTAAATGAATGGCTTGGATTGGTCAATGATCCCTTACTTGGTTTGTGTGCAAGCCAATCCGAAGTTATGGATAATGCATATCTCATCCTATGGTTGTGTGAATGATGTAATCTAAATGGATGGCTTGGATTGGTCACGGGATCAAATCCATTACTTGGTTTGTGTGCAACCCTATCCGGACTTGGGTTTTGTGCATCGTTCACTTGTCTATAAATTATGTAACCAAATGTTCCCAAATCACACTTCAAACTCTTTCTATTTTATATTTACTTGCCTATCATCTTTCACTTTGTTTAATTTTTAAATCATGTCTAAAAGAGCAATTGCATATACCGATGAAGAAGATAAGTTACTATGCAATATCTATTCCAATTTCACTCAAGATTCGATTACAGGCAGAGGCCAGTCCAAGGAAGCCTTTTGGAATCAAATTGTTGAGGCATTCAATGAGCAACATAAGAAGGATGTAGCACCGGAGGTTCCCCACTATCGTACTTTAAAATCATTGGAGGGTCGATTTTTGTTGATCCAAACTCAATGTAAGTTATTTCTAAGTTGTATTAAAAATGCTGAAGACCTGAAAGTGAGTGGAACATCAGAAATTGATAATGGAAGTATTACATATTTATGTGTTCTTTATATATGTTTTTCATGTGCACAAATACATTTAATTCTTAATTATTATAAGCAGTTAGCGATGGCTAGAGACATGTTCAAAAGGAATCCAGCAGGGTCAAAAAAAGGATTTCATTTCGATCATGTTTTTGAGATAATGAGGAATTTAGAAAAGTTTAAAGATCATAATGAACTAAGGAATCCACATAAAATTGCTCGAAAAAATTTCTCTACCCATGTGTCATCATCATCGGAAAATGCTACATCCGACTCTCCTAGAATTTCATCATTTAATATTAACTTATCTGATGATAATGTTGATGTAACATCATTTCCTTTAGCTACGGAAACTGATGGATCTTCTCATGAACGACCAATTGGGGTGAAAAAAGCAAAGGCCAAAAGAAAAAATGATGATGCATATGGTGCTGAGTTTACCAAGTTGGATGAACACAATGCAACAATTCAAGCAATGATGAAGGATAATGCTGTTGAAAGAGAGAAGTACTTTGCGCTTGAACAGAAAAAATTGGCAATCCAACAAGAAAAAATGGCATTACATCAAGCTAAACGAGAAGATAAAATAATGTCGGTAGACTTGAGTGCCATTACAGATCCTACTACATATGCTTATTATAAACAGGAGAAGGAAAAAATCATGCACAACCGAATGGGAAATCCACCGGAAGATTCTTCGTCGGGACTTTTTAGTCAATGTTTCAACAATTTCGGTGGGGATGATGGAACCAATTTGGGTGATTATTGAGTGAAGAATTTTATGTTGTACTATGCGTGTTTAAGTTTATGTTGTACTAGGTGTTGAAGTTTATGTTGTATTTGGTATTTAATTTTATGTTGGGTTTGCATTTTATGTAATTCTCAAGTTTTTATTATTATTTAATGAGTGTTTCATATTTAAATTAAGTATTCAACAATATTTATGCACAAAATATATTTAAATTATAAAAATAAAATACAAATAAAATAAAAGAATTAAAATATAAATTTAAAAAATAAACTTCTATAATTTCATTTTAACCCTTTGGGGGTCAAAATATAATTACATAAACATATAAACCTATTTTTTAAAAAAAAAGCAAAAAAAAAAAAAAGTCACACCAGCGGGTGTGAACAGTGTTCCGCCCAAAGGGGCAGAACACTCTAGCTCCCTCCCTCTCAAGAGGGAGGGACCTCCATTTTTGCAGGGTGGGTTGGAGAACCCACCCTGCCTCCCACCCTGTATTTTTGCCAAAATGCAGGTTGGGTTGGAGATGATCTTAACGAACGAACACGAGTCTAGTCGAGCTCAGTTAACGAACCATTTATTTTATTAATAAATTTATTTGTTTTAAAATTAAATTAGGTGTGAAAAATGTAATGTATATCGTAATATAATTTATGAGAGAAATGTGAAATTAATAAAAATGAAAAATGGAAAGAACAACTAGATAAAATATTTATTTTTTATAATATATATTCCATTAAAAAAGAATTCCGAACTGTTCGCGAACTTAACGAACGAACACACAAACCAAATTATGTGTTTGAGCTCAGTTCGTTTAACTTACCGAACGAGCTGTTAACGAACGAACACGTGTCGAAACGAGCTCAGCTCACGAACTGTTTGTTCTATTTACAGCTCTACCTCGAATGGTGCAGATGCTCTTTGATGTTGCCGGCGCTCAACTACTGTCACTTTTGCAACACGTCGGAGTATACCTTGTAACTTGTATAGTTCTCTTTACATAAAAATTCGCTAAGGGAATATTCATTTGATCGGATGGAATTGATTAATGCCATCCCACCCTTTTCTTCAAAACTATATATAATCGCACAAATTAAAAGTAATAATGATATCGGACTCATAATTAATAGAAACCTACGAAGTGGATACGAAATTAGGTTTAAATTAAATTTGGTGTGCTATTCAACCTAATCATACTTTAAAATTAAGTGGATACTTACAATCTTTATAATCTTTATATAGTATTTTAAAATAATGCTTTAAAATTAATTGTATAACATACTTATCACTACCTATCCATGCACTTCAAAGCTTTTACATCACCGCAGTTAATTATATTGATTATAACGACATGTGTCGTTTTTTATAATATATTTTAAAAAGGATAGATCTTACGGGACGTTTGGTTCGGGATCTGAAGGAATCTTGGGTAGGGAATGAAACATGCCCATGTTTGGTTCGGGGCATGTTTCATGTGGGAATGTCACATTCCCACCAAGGTGGGAATGTTGAGTGTTTTAAGTGGAAATGTGATTCCCACCTGGATGGCAGGTAATCATAGATTACCACATCTACCTTACCTACTTTTATACTAATTTGACTTTTATACCCTCACTTTTTATACTTATTTTATTTTATAAATTTAGATATATTTGTATTCTAAAAAATGATAAATATATGAAATTTAATTTTAAAAAATCAATTGAAAAATTTAAATTATTTAAATATATTTTTTAATATATATATATATTCTCATATTTTAATATATATTTTCATATTTTCTTAAATTTACTTTTCTTCTACATATAAAACAAAAATAGTAAGGATTTAGAGATATTAAATAAGTAATTATCATACAATAAATTACATATAAAGAATTTTCAATATTTTAGAAAATAAACCGGCTTAAATATTTCTATTGTGTAGCAAAATGACATATTTATAACATTCGTTTAATTGAAATTTAAGGACATTATGGTAAATTTATTAGAATGGGAAATCTGAGATTCACAATCTAACCAAACGCAATAATATTAAAACATTAAAAATAAGATTCCCAGAAATCTCATATTCCCAGTAATCTTGCATTCCCAGCAATCACATTCCCACTGGTAATCTAAGATCCCTCCAACCAAACACACCTTTAATGTTCACAACACTTTATAACTTAGTGGATTCCAATCTAAGACAATACGGTGCCATGAGGGAATGACATGCTAGCTACATCCGCCGTTAGAAGAGTTTCAAGTCATCCAGGGAAAAAGCCCAGGTAATGAAGAAAAAAAGTCACTTCTAGCTCCCAACTTGGCCAGGAAATCAGCAACAGCATTTACATTACCAACTTATTATATGGGGTGTTTTTTAGTTGAGATAAGTTTTTTTTTTTTTTTTTTGAGAAAGAGGATATTTCATTCCATTTCATATCATCATGGAAACCCAAAAACATACCTCAAAACGATAATGCTATCTACTCTACAACACCGGCACACAAAGAAAGCCAATACACAATAACGCTAGAAACAAAAATACAACACCAAAACTCCAAAACCGACTATCCAGTGACTTCACCCAATAGGATCCCAACAATCATCATCACCTACTTTGATTTCAAATTTTTTTTTATGCAACAGCAAGCCACATGAAGGACATGTCCACCTTCTTGCGAGATACACCACTACCCTATCCTGGACAAATCAACCAAATCTGCGCCCTTACTTTGAGGCCAAGTATTTCTGGTTCCAGGGATAACCTTAGGGGTACTCATTCATCCCTCATGTCCTCATCACAGAACTAGAAAAACACCTACAAATAATCATCCCACCACCCTACTCAATTAACACGCAGACATTCACCTCCGAACTACATAAGCATCACCCCATAAGAAGAGACCAACCAAACAAAACAAAAAACTCCCCCAGTACCAGCCGAGACCCTAGCACAGCCCTCACAACACAGTTACAGAACAAAGCCATTTGATCATATGTAAAACAATATCACTCCCTTTATTATTCTGACCATCCCAGCTAGAACTCTATAACCATACCTCAATTGGGTCAACACCAGCTGCTCCGCTTCGTGCCCAGCCATCCGCCATCTCGTTGCGTTCTCTAAAAATGTGTTGCAATCGAACCTCTCCGCTGCACCTCAACACTGCCAGGATAGGTATCATCAGCTTGGCGAACCTCCATGGTATCCTACTTGGCTCTTTCAACCACACTACAACATTGTAAGAATCACATTCAAAAATCAACCTAGGTAGAGGAAACCCCTGGTCACGGATTAATGCCTTGCACACCCTACTAATTGCCGTGATTTCAGCTTCTGCGGAGTCCTTCCATCCAATATAATCTGAGAGAATGAAGATCACTTCCCCCGAATAGGTCCTAATGACACCCCCAATTCCCGCTGGCCCCGGATTACCCACTGACGATCCGTCTGTATTCACCTTCCACCACCCCAAACCTGGGCATTCCCATCTAATCCCCTCCCTCGACCCTCTTGGCCTCACCACCCCGCTAGACTCCCCGGAAACTCCTCCTCCAAAGAGCGAAAGTGTCCCTCCCCCCTTCCCACTGCCGCCTGCCACCACCATCCAATTCTCCACCTTACTTCAGCCTCAACCGAGTTGCCATCAAAAGAAATTCCATTAAACACAGTCTTATTCCTGTTTCGCCAAACCGACCACACCAAAGCCACTCCCGTAAGCAACCATGCCTCCAACCTACCCCTCCCTGGATTAAAATCAAACCACCAGCCCAAAATACCCTTCATCGTCCCTGGTCTTGCCCATCTAACCTTGAACCAGCCCACACAAGCATACCACATCTTGGTAATGACCTCACATGAACCAAACAAGTGATCAATTGTCTCCTCAGCCAAACCACAGCTGGGGCACCAAGCTTGTTCAATGTCTACGCATCCTCTCCTAGCTAACTCTCTCCTAACGATAACCGCCCCATTAATCACTTTCCACACCAACAATCTAACCTTTGCCGGGCACTTCACCTTCCACAATTTCTTCCATATCCGAGCCCACTCAGCCTCCCCCCCGCCCGCCCCCAGCCTCCAACATGACCGCGTAGAAAATCTGCCATCCCCCTCATGAACCCACCTCACTTTATCTCCAACAAACCTATTTAGTCTGTATTGCCCGATTACACTCAAGAAATTATACCACACCTCTAGCTCCCAATCAAAGAGATCCCGCCTTAACACCACCTGCCATTCCCACTCTATCATTTTCCATACCCCAAATTCCTTAACCAGGCCACTCTTATTTTGTGACAAAGCAAATATCCGAGGAAATGCCTCCTTCAACACAATACCTCCCTCCACCCACCTATCCTCCCAAAATCTAGTCTTACCCCCATCCCCGACTTGGATAAAAAAACCGCTACCAGCCCCAAACTCTCCCATATCCTCCCACGCCCGACAAATAAAACCCCACACCGATCTATTCCTCCTTACCTCCGGGATCATCAAACCCGAATTCCCATAATACTTTGCATCAAATTTTTTTTTCCACAGCGACTCATTTTCCCCAAACCTCCACTTCCATTTTAGCAATAACGTATTATTGAAATCCTGAACTTTCTGAATGTTCAGGCCCCCCTCTTCCACCCTCAAACATATAGCATCCCATCCGATAGTATGTAGCCTCTTTTCACCGTTCCATTCATTCCAAAAGAAGCCGCGTTTGATCTTTTCAATTCACTCAGCCACTCCTTTAGGGATTTTAAATATGGATAAGTAGTATGTCGGTAAACAACCAATCACCGACTTAATTAAACACACCCTCCTTGCTTGGGATAGTACTTTCCCTTTCCACCCTGCCAACTTTCTTTCAATTCTATCAATAACCGGGTTCCAAAGTTCCTTGCCATTGATCCGCCCACCGATCGGTATCCCCAAATAATTCATAGGCCACACCCCAGTTTGACATCCCATAACAGCCACCGCCTCATCCACCAGGTATTGGGTACAGTTCAATCCGTAGATGCAACTTTTACCATAATTGATTCGTAGACCCGTGGTTAGAGAAAAGAACCGAAGTATTCTCTTAAGTAGCATAACCTGTCCGAGCTCCCCGTCACAGAAAATCACCATATCATCCGCGTATTGTAAATGAGAAATGATAGGCCCGCCTCTCTTAGC
The DNA here is from genome assembly GCA_030278955.1 of Hygrophila difformis. Taxonomy (NCBI): domain Eukaryota; kingdom Viridiplantae; phylum Streptophyta; class Magnoliopsida; order Lamiales; family Acanthaceae; genus Hygrophila; species Hygrophila difformis. The sequence continues at coordinate 28,169,220 of JAOANR010000003.1, read as the reverse complement.
TTCCAAACCCCTAAACAGCCCCAAATCCACCGCCTTCACCATTAATTTATTTAGAACCTCGACCACCATCACAAAAAGATAAGGGGATAGGGGATCCCCTTGTCTTAAACCCTTTTTCATCTTAAAATACCTTGTCGGGGAGCCATTAATTAGTGTAGCAGCCTTTGCAGACGTAACACAAGCCTTCATCCACTTAATCCATTTTTCCTCAAAATTCATCCCCTCCAGAATTCTGAACAATGCTTCCCACGAGACATTGTCATATGCCTTCGCAAAATCCAATTTGATCACAAAACCACGCATCCCCGCCATTTGGGTTGAGTTAATCATTTCAGCCGCCACTAAGACTCCGTCTAAAATTTGTTTACCCTTCACAAACGCCATCTGAGACTCTCCCACTACCACCTCCATTATCTCCTTCAATCGGCTTGCCAACACTTTGGCCACAATCTTGTAAATGCACCCTACCAAAGAAATCGGCCGGAAATCCCCAAAAACCATCGGATTATCCACTTTCGGAATGAGTGTGATAAAGGATTTCCCACACCCTCCTGGCAGCAGCTCCCTTTCCTCCAACACCCTGAAAATCTCCATCACATCATCCTTCAGTAACGTCCAATATTTTTTGATGAATCCTAGATTAAATCCATCGGGCCCCGGGGCCTTGTTACCATTACAGCTCCAAATGACAGACTTCACTTCTTCTTCCTCAAATCCCCTCACCAACCATTCTTTCTCCTGTTCATCCACTCTCTCCAAACCAATATTCTCAATGTGAAAAACTTCAGACTTGTGTGCACTGAACAACCCCCGGAAATATAGCACAGCCTTTTCCTTAATCAATTTCGGATTCTCCACCACATCACCTTCCCAATTAATCGCACTAATAAAATTTCTTCTTCTATTAATCCCTGTCACGACATGGAAAAACTTAGTTGAGATAAGTTATTTAATGTTAGGATTTTAATGTAATTAATTATTTTTATTATATATATATGTGTATAAGATTATTTGGGAGTAAAACGGGAATTTGTTTCGGGAACTAAAGAAGTAGATGATGAAATAGTGCTTTGTATGTGCTGAAGGATGGCTGAATGAGTGCCTTTGTATGTGTTGAATATTTTTATACAGTCCAAACACCATTAAATACCAAACACACACCTCATTAGCACCCAGTACACCTCATTGGATCAACAGGTCGTCACTGTTGAATGTCACTCATTCAGCATCATATCCAAACCCGTAAAACGGATCTACTAATGGTATTTTTTCACCTTTATCAATTACTATCCATATTCAATTACACTAATAATCTATTAAAATAATTATAGATATTAATAGATAGGTGTAGCTTTCATCTCTTTGTAAATTAGCGAACTGCCAAATTGTATTGCAGGCCTGTGAATTATTGTAATCTCCATTTAAGAAAAAAATAAAGTAAAACCCAACCCACCCCCCCCAAAAAAAAAAAAAGAAATGGAAAGGAAAGAAACCAAATATTTGAATTTGACTTAAAAGAAAATGATATGTAATTTTTTGCATGATATATTTTCCTTGAAAGTGCAGTTTTGTATGGGTGTACGTGTTCAAGTAATAACCATATATGATGGTTTTACACTTTTACTTTAATGTAAAATTATAGGAGTATTAAATTTATAATTATTTTAGTATAATAATTGATAATCTTTATATTATACTACTAGAGACATGTATCACGATATAATAGTAGTATATAACAAAAAATTTATGAAACTAATTTCGTAATAGAGAACATGTCTTAATTAGGTTTAGTAATAATGTTAAACAAAAATGTGTATAGCAGGATGAAAAAAAATAATTATTTGAAGGTAATCCTAATCCAAAATCACAAGCTCCTATCGCATATAAATAATGAAAGATCTCATTCAATTATCGATACTGAGAAAAATCCAGAATTTAGTTACTAATGAATTTCGATCGCTAACAAGTTTCAGTAGCAAATTCAGTCCTAACTAACCTTTTTAATGATAAAATTTTAAGGTTACTTTCTACCAAATTCTTTGGTTGCTAAAATAGAAATTTTTTATAGTGCAATGGTTGACACTGAAGACTGTGTATTCTTTTCACTTTCTTAGCCATCTTCCCTTAGTTGTGGAACTCTATCGAATTGGTGCAATTGATAAATTTCTTGTTGGATATATATAGTTGTGAGGTAATTTACCATCCATGTTGGGGTTGGGGACTTACTCTAGTGGTCAAGTCCCCCGTCTCCCAGCCATAGGTTGGGGGTTCGACCCCCACCCGGCTCTCTATTCCTCCCCTTTATTCCCCTTTGTAATTTGTGTGGTTTGGACTCCCACACACCTTTGCCGACACATGAGTGTCACGTTTACCAAAAAAATTACCATCCATGTTATTTTCATGTCTGAATAACTACATACTCAGCCTACGTTTGAATAATACGAATTTAGTTCACAACTACCGAATGCAGTTGGCCTGAGTGGTATAGGATTCTGACAGCTTAAGCAAACGTCTCGGGTTCTAGCCTTTTTATATGCACAATTCTACTTTGGGAAAGACAATCCTTCAATGCCTACTCGATCCTCAAGGTAAGTTTTGGATCCAATGATGTCTGGGTATATATACCTGATATTCACCTAAAAAATTTAGTTCACAACTCCTCAAGATAAGTAATCCCAATTCAGTTACAGTTGAAGCATCACCTCACACCGGTACATTGGGTGATTTCTCTCCTCCACACCAAGTTATATATTCATGTTACAATGTCCCACATCAGTTATATGTTGGGATGTTATTCTGTTTATATGGACATAAGTCACTCTACCCACTACCCGCACCTCACGCCAAGTTAGTCTTCGCGCAATGCGTGGAATGAATAATTGAACTTGACTATGTTTCCTATTATATATATTATAGGACGGCCGGGTTGATGACGACTTCAAGATTATTAATGAATCAAAGGATACACTCCCCTCCCGAATAGCTCTCATATTTTACTTCATCATTATATTCATGTGGCTCGATCAGCTCAAAATATGTTGTAGTTGAATTCTACCTTAATTTCTTGAAGATATTCCATCATGCAATAGTAAATTAGCTTCAAGATCTCTTCAAAAGTGAGAAAAGAAAACTTTCCAGAATTGCAAAGGATAACGAAATAAATCCATCAAAAGTTGCAAATTAAAGTATATATGGTGCTCCCTGATTATGTTTTCGCTAACACATACAATGGGGATGTTTGGGAGTCAGCAGATCTGCTAGTAGATAGCAGATTCGAAGAGAGAAATGTGAAAGGATATGCTCTTCCAATATGCTATATGCTAACAAATATACTTGCTTCCAAACATACTCAATATGTGTTAATGAGCCAAAAATTAGTTAGGTCCCAAAACACATGATAGGCCCAAAATTAAGGTTTGAACCGGGAAAAGATAGCCATATCCAGGCGATAGACTCTGAGCGAAACCATCCGGAGAAAGCCAATAGTATTAAATAGAGGTGAATAGGCCGAAGACAGTATCCCAAGCAGAGCCAGTCGAGGAAAACTTTTCGGAGCATGATCAAAGCAACTTCACCCCAATCAAGGAAATGTCCGCACCATTGTAAGGGGCTTATTTGCGCCAACAGAAGGAAAAGATGGGTGGGGCTCCGCGTCCGATCAAGGCCCTGCTCATCCGAAAAGTGTCTTTTCGTAGAAAGTCACCAATATTTGTATAAATAAGCATTTCCTAGACAGAAAAAGGGCTCCAAACACCAAATCAAAAACTACATTTCATGCCGTGTCTTATTTTAATAAAAATTATCCTTTTGACCTTTTCTTTCATAGCTTTCCTTTAATATTTTTCCGCATTTACTTTATTTTACAATGCTCTAGTTCGTAGCAAGACTTGAGATAAGTCCTCGTCCCCCTTTCCCCTATATTGATGATTCGGAAAAAAAAAGTGTCCTCCTCTTATACTAAAAACATAGCTAGTTGTTTATATCACGAAACCATTTACGGCCGGGTGTACTGTTTGGCATCATGAATACCGACTCAATATTTATCAACATTCAAAAATATATAATGGGACTTGTATATAATATAACATAATATGTGTCGATTAGTGCTCACCATTTTCTTTTCAAGTCACAAAAACACACACATATATATATATGTATATATATAATAAAGTAAAGTCTTCCTTAAATAATTTTCGGTGCCTAATTGGATTTTTCTATCAAATTATTTAACAAGTATGTGGTTGTGGGTTTGTGTTTTGCAAATTGCAAATATTTTTATGTACATATTTTTCGTTTAATGAAATTATTGTGTCGTTTGAAATTATTGAGGAGACAATAAATTCTTTTACTTATCAGAAATTTCTAGTCATTTTATTAATTATATCATTACATGCTGCTTTATTATATGCCATAGATTCAATAGTACTTCAAGATTTGGCATGTAATGCACACTATATTATTTTCTTTGTAACTCTAGATTTAAATCCAAATAAAATGTATCACCAACAATTGATTGTATACCAAAATTTAGGACTCCTTTCAATTGCCAATCCAAAATTCCAAACATTAGGTATACATTTCTCCCAACCTCAAACTTTGGAAATTTGCAAATTTTCTTTTTCCTCTTTTTACTTGCATCATCTTCACTTAGCGTTTTAGTATGTTCTTTGAAGTTACCCGATCAATGAAGTGATAGAGTATACAGTAAAGCAAACTTTTAGTGCGCTTTTGTATTTATTCGATTTCTATATTGACTGAAATAAATGGTTATTCACATTGTTGCTTTTGTATGGATGCTTGTATGTTTTCTATATAATTGCAAGTATGTCCAATTATCTAATATTGTAGACAAAATGGTGTGTTAGGAGTCACACAGAAGATCATGTTGTCGGTTCCTTATAAGATATAAACAGTATTCACAACTGAGATAGTTTGGGACATAACTATTGGTTTATGTTGTACTGGAAACTTGCAATTAGTTTATCTTGACTATTAGTTTGCAGTAGTGCGCTGCGTCGCATTGAAAGGATCACAGTTGAGATGTATTCTTCTATTCTGGCATAAGAAGAATCAAGATCTCGGCGACTCTGATTAATTCTTAACCCTAGTAGAGATAAATCTGACACATGGAATATTTGTTGGTCGCTTTGATTTACCATGAGTGAGATCCTAGTTGATTCAATATGCTTCGTATTTTGGGCGCCAATATCATTTTCATGGTGTCTATTTATTCTCACTAGGGCATTGTGTCCTAGTTATCCGGGTTGATGACGTCCCCTTAAGGAGCTCAATAAGGATCATTGTATGAACCCTGCAGGTGGATTTATTCCGTACAATGATGAAGTTTGAGTGGTACTACTTAAGGATTAAAAGAGATTAATTAATTAAAATTGTCAGAAGTTTTAATTAATTAATGGACGTGCGATATCTTAAACATAGGGAATAAATTGAGTCTAATAGAAGCCCAGATTCAATCTGGATCAGGCCGGGAGTAGAACATTAATTATTTAGTGGAATTAATTAATGTTTTATAGGTCAAATTATGTTCTGGGCTGAAAATGAGAATTTGAGCCTGTAAAGGAGCCTGTGCCTGATACTTTTTAGTGGATCCCCAGTCTGGCCCAAGGACCAACTAGGAGAGTCTATAAATAAGTCTCCAGAAACCCTGGCCTCCATAATAACACAATCATAATTCTCTTCCAAGAGAGTGAGAGGGGGTGGCCATAAGGGAGTTTTTGGAGATCCAATTTTCTCTCCATCCGTTCGATAGATCTCTGTCCATCCGGAGTTCGTGCGGGGTCGGGAACAGTCCGGAAGATCCCTGGTGTTGAATTCGTTGGTGTCAAGGCGGTAGATCTATTCGTTCGCCCGTTCGTGTGCTAGGAAGATTGTTCGTAGTTCCATATTGCAGATCTACGGACATAGACGAAAAGAACCAAGTTTCCAATCAGACGTTGTTGCAGATCTGCTTTGGAAAGGTAATTTTCGTAACCATTCTAGTAGATATATTATAATACCATGTATGTATGTGTTGGCATCCAATAACGATCCCTGGGCACGGACAACCTTCATAGGTGTGTTCCATCAATTGGTATCAGAGCCATGGTTTCGTGATTATTGGCTCTGCCGGAAAACACATAGTTGGTATTTAGATTATGTATTTTCTAGCATGTTCTTGGATGAAAAATAAATATAAATATAAATTAATTTAATTTATATTTATATTTATTTTATTATTTTCATGTGTTGAATGTTTTCCGTCGCAGCCCTATTGTTTTGTTGTAAGCATTTTTCCCACCAGATAATAAGTGTGGGTTTTTGAGGCGTTTTTCATAGATCAAATGTATATAGGATTTCATGTAATTTTCATATTATGTAATGTAATAATGGAGATGGGCATGAAAAAGAGCAAACGGAGGCGATTTCACATGAAAAGGCGGCGGCGGCAGCGGCGGACCAGCGGCGAACCGGTGGCGGCGGCGGCAGCGGCAGCGGCATCGGCGGTGGCGGCGGCAGAATTGGTGGCTGGGCAGACGGCGGGCTTCTGGTGGCGACTGTAGGGTTGATGGAAAAACTAGGGTTTTTAGCCCAATGGGCCGAAATACTAGGGTTTCCGTCGGCAGAAACTGTTTGGGCCGTAACTTTTACCTCGGATGTCCGTTTGGGGCCCATGATACCTTTTCGGAAACGTCGCGGCGAGATCTACAGGCATCATGGTACAGCCATGACCGAAAATCTCAGCGGCAGATTCGGACGTTTGACAGACCTTTTTCGCCATTCTTTAAAGTTGGACCCGGTGAAGTTTCATCGCATTGCATGAGAGGCAGATCCAGGCATCGTTCGGCGCCCGTTTGAATGTTGTAATAGTTATTTTAGGCTATTAGATAGGTTCTTGGGGCTGCACGAGATTGCTTTATTTTATTGCTTTCTTTATTTGCTTTGTGGATGTGATATTAAATTTAAATTTAAATTTTTAGATAAATTTAAATTTAGATTTAAACATGCTAGAAATCACGTTTTAAGTAGCCTTGAATTATGTTGTTTTAATTCTAGTGGCATGCTAGGGCTTATGTGATTTGCATGTTAGGAGCATGTTAGGAATTTAATTATTTCTTGATGCATGCTATTGAAAAACCTACAAGTTAAATGACTAAGTCTAAATTATTGAATTTTAATTAATTCATGGGCCTCCACAATTGATCTCTATGTAAAGTGATTATCATAAGCGTGGCCCATGGGGTCTCCTCCCTAACGGATGTTGTCTTTCACAAGATTACTAGATGAGATTTCTAATTAATGATTTAATTTTAAGTAAAGTGTGTGGCATACGCGTGACCCATAGGGTCTCCTCCCTAACGGATGTGCCATGCATAAGTTTACTAGAAAAATTATTTCAAGATAACTAGAGGAGATTATTTACATGCGATATGACTACCCCATCGGTCGCGTATCAGTTGTGCATAATTATCCTTAAGGTTAAATTGTGGTCAAGACTTAGATGTGAATTTTAACATAACCCCCCAACGGGGTCCCTGTTTTTATTTACATGGCCAGTTTTAAAAGATTGACAATTAATTTCATTCGTCATAAGGATAAGTTGATGAGATAATGAAATTAGATGCTGGGTGCCTGTTTGATAAATGCATGTGTAAACGTCCATCCTAACATGGCTTGCATATTCATTTATTGAGCTGTCGAGGAATGCATAATTTCAATGTTTTTGAGGTTTTTCATGTTATTATGCTTTCATGAGAATGTGAATAAATTGCTTATACTTATGTGTTTGAATGTTTTATTTATTTCAGTTGTCAACATGTCGTTCAATCCACTTATGACTATTCTCACTCAAAACAAATTGACATGTCCAAATTATTTGGACTGAAAACGAAATCTGGATATTGTCCTTGTCGCTGAAGAGTACAAATTTGTGCTCACTACTCCTGCTCCGGCGGCCCTAACTGATGGTTCCACCCAAGAAGAAAGGGAGGCTCATCGGAAGTGGCATAAGGCAAATGAGATGGCTTGTTGCTATATATTGGCCTCTATGACCAATGTCCTGCAACAGCAGCATCCAGGTATGCCTACTGCTACTGAGATGATGTTGAGTCTCAAGGAGCTTTTTGGTGAGTCAGACAGGTCTGCGAGGTTTGAGGCAATGAGGAAGATTACGGCTTCTTCTATGCCAGAGGGAGGGTCAGTGCGTGAGCATGCTCTCAAGATAATGGAAAATTTGAATGAGATAGAGCTGCTCGGGGGTAGTATTGATGGTGACCAAGATCGATATTATCTTGCACTCACTCCCGAAGTCCTATGAGAACTTTCGCCTAAATACTATCCTCACTAAGAGGAACTATACACTAGCTGAGCTTCTAGTGGACTTGGTTGCGGCAGAAGGTCTTATGGGAAGTACTCCACTGGCTCTTGTTTCTGTACAGGCTGGACCTTCTTCGTCTAAGGGCGGGAAGAAGAAAAAGCCTATTAAGAAAAAGAGCAGTGGAAATGCTGGAAGCAGTGGGAGCAAGTCGGTTGCGCCTTCTGGTGGCGTGTGGAAACCGAAAGGAAAGTGCTTCAAGTGCGGCAAGTCGGGACACTGGAAAGCTGATTGTCCTCTCCTAAAGAGCAAAAATGGTACGCCTCTAGTATTAGTTGTCGAAACATGCTTTGCGGCTAGTTCTACCAGTTCATGGGTAGTAGATACTGGAGCCACTGATCATGTTTGTTGTACGTTGCAGGGCTTCCTGCAAACAAGGCAGCTGAGTGAGGGCGAGGTTACCATTCGCTTGGGAAATGCATCGCGAGTGGTGGTGGTTGCAGTGGGAGATGTGCACTTATCTTTTTCTGATTCTGTTTTAGTTTTGAAGAACGTTTTATTTGTGCCTAGTTTTCGAAAGAATTTAATTTCAGTTTCAAAACTTTATAAGGATGGATATTCAGTTGTTTTAAATGGAGATTCTCTTATTATTATGAGAAACGACAGTGTTATCTGTTCTGGCACGATTGAAAATGATCTTTATTCTATTACTTGTGCACAACAAACTGAAACTCAAGTTCACGCATCTACATCATTAAAGAGAAAGGAACCTTCTAAAATGAATCAAACATATTTGTGGCACCTTAGACTTGGTCATGTCAATCTAAGGAGGATCCAAAGACTGGTAAGTAGTGGTTTTATGGGCTCTCTCCAAGTGGAACCATTCGCAGTCTGCGAATCCTGCCTGGAAGGCAAGATGACCTCTAGGCCATATAAGGCCCAAGGAAATAGGGCCGATGATGTGTTAGAATTGATTCACTCTGACGTATGTGGGCCTATGTCAATTCAAGCTAGGGGTGGTTTTGAGTATTTTGTCACTTTTATTGATGATTACTCGAGATATGGATACATATACTTGATGCGCCGCAAGTCTGAATGCTTTGACAAGTTCAAAGAATTTAAGGCAGAAGTGGAGAACCGTCAAGGGAAGAGTATCAAATCACTGCGGACTGATCGTGGTGGCGAATACCTTAGCGCTGAATTTAGGCAATACTTGTTAGAGAGTGGGATAAGATCCCAGTTGACTGCACCTGGTACTCCGCAACAGAATGGTGTAGCTGAGAGAAGGAATAGGACTCTGTTAGATATGGTGAGATCAATGATGAGCTATGCCTCCCTACCTATCTCGTTTTGGCGATATGCCTTGGAAACAGCGGCGTACATACTGAACTTCGTGCCTTCTAAATCAGTTCCAAAGACTCCAATGGAATTGTGGTCCGGGCAAAATCCCAGTATGAACCACATTCGGATTTGGGGTTGCCCAGCACATGTGTTGGACAGGGAAGCTGATAAATTGGCACCTAGGACGGAAGTGCGGCTGTTTGTAGGATACCCCAAAGGAACGAGAGGGGGTTATTTTTATAGTCCTCGGGATCATAAGGTAGTGGTTAGCACCAATGCCCGGTTCCTAGAGGAAGACTATGTGAGTGAGCGTAAATCCAAGAGTGAGATTATTCTCAATGAGCTAAGAGGAGACAATAGCATACCGAGTGTACAAGAAGATATACCACAAAATACTACACAACGTGTTGACACTGATGTCACCACACATGAATCGCCTCGACGTAGTGGGAGGGTAACTCGCTTACCTAGTCGTTTCTTGTTAATGGGAGAGTCTTCAGACTCAGTTCCCAGTGATGAACAAGAACCGGATCCTTGGACCTACAAGGAGGCGATCCAGGATGTCGATGCAGAAGCTTGGCAAAATGCCATGGACTCTGAGATTGAATCCATGCATACTATGGATGTTTATGACCTTAAAGACCTTCCCAATGACAAAAAGGCCATTGGGTGCAAATGGGTCTTTAGGAGAAAGAGGGGACCCGACGGGAAGGTTACTACCTTCAAAGCACGGTTGGTGGCAAAGGGTTTCACTCAGAAAGAGGGCATCGATTATGATGAAACTTTCTCACCAGTAGCCATGCTAAAGTCAATCCGGATACTCTTATCCATAGCTAGTCACATGGACTATGAAGTTTGGCAAATGGATGTAAAGACAGCTTTCCTTAACGGGAATCTGGATGAAGACATCTATATGCAGCAACCTGAAGGTTATGTGAAGAAAGGCCAAGAGCATCGTGTGTGGAAGCTAAAGAAGTCTTTATATGCACTTAAACAAGCTTCAAGGTCTTGGAACATTCGTTTTGACGAAGTGATCAAGTCCTATGGATTTGATCAATGTCCAAATGAAAGTTGTGTGTACAAGTGGTGCAACGGAAACGTGGTGGTATTCTTAGTACTATACGTAGATGACATACTTCTCATTGGAAACAATGTCAAGGTATTATCAGACGTAAAGGTATGGCTTTCTGAGCAATTTCAAATGAAGGATATGGGGGAAGCATCGTACATTCTAGGAATGAAGGTCATTCGTGATCGGAAAAAGAGAATGTTGTGCCTTTCTCAAGCAGCCTACATTGACACTGTGATTGCTCGATTCAGCATGAAAAACTCAAAGAAAGGATTCTTAACTTTCAGACATGGAGTTCCTCTATCTAGAGAAATGTGTCCCAAGACACAAAAGGAGATAGAGGAGATGGCTAAGGTTCTTTATGCCTCGGCAGTAGGGAGCCTTATGTATGCCATGCTGTGCACGAGGCCTGATATCTGCTATGCAGTTGGCATGGTGGCAAGATATCAATCTAACCCTGGGCAAGGACATTGGATTGCGGCGAAGCATATTCTCAAGTATCTGAGAAGAACTCGGGATTATATGCTAGTTTACCAGTCAAGCAATCTAAGCCCTTTGGGTTACACAGATTCAGATTTCCAAGCTGATCGAGATGAGAGGAAGTCAACCTCGGGATATGTGTTTACCTTGGGAGGTGGAGCAATCTCATGGAGGAGCGTAAAGCAGAAATGCATCGCAGATTCTACCATGGAAGCCGAATATGTTGCGGCCTCTGAGGCAGCAAAGGAGGCTGTGTGGCTCAAGAGCTTCTTGTATCACTTGGGGGTTCCTGAGAGTATGCCTGAGCGTATCATTATCTATTGTGATAACGCTGGTGCAGTGGCAAACTCAAAAGAACGTAGAGCTCATAAAGCTAGTAAACACATTGAAAGAAAGTACCACATCATACGAGATATCGTAAGGCGAGGAGACGTGGCTGTGACAAAGATTGCGTCGTTGGACAACTTGGCAGACCCTTTCACGAAGACTCTGGCAATAAAGATCTTCGAGAAACATGTAGAGGGTCTTGGTTTACGATCTCTTTCAGCTAGCTAGACTTTAAGTATAAGTGGGAGACATATTTGTGTATACTAAAAGTTTAGCTTTAGTATAAGTGGGAGATTGATAGAGTATACAGTATAGCAAACTTTTAGTGCGCTTTTGTATTTATTCGATTTCTATATTGACTGAAATAAATGGTTATTCACATTGTTGCTTTTGTATGGATGCTTGTATGTTTTCTATATAATTGCAAGTACGTCCAATTATCTAATATTGTAGACAACATGGTGTGTTAGGAGTCACACAGAAGATCATGTTGTCGGTTCCTTATAAGATATAAACAGTATTCACAACTGAGATAGTTTGGGACATAACTATTGGTTTATGTTGTACTGGAAACTTGCAATTAGTTTATCTTGACTATTAGTTTGCAGTAGTGCGCTGCGTCGCATTGAAAGGATCACAGTTGAGATGTATTCTTCTATTCTGGCATAAGAAGAATCAAGATCTCGGCGACTCTGATTAATTCTTAACCCTAGTAGAGATAAATCTGACACATGGAATATTTGTTGGTCGCTTTGATTTACCATGAGTGAGATCCTAGTTGATTCAATATGATTCGTATTTTGGGCGCCAATATCATTTTCATGGTGTCTATTTATTCTCACTAGGGCATTGTGTCCTAGTTATCCGGGTTGATGACGTCCCCTTAAGGAGCTCAATAAGGATCATTGTATGAACCCTGCAGGTGGATTTATTCCGTACAATGATGAAGTTTGAGTGGTACTACTTAAGGATTAAAAGAGATTAATTAATTAAAATTGTCAGAAGTTTTAATTAATTAATGGACGTGCGATATCTTAAACATAGGGAATAAATTGAGTCTAATAGAAGTCCAGATTCAATCTGGATCAGGCCGGGAGTGCAACATTAATTATTTAGTGGAATTAATTAATGTTTTATAGGCCAAATTATGTCCTGGGCTGAACATGAGAATTTGAGCCTGTAAAGGAGCCTGTGTCTGATACCTTCTAGTGGATCCCCAGTCTGGCCCAAGGACCAACTAGGAGAGTCTATAAATAAGTCTCCAGAAACCCTGGCCTCCATAATAACACAATCATAATTCTCTTCCAAGAGAGTGAGAGGGGCGGCCATAAGGGAGTTTTTGGAGATCCAATTTTCTCTCCATCCGTTCGATGGATTTCTGTCCAACCGGAGTTCGTGCGGGGTAGGGAACAGTCCGGAAGATCCCTGGTGTTGAATTCGTTGGTGTCAAGGCGGTAGATCTGTTCGTTCGCCCATTCGTGTGCTAGGAAGATTGTTCGTAGTTGCATATTGCAGATCTACGGACATAGACAAAAAGAACCAAGTTTCCAATCAGACGTTGTTGCAGATCTGCTTTGGAAAGATAATTTTCGTAACCATTCTAGTAGATATATTATAATACCATGTATGTATGTGTTGGTATCCAATAACGATCCCTGGGCACGGACCACTTCATAGGTGTGTTCCATCATGAAGCATATTAATACCAGATGATGACAGCCTTTTATGACTGTCATTTGCGTCCAATTTAGTGTCTTAGTGATGTTCTTTTGTTCTTAATTCCATTGATTTTTGATGAATATTCATAGAGGATCAGAAAAGATGGAAGAAGAATTAAGATTGTGAAGAAGTTGGAATTATACTGAAAATGGCTTGAAATTCTAAGTTTCCTTTGTAAGTCTCGCACGCTGTGTTTCTATTGAACTGATCCACGCTTTGCCATTCATCAGGAAGTTAAGCTGGAAAGCAGCAGGAAGAGGAAAAGACATAGCGAGGAAAGAAAAGGAATGGTGCGAGGGCTTGTGTTTGAAATCAGGAAAAGATTTAAGGAAAAATGTTCAGATGCTGAAGTTCACGCGATGACTGTTTAACATCGCGAGGAAAAGAAGATCTGTGCAAGACAGAAAGTTTTATGCATCATGGCGAGAAGCAAATTCTTTGGAGAAATTGAAAGACCTCGCCTTGTTGAGAAAGATGATTAAGTTTCTGAACTCTCGCTTTGAAGGAACTGGACAAAGCGAGAGGAGAGTTATTCTGATGCGAGCGGTTCTCATCCAAGGCTTAAGCAGTTACAACACCCATCTATAAATAAGACCCTTGGGGGAATCAGCTCAGCAGGCGGGAGATTGAAGAGAATAGCTCGATTTTACTCTCCAGTCCACTTTTAGAATTTAGTAGGTAGGTTAGGATTTAATTTTCCCTGCAATTTACTTTGAGTTCTTCAGATTTGTAATTCGATTTCGTAGTAGATTTCTTTAAGAATAGCTGTTAGATTAGCTTGAGGATACCCTGGGAGGAGAGTTGCTTTTGGATCGCTTGTTCATCCATCACGACGATCATCATCTAACTTCCGACTTGTTCGCTCACCTTTGCATTATTCTGATTGCAATCAGATTTCCAGGTGTATCCGTTTTTAATTCTTTGTTATTTGAGATACATGAAGAATGATCAGTTATCAGATTGTGAATTTCTTATCTTTCTGGTTTCCATTTCTATTTCTTAATTCTGTTTCAGCTGAGTATAAACCTCAACTTCGATATTCAATTTGGATTTTGCATTATATCCCTAATTCGATTCTCGAAGATCATAACACTTCCACATTTTTAATTCGTAAATTGTTCGTTCCAATTATGCAAGAAGTTTGGATATTGTAACCGAGTTAGGTATGATCTGGCAGAATTATGAATTCATTCGATATTCTGTTGATATTATGTTATGATCACAGAATAAGAGGAGAATCATGGTGTTTAATGTTCAGAACTCTAAAAGGTTCCTAGAGACCCATGCAGTGTTAATCATCGCTTGATAATCTTTAAGAATCAATAACTCTAAGTTCATGAATTTTGGATGCAAAAGATTCTATGTTCATGATTTTCAAAACGGAAAGCTCAGAAGGTAGTTATGACAGTTATAAATTCTGATCATTTACTTCACACAAGGGTAAACCCTCGCTTCATCCTAAAAGATGGCGCGAGGAAATATCCAGATAGACTTGCTGTGACAAAGGCTATTCTAATACTCACGCGATGTCAATCTGACAAAGCGAGAGGACCAACCTATAATAGCAACAGATTTGATATCCATTTTACAGGGTATCAACTATTCACTTTTACTTCTTATACATATATAACCCCTATCTATAAGTAGGAATTGAGTACCTCGCCGCATTCTTACAGAAATTACCGCGAGGCATTCAGTTCTTTGTATAAACAAAATCTGAGGAACATTCTTTGAATATTAACTCCCTCCACGCTGTACAGACATAGCGTGCGGAAAATTGGAATGTTCATAGTTTGAAACCCAAAGTAGTTACTGCGAGCTATTTTGGACATTTATTTTGCAGAATTATTTCTCAAATCCTTTTTCTTGGGGAAGTTATTTCCTAATTCTGTCTAGTTCCCGATGTATATTTTGGAAACACCCTTGCATTTTGATTAAGAGGATTCAGAACCCTCAACATTTCTTTATACATATAATATTACATATACATACAATATTTTGGGATATTTCCCAGTCTATGATGAGTAATCTTACTTCATAATTACAGACTCATAATTCATATCTGCAATTCGTATTATTACTTTCACTGGTACACTGAGAAAGATGATGATATAGGTTTTCTCAATAATTATTTACTCAGGACTAATGAAGAACAAACTCGTTCTTTAGTTGGGCATTTAGTACCTGTCGTTTAAAAGGGAAAGATGTTTCAAAAACCATCTTTTGTCCTAAAAATTAGTAGAGTATCAGGAAGATTAATTTCCAGGGTTCATGGTTTTATAGTTATCACTATATGCTATGAGTAAGAGATTAAATATTCCTCTTACAGTCTACTAATCCTGAGTCAAATCATGGATATTTGGAACTGTTTACAGAGATTTCTCGAGCTAAATCATTTATACAAATCTGAGTAGTCTGGATAAGTCAAGGAATTTGAATAGCAATTTCATCTTGATATACTTACAAGACTATTATTCCTTACGAATACTTGCAGGAATTACTCTGAGGAAACAAGTCCTATGAAAACATTGGATGATAGATTTAAGTACTTGCTTTTTCACTTGTTGTAGAGGACATCCAATACAGGGTCATAAGATCAATTTGATTAGAGTAATAAAAAGAACAACTTTAAGTTCAGATGAATATAGCATGATTTAGAAGTGACCTCGAGTTGTCAAAGGCTTAATCTGAGTCTGAAAGAAAAAGATTAAGTGACAATTCTGAAAAGCTTTTATCACAGAAAGAGTCTGACCGATCATTCTGTGATGATAGTATTCCATGATTTCAGAGCTTAGAATGTCATGACACTGAATCATAAGTACCTGTCTTGGGAAGTGATTTAAGACATGAAGATTTGATTACGTTGTATAAAGGATTTTTCTATCTCAATGGACTTTCATTATGCTTTAACCATTGAAGTATGATACTCTCATCATATTCTTATTTCATTTGATTTGGTCCGTGATATCTTAAACACATGAATATAATCACAATGTTCGACATCATTTTAATTGCTTTCTTTACTATTTTTACAGCTTTAAGCATTTACATTTTAGCAGTATTCTTTAGTAATCATCATTACAACATTCTTAAATCAAGAGTAGAGACAGATTCTAGAGCTAATAATTCTATTAAAACACTTCTATCGTGTAACTCTCTATTGAACGATCCCGACAATAAAAATAAATATTGCAGCTTGATACCGTGTGCTTTCGGTAGGAAAAACTAGGCAAGCTTTTTAACAGCCCTATAGGAGTTATAGTGTAAAGGCTGTCGGGGGGCATTGCAGCGGGGTTTTACCTCAAAGCTTCATGGCGCCGTTGCCGGGGAGGGTGTAGCGTTATGAATTTTAGAACTGTAGATACTCTTTGGTTTAATTGTAATTATTTACTTTATACTATAATAAATTCATAAATTCTTCATTTTGTTCACAGAGAAGTCTCAACAGTTTATGAGCGAGAGAATAACTCGATCTTCAAGACCACCTTTGCTTCCTTTTAATTGTGAGCTCGAGAGAACAGCAAGGCTGATCAGAGCAAGTGCACGAAGGAGACAGAGAGATCTTGTGGAAGGGAATCTTTCAACAATAACTAGGATGGCTAACAATGGACAGAATGACGGACCTGGAAATTTACCAAATGGACAACCAGATAATCAGCAAAATGTTCCACTTCGAGGACCTTTTCAAGCACCACAGAGAGCTGCTGCACCACAATTTATTCATCAACACTATTTTCCACCAAATTTTGCTAATCATGTTCCAAATCCTCAAGAAGAGCAATATCAACCATGGCAACCTAATGTCGATCAGTATTTGGCTGGAACGGATGAGGAGGTTGATATACCGCCTGGTATATTAAACCTAGCATCTTCTAGAGCCTTTTATAGAATGAGTGCTGAGGATTCACATTTACATCTCAAAAAGTTTGTTGAACTAAGTAAGACAGTGAAGAAAGGAAGAGCCTCAAGGGAAACCATTCAATTGGCTATGTTTCCATTCTCTCTGGATGGCTCAGCGAAAGAATGGTATGATTCATTGAATACTCAACAGAAGGCTACTTGGCCAGAATTAGTCAGGAACTTCCTACACAAGTATTTTCCTGAAAGCAAAGTAGATGAGTGGGTAGACAAGATCTCTAGTTTCAAGATGAGAAAAGGAGAATCTCTGAAGGATGCTCGGGACAGATTCTTTGACATGCTTAAGAGATGTCCACAGCATGGTATAACAGAAAGAAGACTGTTAAAGATCTTCTTCACTGGACTCACTCACACTTGGCAGATGATGATTAATGCCACTGGAGGGGAACAATTACTTCAGATGCCACTTGATAGAGCGTGGTCAACAATAGACACCATGACAGCTAGCAGAGCAGTCCTCCAAGATGATGATCCACCATCTCCTTCCAGAAAGAGTCTTGTCATCCACACAGACAAAAATGAAGAGAAATTTGCAGCACTCACTAAGCAGATTGCTGAGCTACAGTTGGCTCAGCAAACAAATCAACAGCATCAACAACAACAGCAACCAGTGATGATCCTTCAACCTGCTCCAATGGAACCGGTGTATCAGTGTGGAATTTGCTCAGGGCCACATCACAATGATCAGTGTCCACAAATTCAGGAAGCCCCAAAGCAAGATGAGAGTTGTAACTACACCGGATTTCAGAACAAACACCCGAATCTGAGCTATGGTAATACTCAGAACGCACAAAATGCACATCTTCTGAACCCACAACAACAAAATCAGCAGCAGTTTCGTCCTCCACAACCATTTTATCCACAACAACAGATGTACCCACAGAGACCTTTCCAACAGATGAACCAACAGAATAGGCCATTTGGACAGTTTGCACCAGTCCCGGTGAACTTTCCACAACAACCTTATCTTGTTGCCCAAGACAATGCTTACTCTTTAAAGGTGGAGAATGCTCTGAAGGAGTTCATTGTTAAGCAGACAGAGACGAATAACCAACTGCAGGCTTCAATCAAGAATGTTGAGAATTCAGTAACAGAGATGGCCAAATTACTACAGCAGAGAGAAAAAGGAAAATTACCAAGTTCCTCTGAAACAAACCCACAATGTAAGGCAGTTACATTGAGGGGAGGAAAAGAGGTTGTTGATCCTGAATTTGAAAAGAGAAGAGATAGGTTGCTGCAGCAGAAAAAGTTCAAGGATGCTCAAACAATGGAAGAAGATGATCACTCTGAACAAAGACAGATGCTTGAGGATAAGGGTTTGGAAAAGAATGTCTCAGGATATTCCTTTCCAAAGGAAAAAGAGGGAGGTAATGATAATCCTAACTCTACAGGTAACAAAAAGGATTCACTGGATGAACACATGCCCAGGATACCATATCCTGGGAGACTCAAAAACTATCTTCAAGAAATTAAATTTAAGAAATTTCTTGAAAAGATTAAGGCCATTGAAATATCAATCCCTTTGGTTGAATTAATTGCTGAAATGCCCACTTACGCTAAGTTTCTGAAAGAATTAATTTCAGGGAAACAAAGTGCAGGAGAGCAGCAAATGGTGGTCTTAAATCAAAATTGTAGCTTGGTTCTTCAACAAAGGATTCCTCCAAAGCTTGAAGATCCAGGGAGTTTTACTTTACCTCTGATTATCAACTGTAAAGAAGCTGGGCGAGGACTCTGTGACTTAGGAAGCAGCATCAATGTAATGGCACTTGCTATGGCGAGACGTTTGGATTTGGGAAAGATGAGGCCAGTTAATATGACCCTCTTCTTTGCTGACCAATCGAGCACCAGACCAGAAGGGATCATTGAAGATGTTATAGTAAAGACAGGAGGCCTTTGTTTTCCAGCTGACTTTGTCATTCTTGATTTTGACGAAAATGTCAGAATTCCTATCATATTAGGGAGGCCTTTTCTGGTGACTGCGGGAGCCATGATTGATGCAAAGAATGGCATAGTGAAACTTCATGTTGATAACCAGGAGGTCACTTTCGACATGATGAAGATGTCAACATATCCTTTTAACGCTTTTGAAACCAATGTAGCGGGGAAGGAATTAGATGCTAGTACTATGGAGGGGGGAAATCTTTTTGATTACTATAATCTCTTTACCACTGATGTAATTGAGAACAATCTCACCCCACTCACAAATGCTAAAGATGCTACTTTTGCTTACTTGTGCGCGGTTAGATTCGCTGATCCTGAGACTGGTGAAATTAAGGATGGATCAGAAAGTGAGGATATGCCATCTTCAAAGCAATCTGAGGATGACATTGATAAAACAGACCTTTCTGAAGAAGGATCTGATTTAAAGATGGAAGTGCAAACTCGAAGCAAATTAATTCCATCAATAGAAAACCCACCTGAGCTTGAGCTTAAAGTATTACCAGAACATCTTAAGTATGCCTTTTTGGCAGACAAAAAGAAGCTTCCGGTAATAATTTCATCCAAATTGAGTGAAGAACAAGAACAAGCTCTAGTAGGTACTCTTAAAAATCATATTCAGGCAATTGCTTGGACTATAGCAGATATCAAAGGCATCAGTCCGTACATTTGTATGTATAGGATTCTGATGGAGGATGAATACAAACCATCCAGACAACCACAAAGGAGGCTAAATCCACCTATGCAGGAAGTTGTCAAGAAGGAGGTAATCAAGCTACTTGATGCAGGTATAATCTATCCTATCTCTGATAGTAAATGGGTGAGTCCAACACAAGTTGTACCCAAAAAGGGTGGGATTTGTATTGTGACCAATGAACATGGTGATGAAGTAGCAACAAGACCAGTAACTGGTTGGAGAGTTTGCATTGATTATAGAAAATTAAACACTTCCACAAGAAAAGACCATTTTCCTTTACCATTCATTGATCAAATGTTAGAAAGACTGTCAGGTAAACCGTTTTACAACTTTTTAGATGGTTATTCAGGTTATAATCAAATAGTTATTGCTAGTGAAGATCATGAGAAAACAACTTTTACTTGCCCATATGGAACATTTGCTTATAGAAGAATGCCTTTTGGATTATGTAATGCTCCTGCTACGTTTCAAAGATGCATGATGAGTATTTTTTCTGATTTTATTGAAAAATGCATTGAAGTGTTTATGGATGATTTTACTGTTCATGGAACTGACTTGGAAGATTCTTTAAAAAATTTGTCAAAAATTTTGCAGAGATGTGAGGACACTAACCTAGTTCTTAACTGGAAAAAGTGTCATTTCATGGTTCAGGAAGGAATTGTCCTAGGACACAAAGTATCTAGAGCAGGAATAGAAGTAGACAAGGCTAAAGTTTCTGTAATAGCAAATCTACCACCACCCAAAACAATTAAGGCAGTAAGGAGTTTTCTTGGTCATGCTGGTTTTTATAGAAGGTTTATTAAGGACTTTTCTAAGATAGCAAGACCGTTATGTAATCTTCTTCATAAGGATGTGACATTTAGCTTTGATGAAGATTGCTTGATAGCTTTTAAGACTTTGAAGGACAAATTAATCACTGCACCTATAGTTCAGTCTCCTGATTGGAGTCTACCTTTTGAGCTTATGTGTGATGGAAGTGAGAATGCAGTAGGAGCAGTTTTGGGGCAACATAAAGAAGGCAAACATCATGTTATCTATTATGCTAGTCATACTCTTAATGATGCTCAGATAAACTACACTACTACAGAAAAGGAAATGTATGCTGTAGTTTTTGTTTTTGACAAGTTCAGACAGTATCTTATTGGAGCCCAAACTATAGTTTACACAGATCATTCTGCATTACGATATCTTTTCTCAAAGCAAGAAGCCAAACCGAGGCTGATAAGATGGGTTTTACATCTACAAGAATTTGACATTATTATCAAGGATAGAAAAGGAAAAGATAATGGAGTAGCAGACCATCTTTCTAGATTGGAGGAGAAAACAGAGAAGGAGGAAGTTGTAAATGATAAATTTCCAGATGAACAATTGTATGCTTTGCAGTTGCATCAATTTGATTGTCCTTGGTTTTCAGATTTTGCTAATTATCTAGCTTGCAAGATTGTCCCAAAATTTAAAGACTCCCATCAGAAGTCAAGGTTTTTCAGAGAAATTCAGAAATACTATTGGGATGATCCTTTTTTATTCAAGTTTTGTTCCGATCAGGGTATTAGGCGCTGTGTTCATGAAAAAGAAGGTTTCCAAATTGTTAGAAAGTGTCATGAGAACCCTTTAGGAGGCCATCATGGTCCTGCTAGGACTGCTAGAAAAGTTTTAGACTGTGGGTTTTACTGGCCAACTATCTTTTTGGATTCCCAGAAACTTATAAAGACGTGTGACAGATGTCAAAGACTGGGAAACATTTCAATGAGAGAAGAAATGCCTCAAAAAGGGATTTTAGAAGTAGAGATATTTGATGTTTGGGGAATTGATTTTATGGGACCATTTCCCCCATCTTTTGGTAATCATTATATTCTAGTAGCTGTTGATTATGTCTCAAAATGGGTAGAAGCAGTAGCCTTACCCAATAATGAGGCTAAACAAGTTACTAAATTTCTACAGAAGAATATTTTTACCAGGTTTGGAGCCCCTCGTGCCATTATATCTGATGGAGGATCTCACTCTGTGAATAAACTCTTCGAGAAATTACTGAAGCAGTATGGTGTTCATCATAAAGTTGGATCACCATATCATCCTCAGACTAGTGGACAGGTGGAGGTATCTAATGAGGAAATCAAGCACATTTTACAAGCTTCTGTGAATATTACAAGAAAAGACTGGTCAAAGAAGCTAGATGATGCTTTATGGGCTTACAGAACTGCTTTTAAAACTCCTATAGGAATGTCTCCCTACAGATTAGTTTTTGGAAAAGCATGCCATCTCCCAGTTGAGCTAGAACATAGAGCATATTGGGCCATTAAAATGCTCAACATGGATTTTCAGTCAGGACAAGATAAGAGGAAGTTTGATCTGTCTAAATTGGAAGAGATGAGACTGGAAGCATATGAAAGCAGCAAGATTTATAAAGATCGAACTAAGAAAATTCATGATTCAAAAATTAAACATAAGGAATTTTCTGTTGGTCAATTGGTTTTGCTTTATAATTCTCGTTTGAAGTTACAATTGTAGCCGTTCATGACAATGGAGCAGTTACAATTATGCTTAATGAAGGAGAAAAGACTGTAAATGGACACAGGCTAAAGGAATATATTGGTCAACAAGATCTAAATATCCAAACTGAATATTTGGATAATCCTTAGTTTTTTGTTTTCTCTAAAAAAAAAAAAAAAATAGGGGAGTGGATACTACCCAGGTTAACTGAGTAGTATTTCCCTTTTTCCTTAGATTTATTTTTCATCTCTAATTCTTTTATTCTTTATTTTCAGGAATTCGAGAAATGAAGCTGTGATGGAATGAGGGAGGATGCGATAAGAATCATCAACCAGGTTTTTGAGTATTAAGTGTTTGGAAAATTAAGTGTGAATGGATTCTGAGGCCACGCTCCTGTAATTTTGTCAAAGCGTGATTTAAAAAGGAACTACTCTTGCTCACGCTTTGTAAAAGTTATGACGCGAGGTGATCAGTTCAAATTCTTATCCTGATTAAATCTGGTAAGTTGTTAAGTAATAAGAGTTTGATGTCTACGCTTTGTCGAAATACAAAGCGAGACTATTTTACTCTGGAAATTGTACAAGAATGTTTTCTCGCGTTGTAATTAACAAAGCGAGAAACGATTTTTATAACCACGCGATGACAATCGACAGAGCGAGAGTCTGGGAATATTGAACGGGTAGATTTTCAAACTTCCCAAAGACCAAAATACCCTTTTCAGACTCTTCTTCTTCTCCTGTACCAACTATCACGCGTCGTTTCAACCGCTAGTAATTATGGCAGAGTTTAGTTTTTCTGCTATAAAATCTAGTTGAATCCTCCTCTTCTTTCATCTCAAACATTTACCATCCTAAGAAATTATCCTAAAACCTTTATCAGAAGTCAGAATGGCCGCAGCAGCTCCCAATGCTAGAACATCTATTCTAGACATTCCTGATGAAATCCTAGGAGATATCCTCTCAAGGTTGGGAAGAGAAGAAATGAACGATTTAGCCAGGTTAGCCCCAACCTGCAAGAAGTTCGCCAGAGCAAGTAAGGCGCCTGTAGTATGGAGGAGAGCGAATGTAGAAAGGCGGATGACTGCAGAGAGGACACTTGATTCTCATTACGTCCAAATACTGCGAAGATGCATAGAGGCGGGGAATTTCATGCTAAAACTAGAACCTGCACTCTCGATCTTCGGCAACACAGGGCTCAAGGAAGCTGCTTTTGAAGTCCTTAAGCCTGGAATCGATGACAACCATCACCCTTCAATCTTCATCAAGGCCTTCATTCTTCTGAGTTCGGAGAGCCTTGAAGAAATTGATGAAGGATTGTATCTTCTTGGATCAATCCTTAAAGATGAAGAACATATTCGCAAGATCGAGGCAAAGATCAGCAAGTTGTTCAACGAAAGTGAAGAAGAGCCTAATCCCTTTCGGGGACAAGGACATCGCGATTACTGTGATTATTTAGCGCCACATAGTAGGGACTTAGTTAGGGAACCTCCACACTTTAATTATGGTGCCACAAACATTGATTGTTTGTGTTGTGAGGTTACTAGCTTGATTAGGAGATTAAGAGAAAATTTTAATGAACATGTAATTGAATCTGAGTCAGAATTAGAGACTGATCCAGATTCAAATTGAATGATTATGTAATCTCTTAATTTGTATGTAAATTCTAAGTCCTTTGATGTTGATATGTACTCCTCGCTTCATTCTTCCAAAAAGGAAACAACTTGATCTTATCTTTTACATTAGATTTTTATCTGAGTCATTTTAAATAAAAATTTTCAAAATAGGCTTATTCTGGGCTTAATCATTACTCTCTGCAGAGACAAGATTTACCATCTTGACCCCTGCAGTCCTTAGATAAAAATAGGGCATCTCTATCCTTGCAGTCATTCCTCTCAGTTGTCATTTCAAAACTTTTTCATCAGATTTTCTTCTCTTAGTCAAGAAGAAATCGCCATACACCATTTTTATCATTCTCAATCATTCTCATAAGCAAGATCATTCAGAAACCCTATCGACGAAGAAAATGGCTGAGAACAATCCGTAAGCAATCTAGTTCATCCTTTCTTTCTTTTATTTTTGGTTCTATTTTGCAAAGTTTGTGGCCAGATTACATTTTTAGACTTAGGGTTCATGATTCTGTATTTTTCAGGGAATGGCTTTAGAAAACGGAAACATTAAACATTTAAGATTTCTCATAACTAAGAGCCGTTTCTTTACACTCATTAATCCAGAGAGTCTTTTCTGAAATCTTTAGTTTGTAACTGACGCATTATCCAAATGGGACTTTTGGAGCTTCACAATAGGAATGAAACCCCATTTTCGAATTTCTGGTTCCATCATTCTAGATAAAAGTATTTCCCTGTTTTCCTTATCGTATTATTTTCTGGAAACAGAAATGCTAGGAATCCACAGCGCGTTGGAACTCAGATATCTCATTTACCCACTGAGTTGTTGGGGGATATTCTGTCAAGAATTGGAAAAGATAATGTTAGGGAGCTCTTCAGGGTAGCAGAAGTCTCTCCATCATTTTATCAAGCAAGCAAAACTCATCTTGTATACAAGAGAGTAGACTTGGAATCATGTATGAGATGGAGAGAAGATGTTTATCCTGACAACCAGAAAAGATTCATTCAAGAGTGCCAAAATGCAGGGAACTTTATTTTCAACATTGAACCTACATTGAAGGCATTTGTGGAGGAACGAGATGAGAAGAAGGCATTTGAACTCCTCAAGCCAGGACTAGATGATGGGCATGAACCCACTATTCTGCTCAGAACGATGCTCCTCTTAACAAAACAAGAAGATAAGTTGATTGAAGAAGGATTAGAGTTGATCCAAACAGTAGCTTCTAATGTCCTAGAAGTGGTTTTTATTAAACTCTACCTTTTTCATTGGCTCATCCATATTCCTCAAATCCCAAATCCTTTTCAAGGGCAACCAGAGAAAAGCTATTGTAAGGATCATACTTTGCAGGTTCGAGTCTTATTACCACCACACATCAGGATGGACTGTATCCTTTGTCAATTCTTTGACATGGTGAGGCAGTTTAGATTGTATTGTGGCGAGGTGTTTCCTGATGAGTTCATGTGGACTGACTCCGATGATGAGGAAATTCTTAATCCTTGAGCAGTTCAGAGCTAGGAAATTCTATAGTATTATGTATTTTTGTATTTCCTGGAATCTTTTGATGTATTTTGGACCGTTTAAACTTTATGTATTACAATTCTCCTACTTTCTATCCTGTATGATCAGTTTCTTTATTCAATTCAACCATGAACTAAAGATGAAACTGGAAGTTTCTCTTGAAACTGAGAATGTTATCAAGGGAGTCTAGGTCAGAGGAAACTTAGATCACAACACTCCACTGAATATTCTTCAGACTAAAAGAGGAAGTAAAATCAGGAAATGAGATGAAAGAATTGGTAATCTTAAAATAAAAGAAGTTAAGGGTAGATGTTGTTGGGCATTAAGATGAATTGGGTGAAGAAGATCTAACCAGACTCAATATACAATTTACAAGTATTAATCCCTTTCAAATGTTTACCCCTCGCTTTATTTTCTTTTTCAGCCAATCTAATTTTATCCAATTTATGATTGTTTGGGTTTATTAACACAATTTTTAAATTAATAACCAGACTCACTGATGTGGCAGGTCTAGAATGAATGAGTACAATCTAAATAAAATACTTGAGTACCCTACTCTTTATTCTTTAGCTAGGCCAGCCCATTGTTTTATTTAAGACCTATAACCTTCTTATCTTTTCAAATCATTCTCATACCTTTTCATATTTTCTCTCGAGAAGAAACCGCCATTTTTAAGTTCTTCTTCTTCTTCTATTGCTAAACCCTTATTCAGAATCATTCAGCTTCAGAAACAATCCTAATGGCGAGCAACAACCCGTAAGCTCTCCGTTCATCTTTCACCGCATTTCTTCCTGATGTTTCAAGTTTTTACATTCTGCATTATAGTGTTTTACTCATACTAGGGTTTAAGTTTTTCA
Organism: Hygrophila difformis; assembly: GCA_030278955.1. Lineage (NCBI taxonomy): Eukaryota > Viridiplantae > Streptophyta > Magnoliopsida > Lamiales > Acanthaceae > Hygrophila > Hygrophila difformis. The sequence continues at coordinate 28,142,930 of JAOANR010000003.1, read as the reverse complement.
TTTCGTGTAAATTCTCTTCATCCACTCGCATTCTTCCCTAATTTGAAAACTTGGAGTATAATTTCAACTGATCTTTCTTCTTTAAAATTCGATTAAATAACAGTGAGGAGCAGGTTTCTGAGTCCTCTGCTTTACACCTGACTGATCTTCCATTGGATGTCCTTGGGGAGATTCTGTCACGAGTAGGGCAGAGCAGCTTTGAAGATTTGCTCAAGTGCAAACAAATCTGTTCAACATTTACAATAGTCTCAGAATACCCTACTGTTCTCCAGAGATTTAATGTAGAGGATCCGGCCTTTAAAAGAATCTCTAATGAATCTACTGGTAAAATCAAGTTTCTACATGCCTGTAGAGAGGCTAAGAATCATATTCTAAACCTACCAAAGGCTTTGGAACTGTTTACACAAGGGAAAGGATTCAAGGCATTCCAGATCCTGGATGAAGGAATAGAAGATAACTTCAAGATTTCTCAATATTTTAAAGCTTTATGCTGTTTAAGTAGAACTTCTAGAGAAGAAATAGATGCAGGACTTCACTTAATTAGTCCAATCCTAAGTGATAGATTAAACAGCTATGAGTTTAGATATAATCTTTTCACCCTACTTTCAGAATGGGAATATGTCCCGAATCCATTTTTAGGGCAGAAAAAGAGGGAATTCTGTATTATAGAAGTTCATGACCAGGAAACTCTCCATAGGCCATTATACTTTAACTATACAGCCGATCAGGTCTGCTATCTCTGTTGTGACACAAATAGAGCCATAGCAGATTTTAGGATGGCAGCAGGGGAGGAATATGACAACTATAGCATTAATGAATAAGTTTTTGGATGAAGGAGGAAGAGATTGATGCATGTGACATGTCTTCTAATTTTTTACTTTGAAACTGTCACTAGATCAGATCTTTTGTATTATGTAATGCAGCTTGATTTTGATAATACAATCTAATCTCATTACTGCATAAATGTTGAGTTTAACTCTTAATTCTGTGTTTTTCCTCCTTTTCTTTTCAGAAATGTCGAAAACCCTCAACTCTTGGAAACTCAAATACTTGATTTACCAACTGAGTTATTGGGAGACATTCTGTCAAGATTAGGAACGGAGAGCATAAAGGCTACTCATCATCCTTCAGTCTTGAAAAAGGCTTCTCTTGAAGACTTTTCAGCATGGGGATGGGGAACTTTTGAAGAGACACAAAGCGTTTTCCTTGAAAGCTGCAAAAATGCAGGAAATTGGATGTACCAGTTACATGAGGCATTGCGTTTGTTCGTTAAAGACAAGAATGAACAAGCAGCATTTGAACTCTTAAAACCTGCAATCACTGATAATCACCCTCCATCCATTTATGTAAAAGCTTGTATGCTCTTAAGTAAGGATGAAAGGGAAGAACAAGAGAAGGGAATTTGGCTCTTCGCTCATCTGTGCAAGAATAGACGAAGACTCAAGGATCTTCGACTTCAAGTCAGAGGGTGGCTATCAAGTTATGAGGATTTTATATCACCCTTTCAAGGACAACCTAAGAAGAGACTTTGTGACCTTAGGAGCTATTATGATAACAATCACGGTCCTTCAAGGAATACCTATGGAGTTGTGTCAATTTACTGTATGAGGTGCTTAGTCTCTGAGCATTGTAATCTGTTCCTCAGATTTGGAATTGAGGCAGAGACACCTCCTCATTTGTAATTGATAGGTTGAATGTCATAAGAAACACCATGCTTTGTAATTCCATATTATGAATCTGATGAATTCTATGTTTTGCTTTTGATTAATGATGTTTTGAATTTAAGTTTTTCTGCTATTTTCTGCATTAAAGTAGACTTAGTCAGCATTGAAATCTTCACACTTAGAGCAAACCTCTAAATGTGAGTATGGTGATATCATGGATAGAATGATGAATATAAAAAGGAAATCTGGTATTATGTTTCTTTTTATCATCTGCACATTTAGAGCCAAGCTCTAAATGTGAGTATGGTGACACTAACTTACCAGTTGTTCTTATTTCTTAAGGATTCATAAGATGACCTATGAAGAACTTCAAGCTCGAAGTATAGAATCGGATAAGAAAGAGAAATCATTCTTGGCAAAGGTGAAAAAGGTTAACATGGTAGAAACTATTCGGAAAAGTGGTGGATGGACAGGAATGCAAATTTCACCTCCAGACTTTTATATCAATCCATTCATGTTTCAACATATACCAGACAAGGAAAAGGAATCATTGAGGATTGATTTAGAAGAAGCATTCTGGAATAAGATGAATAGATTTTGGGATGATCAAATGATAATTCTGATCAATGACAGGCATCTGCCTAATGGAATCAGACTGGAAAGACTTTTGGAAAGGGAAAGGAAGTGCATGGCTGAGTGGAATCAGGAATGCTACAGAATTATCAATCCGAAAGATCAAACAGGGCTGGAGTTGGATTACTTTGATCCTCAACCACTACCAAAATATGTGAAGCGACTCACCAGATATTGCTGCAAACTTAATGAAATCCAGAATGCTAGAGTCTATGATGCTCAGCAGGCACTCCCTGCATACATGCCTCCAACATTCCTGAACAAGAAGGGACCCGTTGAACAGAATTTCTTGACAAATCTGGCCCTGGATAGAATTATTGATGCTCGGATCAACTTAAGGCATGACCTAGAGCCTTATTTCAAGAAAGCTAAACAAGGTAAGACGGTATGGAAAGATGTCCTTAGAATTATTCAGGAAGCTAGAAATAGCTGGATCAGGTATATGAATAACTGGTCTAAAGGGGTAGATCTAAGGAAAAGGATTCTTAAACCAGGGTTGATAAGGAAACCTGATGAGGAATTTCCTTTGGAGGAGTTTGCTGATTTGATGCCAGAACAGCGAGCATGGATTAAGGATGCAGAGGAGAGAGAAGCTGAGAGATCAGGCAAAAACAGAAAGCAGAGATCAGATGCAAAACAGACACCACAAAATATAGTAAGGAATATTTTCAGAGAATCTGTTGTTAATGAAGGACTGGAACCTATAGCGAATTTCAGAAAGGTTTCAGCCCCATCAATAACACCAGCAGATGCAGATCTTCTCATTACAGATAGACCCAATAAGATCATGAAGAGATTACCCCCAACTCTCCAACAGGAAGTTCATGGATATGTCCAGGAGAGGAAGAAAGAATTCATTGAGAAGTATGTCATGTATGATGCTATGTGCAGAGAAAATGTATACAATGAGCACAGACCCTATACTGATCAAACACAAGGAAGAATTCAGCAGGTAATTATTGATGATTGGGATGCATGGAATGAGAAATATCTGAATAGAAAGGGAATGAATGTCATGCTGAAAGGATTGGGCAAGAATTTCTATGTCAAGAAGCACGATTCAGATGAGGACAGCACAGATGATGAGCAAAGAATTGAGAAGATGAGAGTAGTTGATGAGGTCACAACTATTGTGGGAGAAAAGAATGAAGAGAATGATGAAATCCATCCGATTCTGCAAGAAAGCATGGATTGCTATTATGCAAACAAACAAAAGGCAGATCGTGAATGGGAGGAACTCATGAGAACTCAAGACAAGAAAGGTAAAAAGAAAGTATCCACCAAAAAGAGAAAGTCACACAATCTCAGTTCAAGCACTTCAGATGAAGTACCAACAGCTAAGAAAAGGACTGGGAGGAAGGTGGAGACAAGCAGATCTAAGGAGACTAGCCGAATTCCAAAGAAGAGGAAGAATGAAGATAACCTGGCAGCCAAGGAAATTTTGGACCTGAAAAAGGACTTAATGGACGAAGATGTTGAGATTCTACAATCAGCCCAAGAAAAGAAAGAAGTTGTTACCTATAAAAGGAGAGGAAAGTTACCCTCTAATCAGAAGGAGACTGATCCTGAAGAACTTAAGCAGCAAGGGTCTTTTCTGGAGAATGTAGAACAATTGGAAATCACTCTTGATAAAGAAAAGCAACAAGAAAAAGAACCTGAAAAACCTGTTAAGAAATTCAGGATAAAGATGAAAGCCAGGAAGCCTAAGTATGTGGTACCTGACACCAGCTCTGAAGAAGAAAAAGTCGAACCAACTCTAGGGATAGTTCCCTACACAGAGAGGTTGGAGCTCACTCCTTATACTAATTTGGAAGTGGGAGATATAGATCCAGAAGGCTGGAAAGCATGTATTGAAGAACATCAACCTGATGAACAAGGATCAACTAAACCGAGCACTGATCTCCAACAGGTTCAGATTGCTGAAAAAGATGATAGAGACGAGCAGGATGAAGATCAGCAAGCTCAGGTTAACAGGGATCTTATTCAAAGTCAGATTGATTTACAAGGATTTTCAGGAAAAGAAACTGAACAAGATTTACCACCAGAACAAGCTGCAGATGAGCAAGAATTTGTGAATCAAATTGAGAAATCAGTGGCGGACACATTTCAGGAACAGTCACTTGAAGATTTACAAACTTTTGAAGATATGAACTTGCATGGAACTACAGTAGGGAACATGACTTACTCTCTGGAAGGACTGATTAAAAAGTTCAGAAAATTGGCCAGAGAAGGAGGGAATGCACACACTTCAGTAGAACAAGCAAGTGAATATGCAGCTAAACTTGAGTCAGAATTAGAGGAAATCCAACAATAAATAAATTCTGACCAAGTAGTGGAACCATCTCCATTAGCAATTCAAGCTTATGAAGAAGAAGTGCAGAGGAATGAAACTCAAGAAGAACATCCAGAGCCTGACCATGAACAAAACCCAGAACGAGTTCATGAAGAAAACGTGGAACCTGCTCAAGAAGGAGGCCAAACAGAAGAAGAAGGAAATGAGAATGCTGGGGATGAGCAGGAAGAAGCACAAGAATCCGAGGGAAATGAATCAGATACATCTGAAGGATCATCCCCCGGAAAAGATGTTCCAGAATTGTTACCTTTGAGTTATTGGGGGAAGAATAGTCCAAAGGTGAGGTTGTCAATCCCTGATAGCATTAAAAAGAGGACTGAATTCACAGAAGAAGAAATCAAGGTTAAGTTTAATGGAAAAAAGGAGGCATTGGAGAATTACTTGGGGATGTCCAAAATGATTGTTCCGGACAAAGGATTTCATCCCAAGTGGCTGGATCATAAGTGTATCAGCTACTGGAGGAGGATCAGTGAATGGGACATTTTCATGAGACACAATAACAAATGTGGTTATGTGGAACTGACCAGGGAGTTCTATGCTAGCTTTGATGTTGAGGCAGAAACAACATGGATTAGAGGGAAAACAGTGCAAGTCACTGTAGAAACTCTAAATGATCTGATACAGGCACCTTTGTTAGAACAACCAGAAGTTAAGTCTGAGGTTCTTTTGAGGAAGAAAACTCAAGGAAATAAACTTGTTAATGCTAGAAAAATGGCACTGGGATTCTGTTCAACACACAGAGGAACTGAGCAGAATAAGATTCCATTGAAGAATTTGAAGCCTGAGTACCTGCCAACACTTGATTTCTACTATTCAAAGCTCAGACCTACCACAAATTTTCAAGGACCTTCAGCTGGAACTTTCGAGGGATTTGCATTGTTATGGTCAGGAAGGAAATGCAGTGCTGCACACCATGTCCTCAATGTCATTAATTCAAGAGTTGGAGAAGATGCAGCATTGGCTTATCCAAATTTAATCAGAAGACTCTGTGAGAAACAAGGAGTTTCAATCACGCCATTTTTACCAGAAATCATAAAGATAGATCCTCCTATTCCATTACCAGAAGATACTTTGAGGGGATAATTGGTTTACCAAATGCCGGATTTAGAGGAACAAACTTCCGAGGGATCAGGATCAAAGGTGCCATCTCCTAAGACAAAAAGGGTCAATCTTCCTTCAAAATCAAGATCATATCAGTCAAGAGCCGCAGTAAAAAGGACAAAGACTGTAGCTCCATCTCCTGCATTGAATCCTATTCCAGAAGATGAGGAGTTTGAGAACACCTCTGCACCATCTCAACCTTTGAGACAACCAATGAGGAACACAGTGTCTGTGGATGAATCTCAGAATATGAGTACTTCAATCCAAAGTTTTGCACAGTCCATAGAGATGCTAGTGAAAACTATGTCAGAAGACAAGCATGTTCAAAGAGAAATGGAGCAGAAGAGGATTGAACTTGAGCATGTCAGGATTCAAACTGAGGAAAAACTCAGGAAAGAGGAGATGGAGAGGCAAGAAAAGATAAGGAAGGAAGAATGGGATAGACAGGAAAGAATGAGAAGGGAAGAAATGGAAAGATTTGAAAGATTGAGAAGAGAAGAACTTGAAGAAAGAAGACAGGAACGAGAAAGGGATATGGAGCTGAGAAGACAGGAGCAGTATAATAGTACGAGATTGGTAGACATCCTTGCCAACCTAGTCTCGGATCTAAAGAAATCTCCATCCATACCACCCAAAGATCCAGACAATGATGCAGGACCATCCTGAGATCACAGGGGAGTTTTCTGAAACCTTTTTCTTTTTTTTTGCAGTCTCTTTTTCTTTATTTCTTTCCTGTTTCCGTTTATTCTGATATAACTTAGGATAGAATTAATACGAAGTTGTATCATAGGATTGAATTTCAAGCTAGGGAAAAAAAAAAACTCAAGGAGGCTAATAAACTGATGAAGGAATAGAAGATGAGTCTAAAAGGGGTTCCTGTGGAGACATTTACTTTATAGATTTTCACTGCAAGCATGAGCCGCTTTTGAAAACTGTCTTTAGCTGTAAACTTTGAAATTGATTGATGTCATTACTGGATAAATAGTTTGAAGGTTTTATGATTATATTAACCTTAGTGATTTGCATACTATAAACAACAACTGCACAAGGTTAAGAGGATTGATCTAATCTAGTCTCTCTTGGAAGATGAGTGTGCATATTGAGTAAAAAAAAAAGAGAGAGAAAAAGAGAGCAAGGGAAATTTCAGAAACAAGCGTGGTAAAATAATGTGGATATAAGTAGCTGGCACAGCTGCCCCTCTGATTTTTAAGTTGAAGAACTTTAAAAAAAAGCAGAATCAAGGGCAGGGGAGTTGAAGTTTCATCTGCAATGTCAGGCCATGCGACTCCTCCTAATAATGTGAAACCGAGCTATTGAAAGCCACGGAAGGCCACCCCTTGATAAAAAAAGAAGAGAGAGTGTATTTTATTTAAGAATACAAGATATGCACATGAGTTGGACAGGATTGAGCGTGAAAAGAGAAATCTGACTAACTAAGGAGCAGAACAATAATTCATGTAAATGCAAATCACTTTTGTTAATGATTTCATGAAATCTGGTGAACTTAAAAGTCAGGTATGAAGCATCAATCAGTTGAAAGAGTTGAGCTTGAGATAGTTGGAAAAGAGAAGGTAGTGATCCAGTGGAATCTTACATGAACATCTAAATCCCGAAAGCCACTAATTGGACTTATTCTTTGAAACTTTACAAGTTTCTTACCACTTGAGGACAAGTGTTTCTAAATGTGAGGATGGTGATGACAGCCTTTTATGACTGTCATTTGCGTCCAATTTAGTGTCTTAGTGATGTTCTTTTGTTCTTAATTCCATTGATTTTTTATGAATATTCATAGAGGATCAGAAAAGATGGAAGAAGAATTAAGATTGTGAAGAAGTTGGAATTATACTGAAAATGGCTTGAAATTCTAAGTTTCCTTTGTAAGTCTCGCACGCTGTGTTTCTATTGAACTGATCCACGCTTTGTCATTCATCATGAAGTTAAGCTGGAAAGCAGCAGGAAGAGGAAAAGTCATAGCGAGGAAAGAAAAGGAATGGTGCGAGGGCTTGTGTTTGAAATCAGGAAAAGATTTAAGGAAAAATGTTCAGATGCTGAAGTTCACGCGATGACTGTTTAACATCGCGAGGAAAAGAAGATCTGTGCAAGACAGAAAGTTTTATGCATCATGGCGAGAAGCAAATTCTTTGGAGAAATTGAAAGACCTCGCCTTGTTGAGAAAGATGATTAAGTTTCTGAACTCTCGCTTTGAAGGAACTGGACAAAGCGAGAGGAGAGTTATTCTGATGCGAGCGGTTCTCATCCAAGGCTTAAGCAGTCACAACACCCATCTATAAATAAGACCCTTGGGGGAATCAGCTCAGCAGGCGGGAGATTGAAGAGAATAGCTCGATTTTACTCTCCAGTCCACTTTTAGAATTTAGTAGGTAGGTTAGGATTTAATTTTCCCTGCAATTTACTTTGAGTTCTTCAGATTTGTAATTCGATTTCGTAGTAGATTTCTTTAAGAATAGCTGTTAGATTAGCTTGAGGATACCCTGGGAGGAGAGTTGCTTTTGGATCGCTTGTTCATCCATCACGACGATCATCATCTAACTTCCGACTTGTTCGCTCACCTTTGCAATATTCTGATTGCAATCAGATTTCCAGGTGTATCCGTTTTTAATTCTTTGTTATTTGAGATACATGAAGAATGATCAGTTATCAGATTGTGAATTTCTTATCTTTCTGGTTTCCATTTCTATTTCTTAATTCTGTTTCAGCAGAGTATAAACCTCAACTTCGATATTCAATTTGGATTTTGCATTATATCCCTAATTCGATTCTCGAAGATCATAACACTTCCACATTTTTAATTCGTAAATTGTTCGTTCCAATTACGCAAGAAGTTTGGATATTGTAACCGAGTTAGGTATGATCTGGCAAAATTATGAATTCATTCGATTTTCTGTTGATATTATGTTATGATCACAGAATAAGAGGAGAATCATGGTGTTTAATGTTCAGAACTCTAAAAGGTTCCTAGAGACCCATGCAGTGTTAATCATCGCTTGATAATCTTTAAGAATCAATAACTCTAAGTTCATTAATTTTGGATGCAAAAGATTCTATGTTCATGATTTTCAAAACGGAAAGCTCAGAAGGTAGTTATGACAGTTATAAATTCTGATCATTTACTTCACACAAGGGTAAACCCTCGCTTCATCCTAAAAGATGGCGCGAGGAAATATCCAGATAGACTTGCTGTGACAAAGGCTATTCTAATACTCACGCGATGTCAATCTGACAAAGCGAGAGGACCAACCTATAATAGCAACAGATTTGATATCCATTTTACAGGGTATCAACTATTCACTTTTACTTCTTATACATATATAACCCCTATCTATAAGTAGGAATTGAGTGCCTCGTCGCATTCTTACAGAAATTACCGCGAGGCATTCAGTTCTTTGTATAAACAAAATCTGAGGAACATTCTTTGAATATTAACTCCCTCCACGCTGTACAGACATAGCGTGCGGAAAATTGGAATGTTCATAGTTTGAAACCCAAAGTAGTTACTGCGAGCTATTTTGGACATTTATTTTGCAGAATTATTTCTCAAATCCTTTTTCTTGGGGAAGTTATTTCCTAATTCTGTCTAGTTCCCGATGTATATTTTGGAAACACCCTTGCATTTTGATTAAGAGGATTCAGAACCCTCAACATTTCTTTATACATATAATATTACATATACATACAATATTTTGGGATATTTCCCAGTCTATGATGAGTAATCTTACTTCATAATTACAGACTCATAATTCATATCTGCAATTCGTATTATTACTTTCACTGGTACACTGAGAAAGATGATGATATAGGTTTTCTCAATCATTATTTACTCAGGACTAATGAAGAACAAACTCGTTCTTTAGTTGGGCATTTAGTACCTGTCGTTTAAAAGGGAAAGATGTTTCAAAAACCATCTTTTGTCCTAAAAATTAGTAGAGTATCAGGAAGATTAATTTCCAGGGTTCATGGTTTTATAGTTATCACTATATGCTATGAGTAAGAGATTAAATATTCCTCTTACAGTCTACTAATCCTGAGTCAAATCATGGATATTTGGAACTGTTTACAGAGATTTCTCGAGCTAAATCATTTATACAAATCTGAGTAGTCTGGATAAGTCAAGGAATTTGAATAGCAATTTCATCTTGATATACTTACAAGACTATTATTCCTTACGAATACTTGCAGGAATTACTCTGAGGAAACAAGTCCTATGAAAACATTGGATGATAGATTTAAATACTTGCTTTTTCACTTGTTGTAGAGGACATCCAATACAGGGTCATAAGATCAATTTGATCAGAGTAATAAAAAGAACAACTTCAAGTTCAGATGAATATAGCATGATTTAGAAGTGACCTCGAGTTGTCAAAGGCTTAATCTGAGTCTGAAAGAAAAAGATTAAGTGACAATTCTGAAAAGCTTTTATCACAGAAAGAGTCTGACCGATCATTCTGTGATGATAGTATTCCATGATTTCAGAGCTTAGAATGTCATGACACTGAATCATAAGTACCTGCCTTGGGAAGTGATTTAAGACATGAAGATTTGATTACGTTGTATAAAGGATTTTTCTATCTCAATGGACTTTCATTATGCTTTAACCATTGAAGTATGATACTCTCATCATATTCTTATTTCATTTGATTTGGTCCGTGATATCTTAAACACATGAATATAATCACAATGTTCGACATCATTTTAATTGCTTTCTTTACTATTTTTACAGCTTTAAGCATTTACATTTTAGCAGTATTCTTTAGTAATCATCATTACAACATTCTTAAATCAAGAGTAGAGACAGATTCTAGAGCTAATAATTCTATTAAAACACTTCTATCGTGTAACTCTCTATTGAACGATCCCGACAATAAAAATAAATATTGCAGCTTGATACCGTGCGCTTTCGGTAGGAAAAACTAGGCAAGCTTTTTAACAGCCCTATAGGAGTTATAGTGTAAAGGCTGTCGGGGGGCATTTCAGCGGGGTTTTACCTCAAAGCTTCACCAGACATGATCATAGTTTCATGTGATTGTCGACGACATTGTACTGATCCTTTCTTGTTCATCGGCCACATGAATCCGAATAATTCTTTTCATGAGTATATATATATATATATATATATATATATATATTATATGCCATGCTGCTTTTTGCTACAGTTGTTGAGCACTTGAAATTTCTTTTTTGCCCTCTTTCCTGCCACGTGTCGCCGCTTGGTTGGTTGGTGTCGGATCTTGCCCACAGCCCACCCCTTCATGCCCGACCCACTTCCTTCTTCTCTGTTTCCCCAATCGACATTTTGCCCTACCCCTCCGCCTCCATCCTCAATCGGTCTCTGCGTGTGCTCTCAGTTTAACACCACCTTGTTTTTCGCCTTGCCTCTTCTCCCCTTTCCATGTTCCATGTTCTCCGTTATTTCCTCCTGAAGCCTAAATTTCCAAGGTTTCCGGTCATCATTTCCTGATTTTTCCTCCCGTACCTCTACAACTCAAACCACCCTCGCCTGCCACTGGAATCACCGCCCTTTTTCGAAATTGTTTGTCGGATTCCTGGTTGCTGCACGCCTCGCCTCCTATAGATCTATTGCGATTCGATTTTCCGCGCAAACCCAAGAAGACCTTCGAACGATCTTCCGCATTCCATCCCTCATCCGGCTGCCTTCGCCCTTCGCCTCCTCACTTCAGCAAATCACCAAATCGGCGATCAGTCTTCGCTCGCTGCGGCTGTCGCCTCGCCGACGCCCCCGTCGCTGCACACCCCTCTCCACGATTAGGGTGTCCCAATCTTCTTGGGAGAATGCCCTTTGGGAGTTCCAGAGTGGAGGTACGAAATTTAACCCAAATTGTTTCCTTGGTTTTTCCATTTGTGTAGGTGCCGGTTTTGATCCGGTTTTCGTTCTAATTGTTAATTTAGATGGTAATACCGACTTGCCAGTTGCCACTGCATCTTACAACTCAAGAAAAAATCTGAATGCCTTTTAGTATTATTATATAGACAATACAGTAATTGTATAGATTGTAAGAATGGAGCATTATTTTTAGATGTCTTAATATGCTTCTTGAGGGAAAAAAAAGACTATAACAAGCAGTGAATGACATTGGGCAGAAAGATGAGGCTATAGCATTATCCGGTGAAAAGCTGCAAATGTCCAAATTATAAACTTAGTATCTGTAGTTGAACCATTTCCTGAGTTACCTTATTTACCTCTGCTCTTGTTCAGTCTCTGTTCATTTGTTGTTGCTTTTCTGATTATGCAATTCTACCATTTCTTATAAATGTTTTTGGGGTATGATTTTCTGAAATTAACTCATCTTATGTGTTAGCATTTCTGAAATTTCATATGCATGCCATCTGGATTGTTTTTGCATGTTTCGGAAAATCCATCTTCAGTATAGGCCTGGCAATGCTGATAGGTATGGTCAACAATTGTTGCGTGATTTGGTTTTTAACTGATCTTGCACTTGTCTTACAAGATCTGTCGCATGCCCCTACCTCTCTGTCTAATTGTTGTTTTCGGCCTTTCCTATAGTACAGTTTCGTTTTCCAATTGGATTCAATATATATATTGGGATAAACATTTTAGAGAACATAGACCATGACATAAATTTTCTTTTCTGTCGGCTTCTGTTCATATATTGTGCATTCGATCTGGCCCTTGTTTTCTTTTTTAAGGAGCATTCTGGTCTTATCTTATATCCCTTAAATATAGTTTATAAGTAGAATCACATCTTTCTTTTCTTCCCAATTAAACAATACATCCAAAATAACGAAGGTAACTCGCTTCATCACTACAACATAGGTACGCTCATAGGTATGCTAAAAAATTGTTGCGGGGCTTGGTTTTTATCTGATCTTGCACTTGTCCTACCAGATCTGTCTAATTGTTCATTTCGGCCTTCCCTATAGTACAGTACTGAGGTTATGGTTAAGGTAATTAAATTTAAGCATTTTCGTTGGCAATTCATGGTGCAGCTTGTGAGAAGTACTCAGAGATTTAGATAGCTGCCAGGGATTCTTAGGTGTGATGGGAATTGCCAAATAATTTTGAACCAACTATTTTCTTACTAATACAATAGCATTTGTTTCTGTTTATAATTAAGGAACACAGGACTGTATTTTCTTGATTATTTCCTCTTCCCAATTGCTAAATTTCTTATGGCATAGCTAACTTCGCTGATATTATTCATTTCTTGAATATTTTCTTTCAGGTTGCTCATAGAGCTTTCCTTCTGAGATGGAGCAACCCATACAGGAATCCAACTTCTCCTTTGCTCATTGTACTGTATCTGGTAACTTATGTTACTTATGTTGTTTCTTATTCTTTTCCAAAGTTTTCTAGAAGCAGAACTTATCCGGATTTCGGATTCTATAAGAATGTGCTTCGGTTTGTTGATTTCTTGGTGGAAGTAGTAATGTGGGTTTTTTTCCTTCCGCAGCGGAGGCCGTCCTTCTTGGATTTCAACATTATCACGTGATGGTAGGCACCAATGTTATCATTCCCACTAGCTTGGTTCCTTAAATGGGAGGTGGAAATGTGAGGCATTACATACAATACTAAATGCACTCGGCTTCTATGTTTCTGTTTATGCAGACTTTGCTGTTTGTTGCCGGGTTGAACTCTCCCTTTTGCAGACATGGTTCGGGACCAGATTACCTGCTGTCATAGGAGCCTCCTACACCTTAGTTGCTCCCACATTTTCAATCATCCTAGTAGATGGAACGATCCTACTTCTATCTCGGTGTCTGATCTCTTATTTATTGCTTTTATACCTTTAGATATTCTTAGGGTATTTCAATTTCATCTGCTTGCACTTGTATATTTGTAGCATTGTATCATTTCACTACAAAATCCAAATTCCGCGCGGCGTAGCGCGCGACCGCGAGATTCTAGTATATACTTCCTCCGTCTCAGTGAAATTGTGACACACCCCTCCGACACGTATGTCGATGCACATTTTTAATTGTTAATAACTTAAATTTTGTACAACAAAAAGTTATAAAAAGTTGATTGTCTAAAACTACATGATTAGACGAATCTAACAAGATCTCACTTGACTATGTTTTTTCTTACATAACTATGATCAAAATTTGAATCAAAGTTAAACAGTGAATAGTGTCAAAAAATGATTTGTAACAAAAAGAGTGAGACAGAGGAAGTATATATATATATATATATATATATATATATATATATATAGGCCTTTAAGGGGTGTTATTTTTGGGGGATTGTATCTTAGTCTTTTTATTTATTTATTTATTTATGTTCATATATAGTATTATACTCCAAATTGAGGGCAACAACCAATATGGCATCACTATCATCTCCACCCACAGCCACCTCATGTCCATTGAAAATATGATTTCTTATATAAAATCATATTTCTATAAACCAACATTCATCTACAGTTATTTGATTTCTGATTGTGATTGATGTGGTTTCCTTGTTTCTATCATCTTTTGTTTTTTTATGATTAAAATTTGGTTAAGAAATTATTTTTTAAAAAAAATGTTTGATCGTTCTAGTAAAGAATAAAGAAGCCACAGGCACTGCTTTATTTCTGTGGTTGGGGTTGTGTGAAATGGGGAGGAGTGGTTAATGGACCCCTTTGCTCATTTGGGACAATAAAGTTTAATATCTTTGCTTTATTTTCTTTATTTTACAAACAAAGAAGATCTTGATAATACAAATTCAAAATTCTAGAATAAGAAAATGAATTATGCAAATTTGTATACTTCATCTTTTTGATACAATAGTGTTTCTATCTAAGTATGGATGAAAACGGTATAGATACGGGTGGATAGTATCGAATATAAATATTATCCTATATTATTTTTTTTCGAATTCGAATCATAAACAGATATGACGGATACGGATAAAAATTCAAATATTTTAGGATACGAATATGGGATGGATACAAGATAAATATACGACGGATTCGGATTTCAACAGATAAAAACAATATAGAATAATATGTTTAATACAAAAAAGAATTGTTTGAGTTCGATTAAAGCATAAAATCCCATATTTAAATTAGGGTGATGCTATTCACACACAATAAATTGAACGATACACCAAATACTTACCCGTATCATCGAGGAATGCAAAGGAATATTTGGTACATTAATCAAATTATTGGGTGTAAATAACACAATTTCTTAAATTATTGTAAAACCAATACATAAAATTTGACATGATAAAAAAATAAATGAAATAACATAAGTAAGAAATAATGAAGATATATGCACGGTAGGACAAATGTTGCGGATACCACTGATAGCTAGGGAAATGAGGAATTATGAGTAGCAATGAGGATGGAGTAGGCGAGGATGAGATTGGGAGAGAATTAATTAATTAGGAAAATGAAAAGTATCGTTTTCCTTTTATTATTTATTTAATTATTTGAAATATATAATAAAATTTGGATATCCAAATTTTTTTTGGTAAACATTGACACCTATGTGTCGGCAAATGTGTGTGGGAGCCCAAACCACACAAATTATAAAAGGAGATAAAAGGGAGGGATAGGGGCCGGGGTGGGAATCGAACCCCCAACCTATGGTTGGAAGGCATGGGAGATCACCACTGGGGACAAGTCCCATTCCCATTTGGATATCCAAATTGATATCCCGGGCAAATATTCGGATAATATTTGAAAATTTCAAATACGGTCGGATATTATCGGATACGAATTAAATATGTTCGCCGAATAAGGAAATTATGAAACGGATTCAGATATTATCGGATACGACATCAAATTGGTCAGATCTCACTTTCATCCCTAGCTTCAAAGGTCTTAATTTGTGTAATGACCCGATTTAATTAATTGGACTGTTTAAATAACTTGATCTATGGTTATTTTGTATTTCAGTCCAGATGGGGCCAATTTGTTGTTATTGAGAGTGTTTTGGGGGTCTTCTATAATTACTAAGAAATTGGAAGTATAGAGGGGTTGTTTTGCATAAGTTGGAAAATTGTGAAGAAAGGGAGAGAAGGAGACGGGAGGAGAAAAGAGAGAAAGAGAAGGGGGAAGAAAGGGAGAAGCTTTGACTCCCCCGAATCATCGCGTGTTCTTGAAGATCGATTAATTGATTGTTGGTAAGTGATTCACCTCGTCCTCATCTTCGATTTGAGTATATATTTGTTGGTTTTGGTGGTGAGTTGGAGATGATTTTTTTTTTATGTTAGGTTTTGGTTCGATTGAGGTCCGATTTGGGCGTTTGGAAGAGTGTAATCGTTGGAAGACATCAGGCAAGGGATTATATTGCTTAAATTACGTATTTGGGGGGTATTTGGGGGTCAAATTCCGGCGAAATCGCCGGAAAAGCGATTGGAAAATCGGAGAAGACGATGAACAGTAACTGCTACAGTACTGCTACAGTAACTGTACAGTAGTTACCGCGGTAACTCGCGTAGTTACCGCAGTAATTCGCCACAGTAATTACCACGGTAATTTGAACAGTAATTACCACAGTAACTCGCTACAGTAGTTACCACAGTAACTCGCTACAGTAGTTACCGCAGTAACTCTCTACAGTAATTACTACAGTAACTCGCTACAGTAATTACTACAGTAACTTGCTACAGTAATCGCTACAGTACTGGGCTGCGTATGTCACGCGTTTTACGCGCGTGGGTGCGCAGTGAGCGCAGGAATGCCCTGTTTGGCCCATTTTTGTGCGATTTTGATTATATAATGATGTTTTCTTTGCACCAATTATTATTATGATTTCCCCAAATGTTATTGGTAAACCTGGGTTAAGCAATTGGCCCGTGGGGTTGTTGAATTGCTTAGGGGAAACTGTTGAATTATTATATCATGAATGACTTAGCCTAGGGGGCTATGTATTGAATTCCTTATATGTTGAGAAGCATGTGAACCTAGTATGTAGGGGCTTGAATATCACTGTATTGTCATATGCATGTTATTGCATTGTAATTGACGGTTATTAGCCCGATGGGTTGTTATGATGTTTATGACTGATCGGGCAGCCTTTACCGGTGTTGTTGAGTCCCGGTGACCCTGCGGGGTGGATTATTGGTTGTTATTACTGTTGGCCCTTTTGAGCTGGTTATTATAATGCATGGTATTGCATTATGAATGGATGGACATATTGGAAATGTCTGATCGGGCAGCCTTTACCGGTGTTGTTGAGTCCCGATGGCCCTGCAGGGTGATTATTAGGCTGTGATGCCTGTGATTTGGCTGCGATGCCTGTGATTTGGCTGTTATGCCTGTGATTGGGCTGTGATGCCTGTGGTCTCTGCGGGGATGGTGTATGTTACCCTGTAACGGGTTGGAGTTGATGATATCCTCACCCGTGGGTTCATACCGCCCGGGTTTAGGTTGCCGGCTAGGCATATTCATTGCATTTGCATATAGGGTAGATAGGTGTATGTTAGGTCATGCATCACGTGCATAAATTGTATGTGTGGTTGAAGCACCGGTATGGGACGGTGTGATGATTTATTTATATCAATGGTATGATCGTGGTTGAAGCACCGGTATGGGACGGTCTGGTGTTTAACTGCTTTATTTATATTCTGCCGTTATTAATATGTTTATTTATTACCTATTTTTACTATCTTGAGATGTGGTTCTGTTTTTCCTTACTCCTCGGCACGTAGCCTTGCTCAGTACGTTGTACTGACCCCCTTTGCTTTTGTCTGTTTTATAGATCCTGCTGGAGGCGCTGGAGCATAATTTGGGTTTGGGGTATTGAGAGATCACATAGATAGGACTTTTTATGTTTATCTTATGTGCTTATGTGTTTTATTTGTTTTAGCTTCCGCATTAAACCGGATTAATCAGATGATCACTTTAGGTTTACCCAGTGTTGTACTAGCTGTTTTAAATTAGCTGGCCACTAGTTTAGGATAGTTAGTACAACGGTAATGCTTGTGAAAATCAGGTTTGAATTTTCGGGGCGTTACAGAGTGGTATCAGAGCCTGTGTGCTCTTTTATCTTATTAAAACTTGTGTAGACATAAGTGGTGAGTTGTGTGTGGGGTACATATAGCATAGAATTGTATTTTTATTATATCTCATCATTTCTGCGCACACCAGGTTAAATCACAGTTGGGGAACTGTGAGGGAACCATGGTACTCCAGTCATGATCCTTGTTATCTCACAGTCATTGAGGACTATGAATGACTTTTGATCGGTTATTTAATTTTGTCATTTATATATACTGCTTTGTATACGATTGGTGATTTTTGCTAACATTGTTTGTTGATGTTGTAATCTTAGTTGGCTGAATAGTTTGGAAAGGCCTCATGGAAGCCTGGGCTATTCGAATGGCGATCCAAGCGGGATCAATCTGTTGAATGGTGTTCAGATGGGTTTGACGTACCCTCGAGAGTGAGATAGGGTACTAAGAAAGTCTCCTTAGTGCGATAACCCATTGGGGTGATATAGATAATTGCAGTCCGCCTGCATGCGAAGAATGGTGGAAACCATTTCTTAGTTATGCCAGTAAAGGTATAGTCGGATTTGGTTAGAAAGAATAATGATTTGAAGTGGCATAGAATTGACACTGGGTCAATCAAAATAACATTAGATGGTTCGTCAAAGTTGAATGCCTGTCGCGTGAGACGAGGCAAGGTGACTGTTCTGCATAGAAAGATCGGTAACGTGAAGGGGGCCGATATCACTGGGGCGAGTCCGAACTAGGGGACTTCCTAGTATGTTGTCTTTATGTGATGGAAAAGTTACGTTGATTGGATAACGTTTTGGCATGTGTGTAATTCATGTATCATAGGTGTTTCTTCTTGACTCTCTGGTTGAGAGATAAACCCGTTTCCCTGATATGGGAATTATTTATGTCGCATTTTGTGTTGCTGTTATTGTGTTTGATTCTGGAGTCTTATGTTCATTTGAGACTCTAAATTTCATTCGTAAGCATGGAGTAAATGCTACCACTGCTGCGAATCCTTCTGCCTTAGTACTGTGCGATTCAGAAGCCTCGTGTTCTTTAGTGGCTTTGCGATTTGTGCGAGAGCATGGAGTAGGACCGTTGGCGCCCTACCAGATGCTAGTTTCTTTTACCTTCGGGTGATAATATTCGAAGTGATCATTTGATGCAAGATGTTGTGTTGAGCATCGAGAGTCGCGAATTCAGGGCTGACCTGGTGGTCTTTAGCCCGGCTGGTTTTGACGTACTATTGGGCATGGATTGGCTGTTTGCCATCGTGCTGTGATTGATTGTGGTGTTCCACGAATATCCTTTTAGGATTCTTTGGGTAACTGTGTTTCTTATCGACATCCGTTGATTCCACCTATTATTGGTGTGGTTTCTGTTGCTTTATTGTGTGACCTGATGCGCAGGGGGTTGTTCTCTTTCCCTGTGGCACATGTGGGATCTTCGAGCAGAGGTTCCTGCTGCTTCGAGTGTCCCTGTTGTCTCTGAGTTCGGGGATGTATTTCCCGACGAAATTCATGGTCTCCAATCTGCTCAGGAGATTGATTTTACTATTGAGCTGATGCCTGATGCAGCTCATATTTCTAAGACTCCTTACCATATGACTCCTGTGAACTGAAGGAGTTGAATGATCAATTGAATGAGCTTACCATGTATATTTAGCCGAGTAGCTCGCCTAAAGGAGCTCCTATTTTGTTTGTTAAGAAGAATGATGGGTCGATGAGGATGTGCATCGATTACAGAGAATTGAATTGAATCACGGGAAAAACAAGTATCCTTTACCTCAGATTGGGGATCTATTTGATTAGTTGAGAGGGGCCAGTATTTTTAGTAAGATTGATTTGAGATTGGGCTACCACCAGATAAGGGTGGTGGAGGCTGATAGGCCTAAGACAGCGTTCGGAACTCGTTATGGACACTATGAATTCACGGTCATACCTTCTAGTTTGATTAACGCACCAGCGATCTTCATGGATCTTATGCCTAGGGTATTCCGTCCCCTGCTGGATGTGTGCGCGGTTGTGTTCATAGACGATATTCTAGTCTGTTTGCCGACTTGTGAGGTACATGCGGGTCATCTGAGGACAATGTCGAATACATTGCGAGAGCATAAGTTGTATGCTAAACCCTCTAAATGTGAATTCTAGTTAGAGAATTTGTCTTTTCTGGGACGCATCGTTTCTGGTGAGGGTATTGCAGTTGACCCTGCCAAAGTGGAAGCGGTTTTGAAATGGCAAGCCCCAAAGATTGTGGGAGAGATCCGAAGTTTCCTGGGTTTTGTTGGCTACTACCGCAGATTCGTTGAGGGGTTCTCTAGTATTGCTAGACCTCGGACGACACTGTTGATAAAAGATGTCAGATTTGAATGGGATGATGATTGTGAGCAAACATTTGAACTTTTGAAGAAGAAAGTGACCGAGGCACCTGTTTTGGTACTACCTGATGATTCAGGTGAGTATGGAGTTTACACGGATGCGTCACTTAAGGGTTTAGGTTGTGTGTTGATGCGGAATGGGAAGGTGATTGCTTGTGCATCTCGACGGCTTAAGTCACATAAGCAGAACTACCCGACTCAGGATTTATGAGATGGCGGTATTGAGACAGAAGATTCAGGAGGGTAAGGCCCGGGTTTCAAGATTGATGATAAGGACGTGGTGAGACATGCAGTATGAGCCAGCTTACTCAGGCTTATATTTAGCATGTTGTTAGGAGATTTGGGATTCCCAATGTGATTGTGTCTGATCGGGATTCTAGATTCCTGTCC
Organism: Hygrophila difformis; assembly: GCA_030278955.1. Classification (NCBI taxonomy): domain Eukaryota; kingdom Viridiplantae; phylum Streptophyta; class Magnoliopsida; order Lamiales; family Acanthaceae; genus Hygrophila; species Hygrophila difformis. Next base: position 28,122,483 of record JAOANR010000003.1, on the reverse strand, counting down.
AAGTTTTGGAAGGATGCACAGACATCGTTTGGCATGCAGATTAGCATGAGTACTGCATGACATCCTCAGTCAGATGGTCAGACAGAGAGGACCATTAGGACTTTAGAGGATATGTTGCGAGCTTGTGCACTGGACTTTCAGGGTAGTTGGGAGAATCACCTCAGTTTGGTGGAGTTCAGTAATAATAACAGTTATCATGCGAGTATTGGTATGGCTCCATTTGAGGCATTGTATGGGAGGAAGTGTAAGAGTCCTTTAAGTTGGAATGATCCAACAGATAAGGTGAATGTGGGTCCTGAAATGATTGACCAGACTGTGGAGTTGGTGAGGATCATTAGGGACCGTATGAAAGAAGCTCAGGACAGACAGAAGAGTTACGCTGATTTAGCTCGTCGAGATGTGGAGTTTGAGGTTGGTGAAAGGGTATTGCTACGGGTATCGCCTACGAAAAGGGTACGCCGATTTGGAAAGAAGGGCAAGCTGAGCCCGAGATACATTGGACCCTATAAGATTGTGGAGAGAATTGGTAAAGTGGCTTATTGGTTGGCTTTACCATCCGAAGTGGGTCGAGCTCATGATGTCTTTCATGTGTCTCAACTCCGGAAGTTCGTGTGTGACCTATCTAAGATTATCCAGCCTGATGAGATTGAGTTGGATGCAAGTGTGGAGTATGAGGAGTATCCAGTTCGGGTGATTGATGCAAAGGAAAGGGTCTTGAGGCATAAAACCATCCCGATGGTTAAGGTGCTGTGGTCTAGGCATGGGACTAAAGATGCTACTTGGGAAACCGAGGAGCATATGAAGCTGAAGTACCCAGACTTGGACTTGACTCTGTTGCCTTGAGGTAACATTTTCCCCTTGATTTTGATTTTGATCATGTTATTGAATGTGCATTTCGGGGACGAAATGATCGTAAGGGAGGAGGAATGTAATGACCCGATTTAATTAATTGGACTGTTTAAATAACTTGATCTTTGGTTATTTTGTATTTCAGTCCGGATGGGGCCAATTGTTGTTATTGAGAGTGTTTGGGGGGTCTTCTATAATTACTAAGAAATTGGAAGTATAGAGGGGTTGTTTTGCATAAGTTGGAAAATTGTGAAGAAAGGGAGAGAAGGAGACGGGAGGAGAAAAGAGAGAAAGAGAAGGGGGAAGAAAGGGAGAAGCTTTGACTCCCCCGAATCATCGCGTGTTCTTGAAGATCGATTAATTGATTGTTGGTAAGTGATTCACCTCGTCCTCATCTTCGATTTGAGTATATATTTGTTGGTTTTGGTGGTGAGTTGGAGATGATTTTTTTTTATGTTAGGTTTTGGTTCGATTGAGGTCCGATTTGGGCGTTTGGAAGAGTGTAATCGTTGGAAGACATCAGGCAATGGATTATATTGCTTAAATTACATATTTGGGGGGTATTTGGGGGTCAAATTCCGGAGAAATCGCCGGAAAATCGATTGGAAAATCGGAGAAGACGATGAACAGTAACTGCTACAGTACTGCTACAGTACTGCTACAGTAACTGTACAGTAGTTACCGCGGTAACTCACGTAGTTACCGCAGTAATTCGCCACAGTAATTACCACGGTAATTTGAACAGTAATTACCACAGTAACTCGCTACAGTAGTTACCACAGTAACTCGATACAGTAGTTACCGCAGTAACTCGCTACAGTAATTACTACAGTAACTCGCTACAGTAATTACTACAGTAACTTGCTACAGTAATTGCTACAGTAATCGCTACAGTACTGGGCTGCGTATGTCACGCGTTTTACGCGCGTGGGTGCGCAGTGAGCGCAGGAATGCCCTGTTTGGCCCATTTTTGTGCGATTTTGATTATATAATGATGTTTTCTTTGCACCAATTATTATTATGACTTCCCCAAATGTTATTGGTAAACCTGGGTTAAGCAATTGGCCCGTGGGGTTGTTGAATTGCTTGGGGGAAACTGTTGAATTATTATATCATGAATGACTTAGCCTAGGGGGCTATGTATTGAATTCCTTATATGTTGAGAAGCATGTGAACCTAGTATGTAGGGGCTTGAATATCATTGTATTGTCATATGCATGTTATTGCATTGTAATTGACGGTTATTAACCCGATGGGTTGTTATGATGTTTATGACTGATCAGGCAGCCTTTACCGGTGTTGTTGAGTCTCGGTGACCCTGCGGGGTGGATTATTGGTTGTTATTACTGTTGGCCCTTTTGGGCTGGTTATTATAATGCATGGTATTGCATTATGAATGGATGGACATATTGGAAATGTCTGATCGGGCAGCCTTTACCGGTGTTGTTGAGTCCCGATGGCCCTGCGGGGTGATTATTAGGCTGTGATGCCTGTGATTTGGCTGCGATGCCTGTGATTTGGCTGTTATGCCTGTGATTGGGCTGTGATGCCTGTGGTCCCTGCGGGGATGGTGTATGTTACCCTGTAACGGGTTGGAGTTGATGATATCCTCACCCGTGGGTTCATACCGCCCGGGTTTAGGTTGCCGGCTAGGCATATTCATTGCATTTGCATATAGGGTAGATAGGTGTATGTTAGGTCATGCATCACGTGCATAAATTGTATGTGTGGTTGAAGCACCGGTATGGGACGGTGTGATGATTTATTTATATCAATTGTATGATCGTGGTTGAAGCACCGGTATGGGACGGTGTAGTGTTTAACTGCTTTATTTATATTCTGCCGTTATTAATATGTTTATTTATTACCTATTTTTACTATCTTGAGATGTGGTTCTGTTTTCCCTTACTCCCTGGCACGTAGCCTTGCTCAGTACGTTGTACTGACCCCCTTTGCTTTTGTCTGTTTTATAGATCCTGCTGGAGGCGCTGGAGCATAATTTGGGTTTGGGGTATTGAGAGATCACATAGATAGGACTTTTTATGTTTATCTTATGTGCTTATGTGTTTTATTTGTTTTAGCTTCCGCATTAAACCGGATTAATCAGATGATCACTTTAGGTTTACCCAGTGTTGTACTAGCTGTTTTAAATTAGCTGGCCACTAGTTTAGGATAGTTAGTACAGCGGTAATGCTTGTGAAAATCAGGTTTGAATTTTCGGGGCGTTACAATTTGTATCCTTGAATTTTTTTTTGAACCTAAAATCATTTAAAATGATATGTACATTAAATGAGTGTGAATATATCTTCTTCACAATCAACAAAATTGACTTGATTGATTATAAGATTCTAGACTTAAAGCAATGTTTTCCTAAATCCGTTGTGCCTCTTATGAAATTTCTTTAGTTCAAAAATCAAAAAAATACAGTACTATCTTTTCATAAAAATTTTACATGCAAAATAAATTAGTATTATTGAAATTAATTAAAATTTTTATGTAAAAAAGTCGTATGAGTGTTAGGTTGATTGGCCTAACAAATAACAATGGAGGAATAATCTACCCATTATTCAAAATTTAGTTTAGATATGGGGATGAGAACTTAGTCCAAGTGCTTAAGTCCATTCGCTTCCAACGGAAGATTGGTGGTTCGATTGCCCACCGGCCCCCTATCTCTCTCTTTTATTCCCTTTGTAATTTGTGTGGCATGGGCTCCCACCACCCTTTCATAGTCTGTATATGTTGTTTAGCAAAAATTTAAAAATAAAATAAAAATAGTTTAGATATGAGTATGTAAAATCATATTGTTAGGCATACTATCAAAAATAAGGGTATAAGCTATCGAGGTGTGGCTATGGTACTAACAAAATCAGTTTAATGATTTGTATCCTTAAACACATATCATATAACAAATTTTTACAAAATTACATTCTTTTGACACAATTCATGGCGTAATAAGATGAAATGATCTTTATTCATCTCTCACTTTGTGCTTCACTCGTCCCTCGTAATATGTTATTTGTTTATTTGGATTTTAAAATCTGATAAAATAATTAGATTCCTTATATCGACTAGAGATTTTTTTTTATATAAAAAATGAACAAAGAGACGAATTCAACATGGATTTCAATATTTATTCTCCGTAGATAAATAATTATTCTCTAATCTATTTTAAAGGATAAATTCTTGTTTAGCCAAATTAATAATTTTTCAACGTCACGGACTTAATGTGACCCATTAATGAAATATTGAAATAAATTGTTAAGATTATTACAAAGATTACCCTGGCCTTGTAATTTCAATATTGAATAAATGGCTAAGTTCTTTATTAATTTTTCTCAATCCTCATGGTCATACTTCTCTTGTTGATCCCTCATAATCTACTATTTTTTGTTTGGATTTTTGAAATATGATAAGATGTTTAGATTCCTTACATTGTTTTTTTTATATAAAGAATGTCCAAAGTCATGTTTATTTGAGAAAGTTAGAGCCATTTGATGTTCATTGTGATTTTCAACAACACAGTCTTTACGTTTCAGCGATGGAGGGTATACAATTCAACGAAATAGAAGTTAAATCTATAAGTATATATGCATTAGATCAATCACCTTCACTACAAGAAAAAGTCCAATTACCGACCCCAATTACCGACCACCATAGTACGGGTTGGATTTACCGACCCCAAAGTGGGGTCGGTAAAATTTAGCCGTTATTGGGCCCAGGGACATTCGAAAACCAAAACACCGACCACAATTAATGTGGTCCGCATTACTGACCCCATTACCGACCCCAATTGGGGTCTGTGGTTTTTTTCAATTTTTTTTTATTTTTTTCATTTTTCTCATTTTTTTAATTTATTTTATTTTTTATTAATATTTCTTTGATTATTTATTTATTTTGAGCCAATTAATTATTTAATTTAATATTTTTACAAATTTTTTAGTTTAATTAATATTTAGTCATATTAATTTCTATTTTCTTAAATTTAATTAGTGATTTAATTAATTTTACCCATTTAATTTTATGAATTATTCTACAATTTATTTAATTAATATCAATGTTTATATTATTATTTTTAAAGTTATGAATTACTCCCTCCGTCCCATTAAAAGTGGTCACTATTCCTTTTTGGGGTGTCCCATTAAAAGTGGTCACTTTCCCTTTTAAGTAAATTGATTAACATAAACATGATTAAAAACCCCACAATAATGATAATTGTACTTTCTGCACAAAGTCCCTATATATGTTTAACCATTAATATCTCAAAATGGGTATAAATAAAAATTATATAAAATATATATTCTAAAACTATACGATTAGACGATTCCAACAAGATCACACTTGACTATTTTTGTCTTTCTACATCATTACGATAACATTAAGTCAAAGTTAAATAATAAATAAGGTTAAAAGTCAAATGTAACCATTATAAATTAGATGGATTAATTAGTCAAATTTACTCACACCACTTTAACTACTAAATCTCACTACCTAAATTCCCGTGCCCAAAAGAAAGGGGCCACTTATATTGGGACGGAGGGAGTACATATTATGTATAAAAATATTGTATATATTTAACAAATTGCATATGATAACATGAAAAGTTGTGTACCCGGATGCCACGCGCGCGAGTGAGAAATGCATCTCACCTGGGTTTTTGGTCGGTAATAAGGTTGGTAATCTCCCGACCCCCAGAATCTTTGGTCGGCGCCAAATCACATATCATCAAATTACCGACCCGCGAATGGGGTCGGTAATGGGGTCGGTAAACCCCTGGACGACCCGTAAAACGTATTTACCGACTCCATTTTGGAGTCGGTAAAATGAAATTTTCTTGTAGTGCTTTCACAATGTAGGTTTGAGATTGGATCCATATATAAGTATGCATCTGTGAACAGTTTTAACAACTCCATTCAAATTAAAGATAAATGACACTTAAAAAGTAGTATTTTTTTTTCTTTAAATAATTCCTTAAGCAATTGTTGCCCTGAAAGATCATGTCATATTGTCATTCATTTTATAGATTTAATCATCATACCTACTTGGAGTATGATTTTGATCTTTGAGGAATATGAAATATTTTAAATGCAATAAACTTAGTACATAATTATATTCCATGAGGGTTTTTTGTGCATAGGATGCACCAAACACTTAAACTACACCTTGTTTTGGACAATAGTTAAGTGCATGGCCTTCCATTTACAATACACAAAACCACTTTAGGGAACTCCAAATCTTAATTTCTTAATAAGCATTAATCCCCTGTAAAAAAAAGGATTAACACTAAACAATTTACACATGGCTGCATCCAAGAACCTCAGAGAATCGTACTGCGATTGGCCATCGATTCCCAGGGATTTATCAACACGAGAATGTCATCGCCTGCTCGACTCATCAACTGTCTCTAAACTTGTAGCATATTCTTGTCCTACTGGCATCATACTGTAGCCTTTCTGTCCTGCTGGCATCATACTCGCACCCTTGCATTCAACCACGCAATGATGGTTTTCATGATCTCTTCTCTCTCTGGTTCGATGAGTAGGTCGTGCAGGAGCCCTTCGTAGAGTTGTATTGTTTTGTCAGTGGACAAGGCCTCTTTGTAGAGATTCCGGGAGGCATCAGGGTCAGTTACGGAATCAGCAGTGCCGTGGAGGACTAGGAATGGGACGGTCACTCTGTGCAGGTTCTGCTGGAGGTAGGCTGAGATTCGGAGGATTTCATAGCCTGTTCTTACCCTGATGGAACCAGTAAACACTAGTGGATCCGAGTATTTGGAGACCAGTGCTTCTGGATCTCGCGACACTGTAGTGCCATTTTTATTGGCTGCACTGAATTGAAACCTTGGAAACAGGAAGGATATGACTGGTGCAAGTACCTGTATCGAGGAATATGATGACATGTTCAATAAGAAAATACATGTTTTGGATATCTTGTCTGGAGGATGAGGAAATTAAAAAAATTTAAAAAAAAGGGTTTCTGGAAACATTGAATTCGGTGAAGCAATGTACTTCAGAAAACAAAATCACTGCCAAAAAACAATGGCATGAGTTTTCAAAGTACAGCTGCCCTCTGGGTGCGATGTATTTCATGTTTTGACACTTACCGCAAAGATAGGATGGGAAGGTTGAACGCCTATGGCAGGTGAAGTCATGACAACACCAGTTACGAGTTGTCTTACTTTTGGATCGAGTACTGCCTGTAGATGGTTTCAAAGATAAAGAAGACAAAAAAAAAAAAAAAATGAATGCAAGTTTGGCACATTTGGATCGAAGCAGGCATTCGATTTATACATACATACCTTGAGTACTATAGCTCCACCGGTTGAATGCCCAAAGCAGAAACAGGGAACTTTAGGATTTTCACTCAAAACCTTGCTAAGAAACATTTTCTGTAAATATCAAAAAAGAGCGTAGTAAACATGAAGGTCTTCACTGAAAGAAGCACCATTTTCATGCAGGAAACTGCAGAAGCATACCATGTCAGTTACTGCATCATCAAGGGAATCAACGTAAGCATGGAGACCATCACTCCCACCATGTCCTGCATCATGTTAACAGAAAGGATACTGAATTCGCATTTTGGCTAATCAAGAAGAGTGATGGTAGTTTACATGTCGTGAACACATATGGGGATAAAAGGCATATTAAGACTCATCTACGAGACAAAAGAACAATCTGTGGCAATTCAATGAGACTGAACTAACAGATACACATTCAATCCTGGAATTTTTGTTCATACATAAATGAAAGATTTGTATAATTGTACTTTTATAAATTCGAGATGTTCCTTTACATATTCAGATTGCAACTGCTTAGTACACAAGCAAGTTAGATCACAAAGACTCAAATAACAAGCTTACGTATGATGGAGGGCTTCACGTGATACTTTTAAGCACCAGCGGCCTCCACACTGAACTACATTTCATGTCCTGCAACATCCAAATATATATATGCAAAGTTGAATCCTATAATATCTAGTAAACAAACAACGATTTGTCTTTTATTCATCATTCAAATTCCAAAAATGAACCGTGCCAAAGAAAATGACTGTTTGGGGGAAAATGGAACAACAGCAAGTTCGGAGTGGAAATTTAAACAAGGTTTGTTCTTAGAACACGGCAACAAAAATAAGGACAGAACTAATTGATTTTTGATTCCAAAAAAAAAAAAAAAAAGGTAAAAGAAAAAAGAAGGGAAAACCTCTAGCCTTTTCATGATGCAAACAACAAGAATTCAAACTTTGGGACACATCCAAAATTATCAAGTATATTGGGAATCCTGTATCAAATGCATGGTGACGTGCTGTAATACTCAGGACAGCAACTTCACTAATGAGGTTTGAATTTCTTATTTCGGGTTGTTTAAGATGACACATATAAATTTGAGGAACGAAAGGTAAAGTAAAGGGAATGTGCACATAATGCAGATCAAATAAATGAAAAGGGAAAGTGAATTACTGTTGCAACTAATTTTTAAAATAATAAATGGTTTTAAACTGTTGAAACAATTAGAGATGCAAAATAGCTCCAACTCACCAATCCAATCCATTCCATAAACCTTGAAGCCATTAGCATTCAATTTCTTTGCAAAGTCGTTGTATCTTCCACTGTTACAAATGCACAGGTCAGTTGAAAACCAGAACACAATAAAATTGCATTGAAAATAGGAAACAGAGCAGAGTGCAAACCTGTGTTCATTAAGACCATGCAAAAGAACAACCACTCCCCTGCACACCGGTAAACAAATATCATCAACCTCTAAACTGGAAAATCAATTTAGGGAATCATACTAGGACAAACATCAATTTCTTAAAAATATATATATATATATATCTATATATGTATACGTATATTCCAATTTTTACCCCTTCCATGGTTGAAATAATTATCACTATTACAATCACTTAATCATGAATTACTACAAATGAGCTTTTTACAACAATCCTTTTTGTTCATTCAAGAAGAAATCAATCCAATCATCAGTCACTACGGATTCTGGTTCACATTTTAGGGTACCCAACTACCAACCAAAATTCAAATTAATTGGCACTTGGCAGGGCCCGCAACATTAATAGGTACAAAGCCGAAAATATCATTTGAAATTCGAAAAGTGATGAATTAGATAGATGCCAAAAATCCAAGATCTGTCGTTCTCAATAATAATATCGGATGGCCTTGTCCATAGAGTCTTGTATGGGGACAGGAAAGGGATCCAATAATTCTCAAGGTTCTGGAACAGTTAAATTTTGGAAAACTCAATAGTGAATAGTAAAGACATCGAGACATACAAATAGAAAATCAAAAGGGTGTAAAACAAAAACCGGCAAGAAAGAAAATGCAAGCGTTAGTGAAAGTTGAAAACATCAAAATCAAAAATACTACAAACAGGAAAATGGAAATGCACTAATCACTAAGAAGTTGAAAGTAAATAAAAGCAAAATTGTCAGAATTTACTCAGAAAAATATTGAAGAACTGTTAATACCTACACCATGAGGAATAAAAATTTTAGTATTATTATATCCATAATAATCATCCCAATTCTAATTAGACCAAAAGCTTTAACAAATACGAGTAGTATAGATTTATACCTAAGTGGAACCCTGACAGGCGTCCATGACTGGGTAAAAATGGTATCCCCTCGGGTAGTTACAAACATTGCAAAATCCCTAGCCGTTCGATCATCTCCGCCGCCACAATCCTCCATCACCCTCTTAATCGCCGCCGTCCGCCGCGCCGCAACCTCCTTATCCACATACGCGACCACGCTCTTCCTGGGCACCATCGCCGCTGGCACTCTCACCACCTTCCCCGCTGTTGCGGAGGATGTATTCTCATCCTTTCCGCCGCCTCCTTTCTCCGCCAACTCCGATGCCGATACGCACCGCCGTCTGCCGCGAAATGGCAGAAGAATGATGAAGAAAAATGCCCTGATCAGCAGCCAGAGACTCCCCAATAGACGGAGAGACAATAAAGCGCTGATCCTACCGCTGGCCCCCGACGTCAGCATCAAGGCATCATTCGGATCCTTTTTCGCCATACCTGACTACCTCAAAATCCAAGGAAGGAATCAATGCCTGCCTAGTAAAGCAAATTTTGTTGAATTCCAGAGCGGCAACTCGCTGAAGGTGAATCCAAATTGGGGTTAATCAGAAAGCAAAACAGGGAAATTGGGGGAGATTTTAAAATCAAAATGTGGTCCAAATCTTGTTGGAATCCAACTGAGAATTGGGGATTGGACGTGAATGCCAAAACGGGAAGCAATTAGCTCTTTGTCCATTTTGGGAAAAATATATTTATCATTAAAGAGGCAGAGGCGTGACTCAGGACGGGAGAGAGAAATGCGGGAGCCGCCCGACCACGAATGTGACGACACGTGTTACGGAGACGCGGCGATTGGGTCCATTAGAATATTCAGTCAAGGACACCTGGCGCCCTTAATGTGGGGGAGGGTAAATTGGAGTGGTGTATTTTGACACGTTTGGCCATGTTTTCCGTGACACCTTCATTTCTGTCCATTCCTTTTTAACTGCCGTAAATTTTTTTTCAACTTTCCTGAACAAAGAAAATTCTGATGGAGTTATAATGGAAGTGGTTTGTTTTGGGAAAAAAACGAAAAAGGACAAATATATTATTTTTTTTTTCAAAAAATTCAAATTAATTTGAAATTGTTATAAAATAAAACTGTTGGCCTATTAGTGTATATTGAATATGTGTAGGACGTGTATATATGTAATCTGTATTACAACTATATTGTAAATGAAAGAGTACTCGAAGAGAAGAAAAAATATTTCTCAATCAGAATGTAGTATACATTAATGCTCAATACATGGGGTATTTATAATGTCATTAACCGCCTTATACTTGACGTGATCAACTTGCTTTTCTTAATGACCAAGCTAGGACTAATGAGTGGCGGCATAATATACTTAATATGCAAGACATCATATCAAGAGCCATGTATCTGTAACACTCCCCCTTGATGTCTTTAATACAAAGAATATGCCTCGTTAAAACCTTACTAGGAAAAAACCCAGTGGGAAAAAAATCCTAGTGAAGGAAAAAGAGTACAATATTCTTGTATATATTGCTCCCCCTGATTTGGACATTATTTAAAATCTCGAAGCCGTCTCATTCCAATTTTCTTCACGAGCTTCTCGAACGTCGCAGTTGGTAATGCCTTTGTCAATAGATCCGCCAGATTATTGTCTGATCGAATTTGCTGCACTTCAATTTCACCATTCTTTTGAAGATCATGAGTGAAGAAGAACTTTGGTGAAATATGCTTTGTTCGATCTCCTTTGATATATCCTCCTTTCAATTGAGCTATACAAGCTGTATTATCTTCATACAATAATGTGGGGGCAAGCTTTTCCTCAGATATTAACCCACAATTCTTCAGGATATGATGGATCATTGATCTTAACCAAACACATTCTCGGCTGGCTTCATGAATTGCCAATATTTCAGCATGATTGGAAGATGTGGCAGTTAATGTTTGTTTAGCAGATCTCCAGGAAACTGCTGTACTGCCACAAGTAAATATGTAGCCCGTGTGGGACTTGGTTTTGTGCGGGTCAGATAAATACCCAGCATCAGCATATCCAATCAATTCATTCTCACATTTATTTGAATAAAATAAGCCGAGATCATATGTACCTTGAAGGTATCGGAAAATGTGCTTAATACCTTGCCAATGTCGCTTTGTGGGGGAAGCACTAAAGCGAGCCAATAAATTAACTGAGAATGCTATATCAGGCCTTGTACAATTAGCAAGATACATAAGTGCCCCAATAGCACTGAGATATGGTACTTTAGGACCAAGTATATCTTCATTTTCTTCTTTAGGCCTGAATGGATCTTTCAAGGGATCAAGCGATCTGACCACCATCGGGGTGCCCAATGGATGTGCTTTATCCATATAAAATCGTTTTAATACCTTCTGGGTATAATTCGCTTGATGAATAAATATTCCATTCTCAAAATGTTCAATTTGTAGACCAAGACAAAATCTTGTCTTTCCAAAATCCTTTATTTCAAATTCCTTTTTCAGGTATTCGATTGCAGTATGTAACTCTTCAGGAGTTCCAATTAGATTAATATCATCAACATATACTGCAATAATCACAAAATTTGATCCAGATTTCTTTATAAAAACACATGGGCAGACTGGATCATTTGTATAACCTTCTTTAATCAAACATTCACTAAGACGGTTATACCACATTCGCCCTGATTGTTTAAGCCCATATAATGATTTTTGCAATTTCACTGAATATAATTGCTTAGGCTTTGATTTAAATGCTTCAGGCATTTTAAATGCTTCGGGCACTTTCATATAAATATCAGTATCTAATTCCCCATATAAATACGCAGTAATAACATCCATAAGGCGCATTTCAAGCCTTTGGTGTACTGCCAAACAGATCAGAAATCTGAATGTAATTCCATCCATCACTGGGGAGTATGTTTCATCATAATCAAAGCCTGGTCTTTGAGAAAAACCTTGAGCAACCAATCTTGCTTTATATCTAATAATTTCATTCTGCTCATTTCTTTTTCTAACAAAAACCCATTTATAACCCACGGGTTTTGTACCTTCAGGTGTTTGGACTACAGGTCCAAAAACATTTCGTTTTGCCAACGAATCCAATTCAGATTGGATTGCATCTTTCCATTTTGGCCAATCAATTCTTTGCCGACATTCTTCAACCGATTTGGGTTCTTGATCATTATCTTGTTCCATAATTTCAAGTGCTACATTGTAGGAAAATACATTGTTCACATCAGTATCTTTCCTATTCCAGTATTTTCCATTAGTGACAAAATTTATTGAAGTTTCTATAACTTCTTCCTCTTCGGGAGTTTGCTCTTCAGGAGTTTGAGTTTTGTCACAATTTATATTTTGATCATTTGAATCTCTCTTCTTCCGAGGATTCTTATCTTTAGAACCAATAGGTCTACCACGCTTCAGGTGTGTACTGGATTCATTAGCACTTGTTATTTTTCCTTCAGGGACATTTAATTTAGTTGGAACATTCACTGCTGGGATATGTGATTTAGTAACTCTTCCGGAGTCACATAATGCATCTGGCAATTGATTTGCAATTCCTTGTAAATGAATAATTTTCTGAACTTCAAGTTCACAATCCTTTACACGAGGATCAAGGAAATCAAATGCCATTTTCCAATTAATCTCTTTTCTCGGTTGATTCATATCTCCCCCTAATGTCGGAAAATTTGATTCATCAAAATGACAATCTGCAAACCTTGCAGTAAATAAATCACCTGTTTTCGGTTCCAAGTATTTAATTATAGACGGTGATTCATATCCGACATATATTCCCAATCTCCGTTGGGGGCCCATTTTTGTACGTTGGGGCGGTGCAATTGGAACATATACTGCACACCCAAAAATTCTCAAATGTGAAACATTGGGCTCATGACCGAAAACCAATTGTAGGGGAGAATATTGGTGATAACTTGTCGGTCTTATTCTTACAAGTGTTGCTGCGTGCAATATAGCATGTCCCCAAGCCGATGTAGGTAACTTCGACCTCATCAATATTGGTCTTGCAATTAATTGCAATCTTTTTATAAATGACTCTGCCAGGCCATTTTGTGTATGAACATATGCAACAGGATGTTCAACAGTTATTCCAATGGACATGCAATAATCATCAAATGCACGTGATGAAAACTCAGCAGCATTATCCACTCTTATTTTCTTAATTGGATAGTCAGGGAATTGTGCTCACAATTTAATTATCTGTGCAAGTAACTTTGCAAATGCTTGATTGCGAGTAGATAATAAACAAACGTGAGACCATCTTGTTGATGCATCAATCAACACCATAAAATATTTAAATGGTCCACATGGTGGATCTACAGGCCCACATATATCACCCTGAATTCGTTCAAGAAATACAGGGGATTCAATTCCCACTTTACTTGCTGATGGTCTAGTAATCAATTTTCCTTGTGAACACGCAACACATGTAAATTCACTTGAACTTGGAAATTTCTTTCCCTTCAGGGGATGGCCATGCGAATTTTCAATTATTCGCTTTATCATTGTACATCCAGGGTGGCCAAAACGATCATGCCAAATCATAAACTCAGTTGGCATTATAGACTTCTGGTCTATTATATTATGGGCTTCACTGACATATATATTCGTATAATATAGCCCAGATGAAAGGGACGGTAATTTTTCCAATACATGCTTCATACCAAGAGCTGTATTTGTGATCAATAAATATTCATCAGTCCCTTCGGTCAATGTCTCAATATGATATCCATTTCTGCGAATATCTTTGAAACTCAACAAGTTTCTTCGAGACTTGGGAGATAATAGTGCATTTTCAATAATAAGTTTTGTCCCATTCAAAAGGAACACCACGGCTCTTCCGGAGCCTTTGACCATATTTGCACTTCCACATATTGTATTAATTGGTGCATCTCCCAATTTTATATAAGAGAAATAATTCTCATTTTTCAATATTGTGTGCGTACTGGCACTGTCAATTAGGCATGTCTCATTATAAATTGTATTCATTTCTTCTTCTGGAAGAAAAATACTATATTAATATCCATGCCAAAAGAGTACAACGGGTACATAGCAAAATTTGATACACTAACTAATAAAAATACAAAAAGATATACTAGAAATAAACATAACAAAAACATTAATAAATATTTTCCATAAAATCATCTATATCAAAATTGGCTGTGAAAGATGGTCCAGCATCCATGTTGAAAGGGTCAGCTGCTTCAGGAGCTGGAATGATAGGCATAATAATATCATCATTTGTAACCATATTTGTCTATGCCATTTTGCCTTTCCCCTTTACTGAATCTTGATATAATTTCACAAGATGCTCAGCGGTACGACAAGTCCGGGACCAGTGTCCTTCCATTCCACATCTGTGGCATTTATCTCTTTCATCTTGCCGTTTTTCATTCATTTGATTATATGGCTCAAATCTTCTGGATTTGTGATTTCGGCCACGTGCACTACCTCGACCACGACCACGACCATAACCACGACCGCGACCACGTCCGCGGTGACCACCTCGTGTATTATCCCATGTTTGGTGGTTTCTAGAAATCTGGGTCGCATTCGCTTCTGGGAATGGATTAGCACCAGTGGGTCGTGTCTCATGATTCTTTAATAATAACTCATTGTTTTGTTCGGCCAACAATAAGCACATAATGAGTTCAGAATATCTCGTAAATCTCCTCTCTCGATATTGCTGCTGCAGGAGCATATTCGAGGCGTGGAATGTAGTAAAGGTTTTTTCAAGCATCTCCTGATCAGATACATTTTCACCGCACAATTTCAGCTGTGAAGTGATTCTAAACATGGCAGAGTTATACTCGCTGACCGTCTTAAAATCTTGCAATCTCAGCGTCAGCCAATCATTTCTTGCCTTTGGCAGGTTGACCATCTTCAGGTGATCGAACCTTTCTTTTAAATCCTCCCAAAGATCTGCAGGATCTTAGAGAGTCAGATATTCAGACTTCAGGGCTGAATCAAAGTGATGGCGCAGAAAAATCATCGCCTTGGCTTTTTCAGAATTAGCCATATCATTTCCCTTTTCAATAGTTCTCTCCAAATTCATTGATTCAAGATGCATCCTCACATCTATTGCCCATAGTTGATAGTTTCTTCCGGAAACTTCAAGGGGCGTAAACAGTTGCTTCGCCAGGTTAGACATAATTTATATTGAAAAGTAGCGATAGGAAATTATACCTAAAGACAGAACTCCGACAGAATCTCCTCGTGCAATCGTGCTGATAACGTGTTATAAAATAAAACTGTTGGCCTATTAGTGTATATTGAATATGTGTAGGACGTGTATATATGTAATCTGTATTACAACTATATTGTAAATGAAAGAGTACTCGAAGAGAAGAAAAATATTTCTCAATCAGAATGTAGTATACATTAATGCTCAATACATGGGGTATTTATAATGTCATTAACCGCCTTATACTTGACGTGATCAACTTGCTTTTCTTAATGACCAAGCTAGGACTAATGAGTGGCGGCATAATATACTTAATATGCAAGACATCATATCAAGAGCCATGTATCTGTAACAGAAATGAAATAATTTAAATTTTTTGAAAAGAAAAATGACTATTTGTCCTTTTTTTTTCTGTTTGTTTAGCACCCTTGAAAGTGGGGTATGGGGGCAAAACTAAACAAACCCTAGTCTTGTGTGTAAACTTCTGGTTGAATTTTGAGCGTTGTAATATCCAGCCTTCTTCATGATTGATTGAGGTAAAACACCCAAACTATTAGGATTTTTCTAGCTTGTAGATGAAAATGGTTTAGCATTTTTCTTGCTCGAAAAGGGTCGTGTGTTTTGGTCCAAATGATTGTAAAATTAAACAAATTTATTTATGTCGAGCAGTTAGTTGTATATTCAATCTAATAACGTGCAACGCAATTCAGCATACAAATTATATAGATTAATACATATAGTGAGATTTAGTTATTTATTTCCTATATAGTATCAGGCATTCTAATCCTAATTTGATTCATTTTATAATCCAATTAACACTTGTATAGTTTCAAATTATAATAATAATATGAAGTCCCTCATACATTTCCTATATTTCATGGCGTGGTGCGGCATGCTCATTTATGATCCTTCTTGGTGGATAGAATGTATGGTCGATTGGGGACATGGAAGCGAGGTTTGTTGAATAGAGTTGGACGTGTCACATTGGCCCGCTCGGTTCTTGCGGCAATCCCCTCTTATTTAATGCAAAGCTGCTGGGTACCATCGATAATTTGTGTCAGGATTGATAAATGTATGGGGACTTCATATGGAAGGATGTAAACGATCGGGGTCTTCCTCTTGTTAGCTGGGATCGTGTTGCTCGACCCCGAAACATGGGAGGGCTTGGTATCCGAAAAGCTAGAGATATGAATATAGCCATTCTTGGCAAACCGCTGGCTGATATTTGGACTAGTGTTGAGAAGCCGTGGGTTACTCTTCTGCAGGCCAAATATTGATGCTCTACTGGTGATATTGTTTCCAGGCCGGGCTCCTCTCCCTTTTACCGAGCCTTAATCAAGGTGGCTCCCTTCTTCCGCCTCGGTTTCAAGCTGGCCATTGGTGACGGGGCTAGTAATGTATGGACTAGTAATTGGTTGCGGGGCGGGGAGATCGCTTCACGAATCTCATACGTGTACATTTCATAAACCAACCTGAGAATTAAAGATGTTTATCAGGGAGGGAGTTGGCGCTGGCACCAAATATGGACACAGGTTTCCGAAGCGATTCAGCTGGAGGCACGGGCATTTGGCCCTCTGATCTGCCATGACTCGGCTAGAGATAGGCGAGTATGGGGCTTGACAGCTGATGGGAAATTGAAACTTTTGACAATTTCCCACTATATGAGTATTTTCTGAAAAATAATAATCCCAGTTTAATTTATTTAATGAAACCAATTATGAAGATGGAGTTGGGATTAGAGATATGTTTATAGGTTGTCACGTTTTTATATACTCATGTAGGAAACTGTGGCCCGAAAGCGCACAGTGTCAAAAATTGCAGTAATTTATAGTAAGACCGGATCGTTCACTGGAGGATGTGCGATAGAAGAAGGGCCCACGTCGTTTACTAAGATTTTCCACTCGGTTACTCATTTCAGGTTTTGCATTGGTTTTTAAAACTACTTGACATAATTTAACTAGATTATGAAAGCAGTAAAATTATTCTACAAAGTATGGTAAAATTATTCTAAAAAACAAATAAATCTATTCTAAGAAAGCAGCAGAAGTTATGCTAAGAAAGCGGATAGATTTATTCTACGAAAGCATGAAAAATTATGCTACACTATCTATAAAGCAGATTTAAAGATGTGACAGAAGGGACATGAAGGAAATAATAAAGATTGGACAAGATTTCAGATGAAACAACAATTAAACTTCCACTTTTATTACACAGATCTTTGGTTGGGATAAATTCATCAGTTAGCTAACTCTCATGCAAGACACGGTTTCTCCGAGCTTGCTAAAGAGATGCAAGGCTATAAGTGTTGGAAAAAGTTTTAAAAGCAAGTCCGGAATTACTTAAAAATAATAATGTAATATCATCCATACATGATTAAAATAATAAGTTGCAGCGGAAATTTAAATATAAGGGCCGACATGGCCAAAACACGGGTTAAACAGGCCCGTTCATACGATAGTCTAATGCAAATTCAAAATAAAGTATTCCCAAAATTCCCATGCATGTACGTGCTCAGTATAATCCATATGCTCTGTAGGAAAAAGAAGGAAATGGTTTGGGTCAGCAAAACGTGCTGAGTAAGTTAACACCTAGCATGATTTAGGGGTTTTAAAGCCTTTAATTAAATTTAATAAAAACATGCTTGTAGGTAATACACGATTTAAGTTAATCATCCACTAATAATTAGATGGCATAATTTAAAACAAAGAGAATATTCAATTCTCTTAATTCTCTCATGATTTCAGGATTTGGTATTTCAAGGATTTCACTCTTTCACTTTTGTTCGATATGATCTAGTATAGTATGTTCTCGGGAAAATGGACCCGCAAGAGTTTAAACGCATCCTAGGGAATCAACACACGTCCTGGGGAATCGAACCCGCAGGAAAACAAACGATCGCCCTTGGGGAATCGAACCCGCAAGAACTCAAATACATCCTAGGGAATTGAACCCATAGGAATCAACACACATCCTGGGGAATCGAACCCGCAGGAAAACAAACAATCGCCCTTGGGGAATCGAACCCGCAAGAACTCAAATACATCCTAGGGAATTGAACCCATAGGAATCAACACACATCCTGGGGAATCGAACCCGCAGGAAAACAAACAATCGCCCTTGGGAAATCGAACCCGCAAGAACTCAAATACATCCTAGGGAATTGAACCCGTAGGAATCAACACACATCCTGGGGAATCGAACCCGCAGGGTAAGAACACATTTCGCAAGTTTCACAAGTTCTCAAAATATAACTTACACAAGTCGCTGTCTTACTCCATAATTATTTAAAAATTCATTTTAAGTCCGAAAATTCTGAAATTTCACAGGTAGCTCGAAAACACAGAGACGAACAAGTTTCGTATTTTAAGTTTCTCGATCCGGGTTAAGGAGACGAGTCAAAAATCAAGTCTCTCACATAAGTAGTGTGCTGTCAGGTTTCAGATTCGACACCGTTCAAAGATTCGACTTTTTAACATATCAAATGGACTCCAAAAATTCTGAAATTTTATATGCACATACAAGACATGATTTCCTACAACTTTTCTTTAGATTGTAAAGATCAAATCGGACTAGAAAATATAGAACCATGCTCATCAAGTTCGGACCATTGCACTGTCAGATTTCAAAAAGGGTTTTAAATCACAGTTTATGTTCGGATCGATTTGGGGTAGCAAACGTTGATGAAAATCGATGAAATTTTTACACAACATAGTTTAATGCGTTAGAATCAAAAGTCTAGCTTTGAGTTTTTCGGTTTGAACTCTTGAAGTAGGGGTTTTGATCCGATTACAAATCTGTTACAGTTTCATGTTCGACTTTTAGGGCAGGTCTGTTGGAGGCCGTTTTCGGACAACAAAACACAATGAAAAATTATGAAAATTTTACACAAACTAGATCTATGTCTTAGGAACATTTTTCATGTTTTGAGTTTTTCCGTTTGAGCAGATTTATGTGTTCAAAAAATTCGCACAAAATTGTTGCGCTGAGGGTTTTTCGTGTTGACAGATTTTAGAGTTATTAAATCCATATGTTTGGTTGCATTTTAAGTCACCCAAAACCAAGTAAGTATTAACTTACAGTGGGGATGATATCTAGGAGGTCACGGGGTCGTCCGGAATCCACGGGATGTCACGAACGAATCTCCTCAAGTCGATTCTTCTTCCTTTGGCTCCGATTTGTGTTTTTGAGAATAAAAACCATAAGTTAGAATCTAAATCCGACGAAAACTATGAAATGAAGTTCAAGACTTCATCTTACCACTATCTAGGGTCTGAATACTTCCTATCCACGTCCTCCTTTCTCCGGTTTGTTCGTCGGAAAGTGATCGGAAGGCAAGAACACAAGAGAATATGGGGTTTTCGGTTTGAGAGAAGTTTGAGAGTTTAGAGGTGGTTTGGAGGCTGTAAAAATTCGAAAATTAGGGTTAGGGAGCAGCCTAATATCGTCCCAATATCATTCCATAGCCCGGGATTGAGTTTCCAAAGTCGGGGGTCGAAAATATGGCAAGAAAATCGTCGGGACGCGTTGTTACCGAATTCTGGGGGTGTCACGCGCCCTTGGCGCGCACCTAGGCTAAAGACCGCGCGGCCAGCGCGCGGACTCCGCCTGGACCTCGGTCCGGGCGGGTCCGTGCGATCCGATCGGGCCTTTTCTCCTCTCTTTCGGACTTCTGTGCTCCTACGTTTTCGGGCTCGATTTTTCGGGTCATTCTCGGATTATAAATTCTTATCTTAAATCAATCTCGTCTCGAGTTAATCCCGTACTTGAAATCTTGAGTCCGTTGCATTTGGATTCGTCGGGTTCTAATTCGTCGTCTTTTGACTCCCGTGCAACAATTTATCTAATTAATTTATTTCCAACTTCACGGGTTCCTGGAATTAGAATTCTTTTCTTTCTTGAATTTAGTTTCAATTCTTTTGACTCGATTTCATGGAATGTCTTCGGGCTTCCTTTCCCTCCTTTATTCCATTTTGAATTTTTGAATCTATCGGCGTTTCATTTCCGAGCAATAATTTATTGTGATAAATTATTTTCTTCTTCTCGGAGATATTTCAACCTTGATTTGATTAAGAAATAAATTTTATTCCTTTGGACGCCGATAAAAATCCCGGGTATTACAGTCTACCCCCCTTAAGAATCAACTTCGTCCCCGAAGTTGGGTGTTAGTTCTCGCGAGCTTGGAACTAAGGTCCTTTCTATTTTGTGCTATTGTTTGAATGCGTGATTGTATCATTATGTGTTGTTGTTCTTGATGTTGTTTTTATTATTTTATTATATCGTTCGACTGAACTCAGAATTGAAATTTCCAAGTTGCCTACGTACCCGGTGAAGGGATCAAGCTATGACGTAGTTCAAAACAGTTTGAATTTGTTTATTTGAAATACAAAATATTCGGAATAGAATATTCGGGTCGTTACATCCTCCCCCCTTAAGATTACAGTTATGTCCCCATAACTGCCTATGTATTATTCGCAAACAGGTTCGGGTATCGTTGCCCATGATCTTCCTCATTGAGCTGGCAGGTCAGCTTGATCGATGTCGTTCAATCGTCCTATGGCTCTTCTGGTTGGGGGTTTACCAAATCTAGCCTCTTCTCAATCCTCTCCTCGTCAGGGCATTTGATAGCATCCAAAAGTTTATCAAAGGTACGGATCCACCCCTCTAGTTTGGCGGGATCCTCTTGCCCATCATAGTGTGGCAGGTTGTAGGGGTTTACCAATGCCAAGCAGTTGACTTGGGCTACTGGTGGAGGTATTGCCGCTTGCGCCCTATGCACCTCGGCATTTCCTAATGCTACGAGTACTTCTTCTACCGTCCTTAATCGTTCATCCATGTTGTTGGGAACAGGAGGCGCTCAATCTCCTACGTTCGGAGGAATCTCATTGTTGTTAGGTGCGTTTGGAAGATAAGTGTCAGTGCCGTTTGGGCTTACCTTCCTCAGTTTTCTTCTAGGTGCCATTTTCTGTTATAGAAGCACGCGAAGATGAGTTTCTAAGTGATCAAGATCTAGGACTAAGGCAAAGTTAGTCTTTAGCAAGCGCTCCTAAGTCAAGGTCATGTCGAATACTAATTTAAGAGTGTTTTCTTAGAGTAGCTGATTCACATAAAGAAGAGTTAGTGCAATTATGTGTGTATGCATATGCAATCCCCCCAATAAAATTTAATTTATGCATGCATTTTTCTACCCATGGGTTTAAAAATAAATTTACTCCATGGATAGATTTTAAAAGATTAAGGGTAAAAGGTTTGGGCCACAATATTGGGCCAAAAGAAATAAATTATTTGGGCTTAAGTAAAAACAAGGGTATTGGGCTAAAATAATCGGGCTTAACATGATAATTAAATATTGGGCCAAAAATAATTAATCTTTGGACTTAAAATATTACACTATAGGAATAAAATTTTTGGGCTCAACCTTTTGGGCTAAAAATAATACTAGTAGTTAAATAATAAAACTAAAAATAATACTAAGTTTTAAAATAATGATTTAAAAATAATAATAGTAGCTTTAAAATTTTCCGGGCCTCTGATACCACTTTGTAACACCCCGGATTTGATAACCCAGGCCGAGGTGTCACCGCCGCACCCCCCTAGCAAGACACGGTTTCTCCGATCTTGCTAAAGAGATGCAAGGCTATAAGTGTTGGAAAAAGTTTTAAAACCAAGTCCGGAATTACTTAAAAATAATAATGTAATATCATCCATACATGATTAAAATAATAAGTTGCAGCGGAAATTTAAATATAAGGGCCGACATGGCCAAAACACGGGTTAAACAGGCCCGTTCATACGATAGTCTAATGCAAATTTAAAATAAAGTATTCCCAAAATTCCCATGCATGTACGTGCTCAGTATAATCCATATGCTCTGTAGGAAAAAGAAGGAAATGGTTTGGGTCAGCAAAACGTGCTGAGTAAGTTAACACCTAGCATGATTTAGGGGTTTCAAAGCCTTTAATTAAATTTAATAAAAACATGCTTGTAGGTAATACACGATTTAAGTTAATCATCCACTAATAATTAGATGGCATAATTTAAAACAAAGAGAATATTCAATTCTCTTAATTCTCTCATGATTTCAGGATTTGGTATTTCAAGGATTTCACTCTTTCACTTTTGTTCGATATGATCTAGTATAGTATGTTCTCGGGAAAATGGACCCGCAAGAGTTTAAACGCATCCTAGGGAATCAACACACGTCCTGGGGAATCGAACCCGCAGGAAAACAAACGATCGCCCTTGGAGAATCGAACCCGCAAGAACTCAAATACATCCTAGGGAATTGAACCCATAGGAATCAACACACATCCTGGGGAATCGAACCCGCAGGAAAGCAAACAATCGCCCTTGGGGAATCGAACCCGCAAGAACTCAAATACATCCTAGGGAAGTGAACCCATAGGAATCAACACACATCCTGGGGAATCGAACCCGCAGGAAAACAAACAATCGCCCTTGGGGAATCGAACCCGTAAGAACTCAAATACATCCTAGGGAATTGAACCCGTAGGAATCAACACACATCCTGGGGAATCGAACCCGCAGGGTAAGAACACATTTCGCAAGTTTCACAAGTTCTCAAAATATAACTTACACAAGTCGCTGTCTTACTCCATAATTATTTAAAAATTCATTTTAAGTCCGAAAATTCTGAAATTTCACAGGTAGCTCGAAAACACATAGACGAACAAGTTTCGTATTTTAAGTTTCTCGATCCGGGTTAAGGAGACGAGTCAAAAATCAAGTCTCTCACATAAGTAGTGTGCTGTCAGGTTTCAGATTCGACCCCGTTCAAAGATTCGACTTTTTAACATATCAAATGGACTCAAAAAATTCTGAAATTTTATATGCACATACAAGACATGATTTCCTACAACTTTTCTTTAGATTGTAAAGATCAAATCGGACTAGAAAATATAAAACCATGCTCATCAAGTTCGGACCATTGCACTGTCAGATTTCAAAAAGGGTTTTAAATCACAGTTTATGTTCGGATCGATTTGGGGTAGCAAACGTTGATGAAAATCGATGAAATTTTTACACAACATAGTTTAATGCGTTAGGATCTAAAGTCTAGTTTTGAGTTTTTCGGTTTGAACTCTTGAAGTAGGGGTTTTGATCCGATTACAAATCTGTTACAGTTTCATGTTCGACTTTTAGGGCAGGTCTGTTGGAGGCCGTTTTCGGACAACAAAACACAATGAAAAATTATGAAAATTTTACACAAACTAGATCTATGTCTTAGGAACATTTTTCATGTTTTGAGTTTTTCCGTTTGAGCAGATTTATGTGTTCAAAAAATTCGCACAAAATTGTTGCGCTGAGGGTTTTTCGTGTTGACAGATTTTAGAGTTATTAAATCCATATGTTTGGTTGCATTTTAAGTCACCCAAAACCAAGTAAGTATTAACTTACAGTGGGGATGATATCTAGGAGGTCACGGGGTCGTCCGGAATCCACGGGATGTCACGAACGAATCTCCTCAAGTCGATTCTTCTTCCTTTGGCTCCGATTTGTGTTTTTGAGAATAAAAACCATAAGTTAGAATCTAAATCCGACGAAAACTATGAAATGAAGTTCAAGACTTCATCTTACCACTATCTAGGGTCTGAATACTTCCTATCCACGTCCTCCTTTCTCCGGTTTGTTCGTCGGAAAGTGATCGGAAGGCAAGAACACAAGAGAATATGGGGTTTTCGGTTTGAGAGAAGTTTGAGAGTTTAGAGGTGGTTTGGAGGCTGTAAAAATTCGAAAATTAGGGTTAGGGAGCAGCCTAATATCGTCCCAATATCATTCCATAGCCCGGGATTGAGTTTCCAAAGTCGGGGGTCGAAAATATGGCAAGAAAATCGTCGGGACGCGTTGTTACCGAATTCTGGGGGTGTCACGCGCCCTTGGCGCGCACCTAGGCTAAAGACCGCGCGGCCAGCGCGCGGACTCCGCCTGGACCTCGGTCCGGGCGGGTCCGTGCGATCCGATCGGGCCTTTTCTCCTCTCTTTCGGACTTCTGTGCTCCTACGTTTTCGGGCTCGATTTTTCGGGTCATTCTCGGATTATAAATTCTTATCTTAAATCAATCTCGTCTCGAGTTAATCCCGTACTTGAAATCTTGAGTCCGTTGCATTTGGATTCGTCGGGTTCTAATTCGTCGTCTTTTGACTCCCGTGCAACAATTTATCTAATTAATTTATTTCCAACTTCACGGGTTCCTGGAATTAGAATTCTTTTCTTTCTTGAATTTAGTTTCAATTCTTTTGACTCGATTTCATGGAATGTCTTCGGGCTTCCTTTCCCTCCTTTATTCCATTTTGAATTTTTGAATCTATCGGCGTTTCATTTCCGAGCAATAATTTATTGTGATAAATTATTTTCTTCTTCTCGGAGATATTTCAACCTTGATTTGATTAAGAAATAAATTTTATTCCTTTGGACGCCGATAAAAATCCCGGGTATTACAGTCTACCCCCCTTAAGAATCAACTTCGTCCCCGACTCAATTCTAGGTTTGGCGGGAAAACATATAGTTGAAAGAATACTCAACCCTACCTTAGAAATTAACCAAGGCCTATATGTTGTTCCTCTAGTATTATTTATCACATCTTATCTGAATCCAAGTGGACACTGATTCAATGCAATACCTAATATAAGATTTCCAACACACAGTAATTTTGAGAAAATAATTGATATTTGAAAATCATTCCCTACACAGGTACTAGACTCTCAATTAAAATACAGATCCTTTCAGTCTAGATGAGACCTAATCGCTGACTCTGCTTCTAGTTTTCCAAAATCAACCCCAGTAGAAGATGAATTAATCATAACTGTGAATTTATCCCTTACTCAGATCCGGATTTTATAAAGTGATTTTTGTGGAAATTTATTATGCAACATCTGATTTAGATCAAGACTTCTATGTCCAAGGGAAGGATCCCAAAATATTATAGACCACAATATCTACATAATAATAGCATGCATACATGTATATGAGAAGTAAAACAAAATACCCCAAAATATATGGTGGGATTAGACAGAATTTGATATACAAAGATGGATTTGCCTTGAGAAAAGAAGAATTTGGCTAAAAAGAGTGCCAGAAATAACTAGGGTGATATGGACTGCAAACATCTGCTATCTAGTTCCCAATTATTCCAGATAGAATGAGTTTTAGACAGTGAGGAACCCTTAATGACAGTGATCGCTATCATCAAGAGTCCTACTATCCATGAGAGAGTAAAAACCCACATGTTTTCTTACTACAGTACTATTAGAACAGTGTTGATCGGCACTGTCTATTATTACCATAGTTCGAAATTCAGGTTTGAAATTAAGATAAAGAGAAGAAAACTGTATCTAATTAGGAATTGGCTAAGTGTCTAATCGTTATCCCCGTGAAGGGACCTTTTTGCCGGAGTTTCCACCAATCACGAATCAAACCATGCAAAATAACGAGCAATAATTAATACACAGAAGACGAGCTAATCGTTATCCCAGTGAAGGGACATTTTTGCCAACATAGATATGTGATATTTCTTATTACCCATTCATATACACAATAAAAAGAAAAGATAAAATTAAAAGAATATTTTTGGTATTGTGTGAGTGTTAGTCACACAAAAATTTAGACACTAATGGGTTGAGATGTGTAATGGATAAAATTAGATGTAACGGGCCTAAGCCCAGTACACCCATGCAACTTACACAACTCCGGAAGTAAAATATTTTTGGAGTTTTAAAAATAGAGAGGAGAGATCAATTCGGTTTACTGGGTTAGGTGCAATATAAACCAAATTAAAAATGCATGAGAAATGAAGTATTACCTTACCCAATTAATCATTGCAAGGATGCGAAATAACATCATCTAATTCGGTCTGTTAAAGCAATTCGGTCTAAACCGAATTGGACAAACCGAATTGATGAGGTTCTTCCCTTACTCAAATTTGGCTAAGGCATCTGCTTCAACAAGGAGGGTAATTCGATTTACCAAGGTAATTCGGTATAGACCGAATTGGCAAACCGAATTGGTTTGACACGAAAAATCAACTAAGGCATGAAGGGATGATATGCATACAATGTGGTTTCCAAAGTCAATTCGATCTATATGGGCAATTCGGTATAAACCGAATTGCATAGACCGAATTGCATGGAAACCACATGAAGGAAATAAATAAACATTTTTTTTGTCATACACTTCAGTCTTCATGGGCAATTCGGTCTGCCTCAGATCGAATTGCATGCCATTTTCACATAAGTGTATTTTTTGTTCACAAGTATCAATGCGGTTTCTAAGCTGATGCGGTTTATGATAGATGGGATTGACCCCATCACTCATTTCACATCAGTGTCATCTCGCAACCATACTTGTGAATATTTTGTGGTTATCCATAATGTACGTATTCAGTAGGTAATAGCATGAATTAAACCCTAAAACTACAAACATGAAAATCAAATATTAATCTACCTAAAACAACCTAAAATTCTAAGAACTACTTGCATAAACTAAGAACACCTACATAATCTAAGGAAGCGTAAAAATAAGATCTACAATAATAAAGATGCAAATAAAGCATTTAAAACCTATTTCTAACAAGCCCTAAATTATCTAAAACCTAAGAACACTCATTTGAAGCTCTAAAGCATAAAACAAACTATAAACCCACTAGCATGCATTTATTGAGAATGAAAGCCAACTAGAAACACATTAAATACAACCTAGTTGAAACAAACATACATTCTACCATATTTATTGCCAAAGAAAGCATTTAAAGAGTGCAAAACACATGAAACAAAACTCATTTCTGAAATTTTTCCTTGTATTCAACACTTGAAAGCATGATAAATAACCCAAACCATCATTAGATTGATGGTAGGGTTCATTCTAACTAAAAAGCATGTAAAGAGTATGGAAATGGCTACACTAAAATGGTAGAAAGAGCTTATTTACAACTAATCTATGGTAAAAACAACTAAAACTAAGCTAAAATACATGAAAAATAAACTAACTAACTACCTACCTAACCCTTAAGGGGTGAAGAACCTGGTTGATTATTCTTCTTGTTCCGTGCTCAGTATTCCAGTGTGTAAGTATCAGGATCCTTCAAGTGTTGGTGAGAGTCAGCTTTTATACACCTTTCTCTAAACCCCAAGCCCATCAGGGCCCATTAGCAATGGCATGTATTTTCCACGTGTTCCACAGCTTCATCTGGATGCATTTTGAATTCAATTCGGTCTCCTCAGGCAATTCGGTATAAACCGAATTGGTGGATATCGAATTGCATGAGGTCTCTCTTTCTTGGTTTTTGGCTAGGATGTGGTCTTCAATATCAATGCGTTTTAAATGTAAACCGAATTGGCTATTTCGAATTGCTCATGGCCTCGTGCTTGGCTTCCTTGTTTTGAAACAATTCGATTTACATAGTCAATTCGGTATAAACCGAATTGAGCTATACCGAATTGTATCATCTCTTTTTGCTCTGGGCTTTCTTTCCTTCATTGATGCAATTCGGTTTAGGAGGCAATTCGGCATATACCGAATTGCACAAACCGAATTGGGCATTTCGCATATCCTCTCAACACTTGTCCATTTTTCTTCTTCTCTTCAGTAATTCGGTCTATATGGGCAATTCGGTATAAACCGAATTGCATAGACCGAATTGCTTTTCAATACTTAGCCAAAAATTTCAGTTTGTGGGATTTTCATTCTTTTTCCCATCTTTTTTATTTTTGTGAGCTATTTTATTCTTTTGCCCATCCTTTCATTCATTTTTTTTTCTTTTTCCTTTTTTCATGTTTTTGGATTTTTCTAACACAAATGCAATTAAAATTGCATATTTTTGTGTTTTTCATTACCAGCTTATTATTCTTACAAACTCGCATTAATCTGTCAAATTCAACTACTTTCTTATTAAAATAAGATGGGATTATGATCAAAATGTCTGTCTCAGACACGGAAATGGATTGGAAATAATGGACAATTTTGGCCATTATCAACATCCTCACATTAAATACTGATCGTCCCCGAGCAGTCAGAGGCAGTGCTCCTAAGAGCATGGACTCTGCACATTCAATCCATTTGCGTGGCTTCAAAAATTTTCTTTTTATATTGGGATAAGATAATCAAAATTATAAGTATTAAACTCTCTTGATTGCAGTGTTTAATGAAATGATATTTTTCATTTGAGTAGGCATACAAATCATACATTATTGTTAATTTTTCTTGAATACATATTTAGAAAGTCTCATTAGTATAATTCTTGAATTCAAGCATGACATGAACATTGATCATTCAAAATAGAGCCTCACATATAGTAGAAACGGAAACTTCGCTCACTCTCAAATTTGGTTTCAATCATTTTCGCTCATAATCAAATTTAATTAAATTCTCCCATAAGCTTGCAATCAGACCAACTCGCCACCTACTCATTTCCTCAAATCGAGATCCCGAAGTCTTATTAAGGGTTATTACGGGGCATACGGTTGTAATATCGGTATGGAAGGGAATTATTGGGTTGAGAAGTGACATGAATCCATTCCACCATAACTTGGCATGTTTTTATTTAAAATCTATGATCATCAATACTTTTTCTTTCTTTTGTTTCTCTTTTCTATTGCATGACATTAGACTATGTCTAATTTGCTTTGTCAATTGCAATTTATTCTCGTTGAATGGATCTCAACATTTTCTTCCTCTTTTTCTTTTTCTTTTCTTTTCTTTCTTTTTTTTTGAATCGGTTTTTGAATACCGATTGATGTTTTCTTTTTGATGATCATAAATTATAATGCCTTAGTAGAATAGGTTCGTGCACACTTGGGTTTGATTTTCTTGGTCTTTTTATATAAGGCTAGGAAAGTATAGTGGTTTCAAAGAAAAATTAGGCTTAAAGGCTCAGATTGTTAATCTTAAAGGGAAAATATTTTTGGGTTTGGATTTCAAACGAAGGCCAAAAATTTGGATTTTTCTAAGTGCCTTGATCATATGCTCGATTTCGGGACTATGGCATGGTCTTGAATCGGTCCCAATTGCAAGTTCTAGTTTCCTTTAATCGAATTGATTTTCACACAATCAAAGAAATGATGAGTAAAAATGACTCGGCTCAGATCTCACATGGTATGGTTTGATCATGTCATACATTTATTCTTGAACTTTAACCTTTGAAAAATTCTTGCAATTTATTCAATCAAATTCTCAACATGAAAGTTTGTTTTTCTTTTCAAGTGATCATATCATTAGATTTTTATAGCTTAAAACCTCAAAAATTTATATCATGCATATTTTTAATTATTTTATCCCAATTTAATAGTTTAAAAATTTCATCATTAGCCTAAATTCAACATGTGAATTTAGGTGACAAATTGTAATACCCGTTAATTTTAGGATATAAAATAAGAATTTAATCCGATGAGAAAAGAGGTCTTGTTTCCGAGAACCCGTAAAATCGAAAATGCACGGAAGTTGAAAGAAAACCCAAGACCGACGGACCTAAGATTTCAAACAAGAAATCAATTTAAGTCGGAATAAAAATTAGGGTAGGAATCACAATCCGAAAAGATCCCGGAAAGTCGAGCCGAAAATACGGAAGGATAGAAGCCCGAAAGAGAGGAGGAAAAGACCGGACCGATCGGATCGCACGGACCCGCCCGGACCGAGGTCCAGGCGGAGGCCGCGCGCTGGCCGTGCGGTGTTTGGCCTACCAGCACACCACCATCGCGTGGCACCACAGAATCCGGCCATTCACACATTTTCCGAGATTTCTTGCCAAAATTACAACATCCGACGATGGAAGTAGATTTTGGACGGGGGAAGGAGTATTAGGACGACCTAGGGTTAATCTCCACCCCATTGTCAGCCTCCCACAGCCTCCCATTCACTCTCAAACTTTCCCAAGCCAAAACACCCTTCCAACGAACTTCCGACGAACTTCCGGCGACTCCCGGCGACCAACGACGACCGTAGGAACGTGTAGATCAAGGTTTACATCCCTTAGATCATTGGTAAGGAGTACTCAGATTCCTTTTCTCATTTTTATCTCCAATCCTTAATCTAACTTTCGAATATTGGACTCGTAAACACGTTCGTGACCGAAGGAGGAAGAGGACGTGTGCAAGGATCCGTTCGTAGTAGCTTTGGACGAGCCGAGCGACCCTAGGATGACCCAAGAACACCATCACTGTAAGTTCATGCCTTTCATATCAATACGGGTGGCTTAGGGGCGTCCGATTCAGTCACGTTGTAACGAAACGTAAAAAAACCGAACCTAAACTCATATTTCGAGAATCCAATCCGAGAAACTCAAAACTAGAATTTTGTTTCTAACACATTAATCTATGTTGTGTAAATATTTCAGCCATTTTCATCAACGTTTGCTACCCCAAAATGATCCGAACATAAACTGCCTTGTAAAACATTTTCGAAAATCTGACAGTGTTGACGTCCGAACTTGATGAGCCCGTTTCTATATTTTCTAGTCCGAATTGATCTTTGCATTCTAAATAAAAGTTGTAAATAATTATGTCTAGTATGTGCATATAAAATTTCAGAATTTTTGGAGTCCATTTGGTATGTCAAAACGTCAATTTCCTGAACTGTGGTAAACCTGAATCCTGACAGTGTACATATTGTGCAATAAACTCGATTTTTGATATGTTTCCTCAACTTATTACGAAATTGTTAAAACACAAAAGTTGTTTGTTAGGGTGTTTTTGATATACCGTGAAAATTTCATAATTTTTGGACTTGAGATGAATTTTTAAATTAAAAAGGCGTAAACTGTGACGCCAAATGATTTTAAATCGAAGAGATTTTGAAATTTCGAAACAAACGGTCGAGACCTTGAAATACGATATATCTATACTTTTGAAAAATCCCGTTACACTAAATTGAAACATATGAGATACTTGGCGGAGGGTGAGTGCTCTGCAGGGTGCCCCTTTAGCCTTTCTCTTCGGGCCTATAATGGACGAGAGAAATTAGATGAGATATTACGCCAAACGGCGGGAGATACATGGCCTACACTCTCGGGATTATCCGTATGGATTTTCCCGAGGCTCCGGAGTGTTTTGGGTATGGCAGATATGGCTGCGGCCGCCGGATGACCGGATAAACATGATGAGATTGCGATGCAATCGTGAAATACTTGGAAATACTTGAAATGCGTGAAATACCAAACGGCTGCGGCCGCCGGATGACCGGCTACACTAAATATTGAGAAACGGAGACGTAACGGGAAGAATTAAAAGATTTAATACTTTTATGTATTTATTTATTTATTCTTGTCCTTAAATTTTGCATTTAGATTTATGTCTTAAATTTTATAACATGTTAAATTATTATCTATGAATTTAATGCATTTTCAAGTGTACGATTAAATTATTTATTTTTAAATTGGTAAATGGAATATTTTCGTATGCATGCCTAGGAGAAAAATTTAATTATTTAATTAAACCCCTTTATTGCTATGTTAGTATCGACTTACTCAGTATTTTATAATACTGATAAAATTATTCTTTTCCTTTTTCTTTCAGAGTACGGAGATAATGCATAGCATGTGCATTGGGGGATGGAATTATTTAAACCTTCTTTATCGCTTTTATGATACTGCATATCGGGCATGTAAAACCCGGGTTTTGGCAATGTTGGCCCACTTTAATCATTTCCGCTGCGATATGATATGATTAATATTATTATGTGTGGATGAGACATATTTATTATAATTTAAATAGATTCCGGACTTGTTTTTAAAATCTCTTTGCAATACCTATAGCCTTGCACCTCTTTAGTAAGCTCGGAGAATCTGTGTCTTGCTAGGGAGGTGTGGCGGTGACATCCCGGCCTGGGTTATCAAATCCGGGGTGTTACACAAATTTATGCTTGTTTTAAACTAAGTGTTATTTTTAAATTTATTTTTAGACTACTAGTATAA
The DNA here is from genome assembly GCA_030278955.1 of Hygrophila difformis. NCBI lineage: Eukaryota > Viridiplantae > Streptophyta > Magnoliopsida > Lamiales > Acanthaceae > Hygrophila > Hygrophila difformis. Next base: position 28,089,973 of record JAOANR010000003.1, on the reverse strand, counting down.
TTAATTTTTTTTTAGCCCAAAATTTTCTATCTACTTAGTATAATATTTTGAGCCTAAAAGATTAATTACCTCGACCCAAAATTTTTTTTTTATGATGAGCCCAATCATTTTGGCCCAAATACCCTTGATTGATGCCTTAACCCAAATTATTAAATTTTGGCCCAATATAAAGGCCCAACTTTTATCCATGAAATAAATTTGATTTAAAAAACATTAAATTAACTTTTATTTGGGGGGGGAATTGCATATGCATATTCATGTAGATTTAAATTCCTGCATATCTTGACTTTGCTCGAAACATGTTCTAACGCTAACCTCTTGTTTGACATTAGATGGCCGAACCCAACACGAACATGATCAATCTGATGATGAAACTGACTAACGCGTACCTCGAGTCACAACAACATGCCAATTACTTCAAGACTCGGGTACAGCAACTCAAGGCTAACATGGCACATCTCGGGCATCTTAGGGAAGCTGACCATCATGAAATAACCCAACTTAAGGCCCAAGTCGCCGAACTCCAAACCCAAGTGGTTGCACTTCAAGACAAAGATAACGAACAGATGATGAAAGTAGGTCACTTAGGAGCGGAACTGCTGGGCCTAGAGGCTGACGTATTCCCTCCGAGCCCCGAGCCTGTTGGAACACCCACCCCCATTGACGTATCCAGCGACGAGGACGATCCCATCGAGGATGCACCTACCTATTCACTCTAGACTTAGAGATCCATACCAATGCACTATTATTATTTCCGTTTCGAATGCTTGTACCAAACAAAATTATTTCTTGAGTAATAAAAATACAAGCTTTTATTTTATATACAAGTATATTTAAATTATTCCATACATTTTATTAAATTATCATTCTTTAATTATCTTGATCAAATGAGGGAACAAGGTAATAATAAATAACCAACTTATGTATCTATAATAATGAGGTGACAACTGAAACAAAAATATACAAGTATTAATAAACAAACGACATATATATATATATTATATAAGGACAATAATTAAACAAGGGTACCTCCAACCCCAAACCCTGAAAACCCTAAACCCTAGATCCTGGATTTTTCGAAAAAAAAAACCCTGAACAGGGTACTGTTCACGCCAAAAAAAAAGAAAAAAAAAAGAGAGAGAGAAAACGAACACAAACGAAAACGAAAAACAAAAACAGCGAGTAGTAAACAACCTCCAACAACAAATACTACACTAAACTCCAAGCAACCTCTGCTAACATGTTCCAATAGATTAATACATGTTAATACACTCCTTTATTCAAATCACCTCGCAAGTATTATATAACACTTAAACAAGACATCTAAAATCTCTTGTTCTTGCAACAGCATGGCACCGAGAGGAAGACCACGCGCCCAGCCCTTTACTCCCAATACCAACGAAACACCTGGGCAACAAGATATGCCTATACCCAACGAGGGAGTGCACGCTCTGGAGGAGCCAGCAAATCCCATGCCAAACATGGACGCTCGTCTGCGCACTTTGAAAGAGGTTCTCATTGCGATAGGGAACGCACATGTGAACCAGGGACAAGCAGCTGCGGTACCTCCACCTGAGGCCCGCATTAATTACCTAGCTACGGTAAACTCATATCACCCTCCGCGCTACGCCGAGGAAGAAGACCCGGCTAAACTCGAGGAATGGATCCGAACATTCGACAAGTTACTAAACGCTGTGAGGTGCCCAGTTGGCGAGAAGGTGCACGTGGCATCATACTACCTCGGAGCTGAGGCGGACGAATGGTGGCGTGCCACGCAAGACAAGTTAACTGAGGACGAGGAACCCTACTCGTGGGAGGAATTCATGGGACTGCTCAGGGATCGATTTTATCCCATGAGCACAAAGGCGGCGATGTACGAGGAGTTCCTCTCGTTGAAGCAAGGAGGGCAAGCCGTACAGGAATACTACGCCCGTTTCAAAGAGTTAGTGTGTATCGTGCCGACAGACGTGGAAAAGGCACAAAAATTTGAAATGGGGCTGAACCTGACCATACGGGAAGTGATCACTGGCGTCCATTACCCGGACTTGCAGGCGGTGTATGATCATGCGATAGCTGTCGCAAGGGTGCAACAAATGAAGAGGAAAGTGAGTGGAGAGCCCAGTCGGGTATCTCAGCGACAAGATAAGAGGAATAGGGATAATCGATCCGGTAACAATTCTGGGGGAGACAACCTTCGGGGAGGGTTGAACAGGCCCCCTCCGAACTACAATGGGGGAAATGATGGGAGAGTCTTTTTCCAGGGTAACCCGGTGCCACCATGCCCAAGATGTGGCAAGCCTCATATGGCTAGAGGATGCCCCCAACAGGGCGCATGCTACCGTTGTGGTCGCAATGGCCACTGGGTGAATGAATGCCGCACTCGACTGGAAAACATCACCAAGGGGGAAGACTTAGGGACGGGGCCAGCGCAGCCTCGCAATCAAGATGGGCGGAATGGAAACAACGAGGCGTATAGACCCTCTCAAAACCAGAACTTCAATCAAAATTAACGTCCTCCACAGAACCCAAATCAGCAACAGAATCAGAACCCGAACCGGGATCAGCAAGGCAATCACGGACGTCCAATGGGGCGGCTGAACGTCATCAACGAGGCGGATGTGCCTATGCATGGAGAGGTAATGGGAGGTACGTTCCATGCCTTAAGTACACCCCTTAAAGTTCTGTTTGACTCAGGAGCTAGTTGTTCAATAATATCATCAAGAGTCTTACCTGAACTAGATCTACCTAAGTGCGAGCTGATTAACTTAGGAATTCAACTACCGTCAGGAGAGGTAGTCTCATGCTCTAAGCGCTATAACGGAATTCCGATAGTTATAAAGAACGTAGAGTTTTTCGCGAACTTGGTAGAATTCGATTTAAGGGATTTTGACATCATACTAGGGATGGATTGGTTAACCCGATATAAAGCCGTGATCGAATGCCAAAACCAAAAGATCACACTGTCAAAGGCTAAGGGTAAAAGAGTCATCTTTTACTCCCAGCCCCCTAAGAAGTCTAACAGGATAATTAACGCCCTTAAGTTATGTAGCTTAATGCGTAAGGGTTACGCGTTATATGCGTGCTACATACATAACCTTGAGGCTGAAGGAGTCAAGGTAGATGACATTCCGGTCGTGAGAGAATACCCGGATGTATTTCCTGAAGACGTTCCCGGCATGCCACCCGAGAGAGATCTTGAATTCACTGTAGATCTCATTCCGGGAACGGAACCTGTTTCGAAAGCCCCTTACCGCATGGCACCACTAGAAATGAAGGAACTAAAGGAACAACTCGAGGAGTTGATGGAGAAAGGATACATAAGGCCGAGCACGTCTCCATGGGGAGCCCCGGTCTTATTTGTTAAGAAGAAGGATGGAGGTCTACGACTATGCATTGACTATAGAGGACTTAATCAAGTTACCGTTAAGAACAAGTACCCATTGCCCAGGATCGAAGATTTATTCGACCAACTGAAGGGAGCTTCAGTATTCTCAAAGATCGACCTGCGATCTGGATATCATCAGTTGAGGATCGCCGAAAAGGACATCCCAAAGACGGCGTTCAGGACTCGTTACGGACACTACGAGTTCACTGTGCTATCATTCGGACTAACGAACGCCCCAGCGATGTTTATGAATCTCATGAACAACGTATTTCGAGAATTATTAGATCAATGCGTGGTGGTGTTCATAGACGACATCTTGATCTACTCGAAAAGTGAAGAAGAACATTCCGAGCACTTACACAAGGTGTTAGGGATCTTACGAGAAAATCAACTGTATGGCAAGCTGTCCAAATGCGACTTCTGGTTAAAAGAAGCGGCCTTTCTTGGGCATATAGTATCCGCCAACGGAGTGGCAGTGGATCCGGCAAAGATCTCGGCAGTGACCGAGTGGGCACCGCCAAAGAGTCCAACAGAGATAAGAAGTTTCCTTGGACTGGCAGGATACTATAGGCGATTTGTAAAGAACTTCTCAAAAATCGCACGCCCGCTAACCCAGCTGTTAAAGAAAGGGGTGAAATACGAATGGACCGGTGAATGCGAGTCCGCGTTCCAAGATCTAAGGAAACGACTTACCACAGCGCCAGTATTGGCATTACCATCGGAGGATGGTGACTTCGAGGTGTACAGCGACGCCTCGAAAGAAGGAATGGGATGCGTGTTAATGCAAGATCAAAGAGTCATAGCATACGCATCGCGTCAACTAAAACCAAACGAAGAGAACTACCCGACGCACGACTTAAAACTAGCCGCAGTCGTGTTCGCCTTAAAGATATGGAGACACTATCTCTATGGGCGAAAGTGTCAGATGTTCACCGACCATAAGAGCCTCAAGTACATATTCACGCAAAAAGAGCCGAATCTGAGGCAGAGAAGATGGTTGGAATTAATCAAGGATTATGACCTGGAGATTGCTTATCACGAAGGGAAAGCCAACGTTGTAGCCGATGCCCTGAGTCGAAAGACTCAACACGTAGCGAATTCACTCGTGATGCCGGCCGAATTATACCAAGACTTAGCTAAATTGAGTCTAGAATTGGTGCATTCTGGCACAGTAAACGAAGTCGTCAACGCGATGGTAGTGGGATCTACCATATTCGACGAAATATGACTCGCCCAACTGAGTGATGAGAAGTTGGAAGGGGTTAGAAAGAGCATTGCCAAAGGAAAGGCAATGGATTTTAAAATTCATGAGGACGGAAGCATCCGCTTCAAGGGAAGGTGGTGTATACCACGAAAATGCGAGGACCTAAAGCAAAAAGTGATGGAAGAAGGCCATAATACTCCATACTCGGTCCATCCAGGAGGAGACAAACTGTACAAAGACTTAAAGAAGAATTATTGGTGGCCGAACATGAAAAGAGAGGTAGCCGAATTTGTGGCAAGATGCCTTACCTGCCAGAAGATCAAGGCAGTACGTCAAAAACCCCTAGGACTAATGCAACCATTGGAAATCCCGAGTTGGAAATGGGATAGCATTTCAATGGATTTCGTGTCGGGATTACCACGTTCACCGAAGGGGATGAATAAAATCTGGGTGATCTTGGATAGGTTGACAAAAGCTGCCATATTCATCCCAATGAAGGATACTTGGTCCATGGACCAATTGGCAAAGGCGTATGTCGACAATGTGGTACGGCGGCATGGAGTACCACATGACATCATCTCGGACAGAGACAGTAGATTTGTCTCTCATTTCTGGGCAAAGCTACAAGAAGCCCTCGGTACGAAAATAAAGATGAGTACCGCGTTCCACCCCATGACGGATGGACAAACAGAAAGAACAATCCAAACGTTAGAAGACATGCTAAGGGCATGTGTACTAGAGTTTAAGGGAAGTTGGGAAGATCACTTACCACTAATCGAATTTTCCTACAACAATAGTTACCACGCTAGCATAGGCATGGCACCTTTCGAGGCACTGTATGGACGCAAGTGCCGAAGCCCATTGAGCTGGGAAGAGAACAATAGGACTATGGAAGTCGGGCCACAACTTGTTGAGGACATGGCTCAACAAATCAAAATAATCCAAGGAAAGATGAGAGCCGCTCAGGACCGGCAAAAGAGCTATGCCAATGTGAGACGACAAGACTTGGAATTTCAAATCGGCGATAAGGTCATGCTGAAGGTATCACCGATGAAGGGGGTGATGCGCTTTGGCAAGCGAGGAAAGTTGAGTCCACGATACATAGGACCGTACGAGATCCTAGAAAGAATGGGAAACCTAGCATATCGGCTAGCATTGCCGCCACGATTCGCTCGTGTCCACGATATGTTCCATGTCTCACAATTGAAAAAGTACATACACGATCCGACCCGTGTACTCCAACCGGAAGAGATTGAATTGGATGATGACCTGAGCTACGAGGAATTCCCGGTACGAATACTCGACGTGAAGGAGAGAGTCACAAGAAATAAGACCGTGAAGATGGTCAAAGTTCTTTGGTCTAACCACGAAACCGAGACGGCAACATGGGAACTGGAAGCAGAAATGAAAGAACGTTACCCGACCCTATTCCAAGACAAATCAACCACAGTTATGGGGACATAACTGTAATCTTAAGAGGGGGAGGATGTAATGGCCCGAATATTTTGTACCCCAAATAACCAAATTCAAATTGTTTTGAACTACGTAATGACTCGATCCCTTCATGTGGTACGTAGGCAACTTGGAAATTTCAATTCTGGGTATAGTCAAATAATAACAAACAAAAACACACAATAATATAATCGCTGAATCAAACAATTCCCGAACTCGCGAGATGATAAAGCACAACTTCGAGGACGAAGTTGATTCTTAGGGGGGGTAGATTGTAATACCCGTTAATTTTAGGATATAAAATAAGAATTTAATCCGATGAGAAAAGAGGTCTTGTTTCCGAGAACCTGTAAAATCGAAAATGCACGGAAGTCGAAAGAAAACCCAAGACCGACGGACCTAAGATTTCAAACATGAAATCAATTTAAGTCGGAATAAAAATTAGGTTAGGAATCACAATCCGAAAAGATCCCGGAAAGTCGAGCCGAAAACACGGAAGGATAGAAGCCCGAAAGAGAGGAGGAAAAGACCCGACGGATCGGATCGCACGGACCCACCCGGATCGAGGTCCAGGCGGAGGCCGCGCGCTGGCCGTGCGGTGTTTGGCCTACCAGCATGCCACCACCGCGTGGCACCACAGAATCCGGCCATTCACGCGTTTTCGGCGATTTCTTGCCAAAATTACAACATCCGACGATGGAAAGTAGATTTTGGACGGGGGAAGGAGTATTAAGACGACCTAGGGTTAATCTCCACCCCATTGTCAGCCTCCCACAGCCTTCCATTCACTCTCAAACTCTCCCAGGCCAAAACACCCTTCCGACGAACTTCCGACGAACTTCCGGCGACTCCCGGCAACCAACGACGACCGTAGGAACGTGTAGATCAAGGTTTACATCCCTTAGATCATTGGTAAGGAGTACTCAGATTCCTTTTCTCGTTTTTATCTCCTATCCTTAACCTAACTTTCGAATATTGGACTCGTAAACACGTTCGTGACCGAAGGAGGAAGAGGACGTGTGCAAGGATCCGTTCGTAGTAGCTTTGGACGAGCCGAGCGACCCTAGGACGACTCAAGAACACCATAACTGTAAGTTGATGCCTTTCATATCAATACGGGTGGCTTAAGGGCGTCCGATTTAGTCACGTTGTAACGAAACGTAAAAAACTCGAACTAAAAACCCTACCTTGCGGAATTTCTGAAATCCGATTAAAACTCATATTTCGAGAATCCAATCCGAGAAACTCAAAACTAGACTTTTATTCCTAACACATTAATCTATCTTGTGTAAAAATTTCAGCCATTTTCATCAACGTTTGCTACCCCAAAATGATCCGAACATAAACTGCCTTGTAAAACGTTTTCGAAAATCTGACAGTGTTGACGTCCGAACTTGATGAGCCCGTTTCTATATTTTCTATTCCGAATTGATCTTTGCAATCTGAATAAAAGTTGTAGATAATTATGTCTAGTATGTGCATATAAAATTTCAAAATTTTTTGAGTCCATTTGGTATGTCAAAACGTCAATTTCCAGAACTGTGGTAGACCTGAATCCTGACAGTGTACATATTGTGCAATAAACTCGATTTTTGACATGTTTCCTCAACTTATTACGAAATTGTTCAAACACGAACGTTGTTCGTTAGGGTGTTTTTGATATACCATGAAAATTTCAGAATTTTTGGATTTGAGATGAATTTTTAAATTAAAAAGGCGTAAACTGTGACGCCAAATGATTTTAAATCGAAGAGATTTTGAAATTTCGAAACAAACGGTCGAGACCTTGAAATACGATATATCTATACTTTTGAAAAATCCCGTTACACTAAATTGAAACATATGAGATACTTGGCGGAGGGTGAGTGCTCTGCAGGGTGCCCCTTTAGCCTTTCTCTCCGGGCCTATAATGGACGAGAGAAATTAGATGAGATATTACGCCAAACGGCGGGAGATACATGGCCTACACTCTCGGGATTATCCGTATGGATTTCCCCGAGGTTCCGGAGTATTTTGGGTATGGCAGATACGGCTGCGGCCGCCGGATGACCGGCTAAACTCGATGAGATTGCGATGCAATCGTGAAATACTTGGAAATACTTGAAATACGTGAAATACGAAACGGCTGCGGCCGCCGGATGACCGGATACACTAAATATTGAGAAACGGAGACGTAACGGGAAGAATTAAAAGATTTAATACTTTTATGTATTTATTTATTTATTCTTGTCTTTAAATTTTGCATTTAGATTTATGTCTTAAATTTTATAATATGTTAAATTATTATCTATGAATTTAATACATGTTCAAGTGTACGATTAAATTATTTATTTTTAAATTGGTAAATGGAATATTTTCGTATGCATGCCTAGGAGAAAAATTTAATCATTTAATTAAACCCCTTTATTGCTATGTTAGGATCGACTTACTCAGTATTTTATAATACTGATAAAATTGTTGTTTTCCTTTTTCTTTCAGAGTACGGAGATAATGCATAGCATGTGCATTGGGAGATGAAATTATTTAAATGTTGTTTATCGCTTTTATGATACTGCATATCGGGCATGTAAAACCCGGGTTTTGGCCATGTTGGCCCACTTTAATCATTTCCGCGGCGATATGATATTATTAATATTATTATGTGTGGATGAGACATATTTATTATAATTTAAATAGATTCCGGACTTGTTTTTAAAATCTCTTTGCAATACCTATAGCCTTGCACCTCTTTAGTAAGCTCGGAGAATCCGAGTCTTGCTAGGGAGGTGTGGCGGTGACATCCCGGCCTGGGTTATCAAATCCGGGGTGTTACACAAATTTATGCTTGTTTTATGCCGGTTATTTAATTGAAAGCAGTAAAAAGACACTGTGAACATGCAGGCATGTTACAGCTTTGTTTTTGGCATGGCAGTCACTTATTCATCTTGGACTGCCACACGTCTTTTTCAAAATATTTTGAGAACTCAAAACGAAATTCTCTTTGTGGAAAGCAATAAATACATCAGTTACAAAAGATTTCCAACAGTCTGATCGAAAGTGTACTGAATGAATGGAAAATCTAATGTATGGTGTTTACATTAACGCTCTCATGAATGTGATCACTGAAGACTCAATCTCTTCTTTTCCGGCTACTGAGGGGGAGGTCTGGCATCATCTCTCGGTGGGGAATGAAGCTTTCTAATAACGGCCTTCATTATTTCAGCTTGATTGGAGAACAACATTTTCATCAACTCCCTATTCTTCTCCTTGCTCTCCATCCTTTCTTTTATTCTATTGTGATATTTTCCAACGGCGAATGGATCAGTTCGAGAGCAATTGGACCTTGTGTAGTCTCTCATCTAGTTCAGCTGCTTTGCTTTTGAACTCTTCTTCTCTTTCGAGCATCATCAGTCTGAACTCTTCCTCCTTCAGTGATTGCTTTTCCTGGTTGGAGACGATGACATCGGCAAGCGATTTTACACTCTGCATCATCGACTCTCCCATTCGGCTCACAAATTCTGGAGTTTGAGAATCAGCTGGAAACTGAGACACATCTTGGCTTCTGCGAGGGAGTTGGACTGGGTGTTTCCTTGGTTTGCTTGGGATGGAGGCATCAGTTTGAGGGTGACTTGGATTGGGTGCATCATCAAGAGGATGTTCTTCTGCAGCAGGTTCTGTGGAGGGGACTCCAGCTTCTTCTGTTGAAGGCACCGCTTCAGTACGGGCCTTCTTTTTGCGTGATTGGCGCCCAACTGGTTTCCTCGTAGTGCATCTGGACTGGGCATCTGATTCCTCTGGCATGGCATATACAACTGGATCAGCTACCCGAGTCTTTGGAAGTGGAATAGGGGGATTCATTTGAATGAGATCGCTCCCCTGGAAAACTGATAGATCTACTCCTTGAGCTTCGCAGATCCTCCTGATGAGGTTTGGATAGTGAAACTTTTGATAATTTCCCACACGAGTATTTTTAAGAAAATAAAATAATAATCCCGGTTTAGTTTTATTTCATGAAACCGAATTATGAAGATGGAGTTGGGATTAGGGATATATTTATAAGTTGTCACATTTTTATCACTCGTGTTAAGAAACTGTGCCCCCGAAAGTGCACGGTGTCAAAAATTGCAGTAATTTATAGTAAGACCGGATCGTTCACTGGAGGATGTGCGATAGAAGCAGGGCCCATGTCGTTTACTAAGATTTTCCACTCGGTTACTCGATTCAAGTTTTGCATTGGTTTCTAAAAACTACTTGACAATCAATTAAACTATACTATGAAAGCAATTAAAGATTATCCTACAAAGCATGGTAAATTAGGCTATAAAGCAATTAAATCTATTCTGAGAAAGCAATAAAACTATTCTAAGAAAGCGGTTAAAATTATTCTATGAAAGCAGATTTAAAATGTGACAGAAGGGACAGGAAGGAAATAAGAAAGATTCGACAAGATTCAGATGAGACACAATTAAACTTCCATTTTAATTACACAGATCTTTGGTGGGATAATTCATCAGTTAGCTAACTCTCATGCTTTCTAGACTATGTTCCCTTTAACAGACAGGTACTTACAGTCAGAATTTACATGCCTTTAAGACCTCAACCTCTAAGATACCACATATTAATAACTGCCTCTGCCGAGGTATGTTATTCCTCCATGGTGGACAAGCAACACCTAACACATCATTAGTTGACATGCCAAGTACTCCTATCATCCCCCTGTCACACCCAAAGTCCAAATTAATTCCCGAGCTAATCCATAACTCTTAAACCTTACAATCGGCGGCCAACCTCTAATTCTTCCGAACGACCTCTATGAAAGCATTTTAAAGAAAGCGGTAAATAAAGCAGTAAAGAAAGCATTTAAAAACCTATCACTCGGAAGTCTCAAAAGCTATCTCATTCCGTTAGTATAAAAGAGCCCCTGGTCTTGGTGACCAGATGCAGATTTAGAACTTCCCAAATATCAGTAAGCCACAGGGCTTATAACATCCGGTTAGTTATGAGATACAAACTGAGTGGAACAGACCTGTGAAGATCTATTCCGAATGTACTCACTCAAGACTCAATTCTAGGCTTTGGCGGGAGAAGACAGTAGTTGAGAGAATACTCAACCCTACCTTAGAAATTCACCTAGGCCTATATGTTGTTCCTCTAGTATTATTTATCACATCTTATCTGAATCCAAGTGGACACTGATTCGATGCAATACTTAATAAAAGATTTCCAACACACAGTAATTTGAGAAACCAATAGATATTTGAAAATTATTCCCTAAACAGGTACTAAACTCTCAATTAAAACACAGATCCTTTCAGCCTAGGAGAGACCTAATCGCTGACTCTGCTTCTAAGTTCTCAAAATCAACCCCCAGTAGAATATGAGTTAGTCATAACTGTCGAATTTATCCATTACTCAGATCCGAATTTTATAAAGTGATTTTTGTGGAAATTTATTATGCAACATCTGATTTAGATCGAGACTTCTATGTCCAAGGAGAAGGATCTCCAAAATATTATAGACCACAATACATACATACTAATATCATGCATACATGTATATGAGAAGTAATAAAATACCCCAAAATATATGGTGGGATTAGACAGAATTTGATATACAAAGATGGATTAGCCTGAGATAAGAAGAAATTGGCTAAAAAGAATGCCAGAAATAATTGAGGTTATCCGGACTGCAAACATCTACTATCCGGTTCCCAAGTATTCCAGATGGAATGATTTTTAGACAGTGAGAAACCCTTAATGACAGTGATCGCTAGAAGGAAGAAGTCAATTCGGTCTACTAGTCAATTCGGAATGATTTTTAGACAGTGAGAAACCCTTAATGCAACTTACACAAATCAAGAAATAAAATATTTTTGAAGTTTTTAAAAATAGAAGGAAGAAGTCAATTCGGTCTACTAGGTAAGGTGCAAAATAGACCGAATTGAGGATGCATGAAGGTTGAAGTATTACATTACCCAATTACTCCTTGCAAAGATATGAAACATCATCTAATTCAAATTGTCGAAGCGATTCGGTCTAAACCGAATTGGACAATTCGAATTGATGAAGTCATTCCCTCACTCAAATTTGTACAAGGCATTTACTCCAAAATGAGGGTAATTCGAATTTGCCAAGTCAAATTCGGTCTAGACCGAATTGGCAATTCGAATTGGTGAGACAAAGAAAATAAACTAAGGCATGATGGGATGGAATGCATACAATATGGTGTACAACGTCAATTCGGTCTATGAGAGCAATTCGGTCTAAACCGAATTGCATAGACCGAATTGCTTATGCACCATATGAGAACAAATTTTTTGTTATGTAATTCGGTCTCATGGGCAATTCGGTTTAGACCGAATAAACCGAATTGCCTAGACCGAATTGCATATAGATTTTTATATAAGGAGTTTCAACAAACATTTTTACCATGCACTTCCATTTTCATGGGCAATTTGGTTTAGACCGAATTGCCTCAAATCGAATTGCATGTCATTTTTATATAAGTGTATTTTTGTGCTCACAAGTACAGGTTAGGTTTCCACTATGCGGTTTATGATGGATGAGATTTACCAAATCCTTCATTTCACATCAGTGTCACCTCATAGCCACACTAGTGAGCATTTTAAGGAAAAATAACAAGGTACATGTCCAGTAGGCATTGATATGAATTAAACCCTAATTCTACAAACAAGAAATTCAAAGGTCTAAGAACCTAAAACACTTAAGAATTTAAGAACTACATGCATAAAAATAAGAACACTTACATTATCTAAGGCAACAATAAACTAACATGTAAAGAACAAAAACAGTAAAATAAAACATTAAAATAAATTCTAACAACCCTAAAATTACCTAAATCCTAAGAACACTCATTTGAAGCTCTAAGGCATATAAACATACCAAAAACCCACTAAACATGCATTTATTGAGAATGTAAGTCAACTAGAACATAATAAATGTAACCTAGTTGAAACAAACAAACATTGTAACATTTATTGCTAAGGAAAGCATTAAAGGGGTGTCAAACACATGAAATAAAACTCATTTCTGGAATTTCTTCTTGTATTGGCACTTGAAAGCAAATAAATAACCCAAAACCATCATTAACTTGAAGGTATGGTTTATTCTAACTACAAAGCATGTAAAATGTATGGAAATGGCTACTCTAAAGGTAGTAACAAGCTTCTACACAAATAAACTAAGATTAAAACATTAAAACTAAACTACATGCATGAAAAAAATAAACTAACTAAACTAAACTACCTACCTAACCCTTAAGGGGTGAAGAACAGCTTTTGCTACTTCTTTTTGTCCCCAGCCGAATCTCTTGTAAAGTGTGGAACTTTTTTTTTCATGTGTTGAGGAAGGTCAGCTTTTATACTTTTTACTCGAAACCCTAGGCCCATCAGGGCCAATCAACAGTGTCATGCATTTCTCACGTGCTCCACAGCTTCAATTGGATGCAATTTTGAATGTAATTTGGTCTCCTCAAGCAATTCGGTTTAGACCGAATTGGTGCAATTCGAATTGCATGAGGTCTTCCTTATTGATCTTGAGCTGGAATGTGGTATTCATTCATCAATTCGGTCTATGTGTAGACCGAATTGGCCTTTTCGAATTGATGATGGCTCCTGTTTGGCTTCCTTGCTTTGAGGCAATTCGGTCTATGCAAGCAATTCGGTCCAGACCGAATTGCATAGATCGAATCCCCTCTTTTCTTTTCTGCCCAGGGTCTTCTTCTTTCCATAGTGCAATTCGGTCTAGGGGTCAATTCGGTTTAGACCGAATTGCCACCGACCGAATTGGTTACTCTGCTTCTCTTCTTCAACACTTGTCTATTTTTCTTCTTCTTCTATTCAGCAATTCGGTCTAATGAGCAATTCGGTTTAGACCGAATTTGCGTAGACCGAATTGATCTTCAACACTTAACCAAAAATTTCAGTTTGTGGGATTTTCATTATTTTTCCCATCTTTTTTATTTTTGTGGGCTATTTTATTCTTTTGCCCATCTTTTCATTCCTTTTTCTTTTCTTTTTCCTTTTTTCATGTTTTTGGATTTTTCTAACACAAATACAATTAAAATTGCATATTTTTGTGTCTTTGATTACCAGCTTATTTTTCTTACAAACTCGCATTAATCTGTCGAATTCGACTGCTTTCTTATTAAAATAAGATGGGAATACGATCAAAATGTCCGTCTCAGACACGGAAATGGATTGGAAATAATGGACAATTTTGGCCATTATCAGATAGCAGAGTGCAGCTGCCCTGCCGGAGCTCCTTGTAGTCATAACATGGAAAATATGCTCTCCCACATTGATCTTCAACCCATGCCAAATCTTATCAAAACCCTTCAACATTCGACCAGATGTCTCATGTGCGTGAGGGTTGGGCGTAATTTTTGACATATAGAAGTCATATGAGGGTTGGAACTCCAGCTTCAGGTGCCTTGACTCAAAATAGAATTCTCCAGTGTAGCTCTCGGCAGTGAGGGATCTTGTGATGTTGTCATAATATGGCCTCTCAGCTGCCTTGCATGCTCCTTTCTCAAAAATCTCAGCTGCTGGGAATTCTGATTTCCAGTTGGGTGTGCCGAGGAAGTTGTTCAGATACTCTCCAGATATGTTGATGTCAACTCCTCGCACCCAACTTTTCTTCTGTGCCACGTTTAAATTGCAGTAGAATTCCCGAGCCAGCTCTGCTATCCCAGGTTCGCCATGGTGCGTAAGGAATTCAGTCCATCCATGTTGTTCTTGCAGAGTGATTACCATGGGATGATTTACCATTTCCGGACTGAATCCTTTGTCGGGTATGAACATGTCGGCCTGTGCCATATAACGCTCCGCATTCTGCTCGCTCCCATTGAACCTCCTCATTATATCGGCGTCATCCTTGATGGGAAACCTCTTATATTTCTTGGTGGACACCCCTAGTCGGCCCTTTGAGGTGGAGGTTATCCAATAACCAGCAGGTCGAACTGATCCTGTTGATTCTTGGGTTCCCTTAGAACCTGTTTGATCCTAGTCGGAATTCGAGCTTTCCTTAGGCTCCTCCTGCTGCTCATGTTGTTCCTGCTGTTCACCCTCAATTTGATGTTCAGTTTCAGCTTGTGCATCTGCTTGTAGCTCTCCCTCAAATGTTCCATGTTCAAACATATTACAAGGGATTTCATGAAATACAAAATTGAATAAAACATCGGGAAAGAAGGGATCAACAACAAGTTGATATTCTTTTTGTGGTACCTCCACTTCCCTCCCTTTGTTTAATTCTTCGATTCCTTGTTCTGTCATTCCATCTCCTTGATCCCTTGCAAAGTCGATATCACCTTGGAGGATTTGTTGGATGGTCTTGTCTCTGAAGATGTCGTCCATGGTTTCCAAATCTGCTTGCTCATTACCTTCGCTGCTCTCATTTCTTAGCGTTTCTTGCGCTGTGGGTTGAGGTTCAACAGCAGTGTCAGTTGGACTTTCCTCAGTGACATGCCCCAGTTCTCCCATCAGTTTGGCACCTCTTTTCAGCACATCTTCAATTATTTCATTGCTCTGGTGCACCATTTCCTCCATCTCTTCTATGGGTTTCAGCCCTTCAGCAATCTTGTCCATTTTCTTCTCAATTCCACTCTTCTTAGCAACCATCTCCTTCTGTTGCTTCTCCTATCCTTAGCCCATTCACCTGGTTCCGCTTTTACTTTAATAGGCACGATGTTGGTTTCGCTGATTATTTGACAATCATCGTCCCCAACATCGGCCTTCTTTGTGGCCTCAGTCTTCTTTCTCTGCTCCATTTCAGCTTGTAATTTCTCAACAGCTTTCCTACTCGCCTCTTCTTCCCTGGCTTTTTCTTGCATTTCCGCCTCTTTCTTCCTCATCGTTTCCTCCCATTCTCTTTTTCTTTCTGTTCTCTCATCCGCCCTCTTCTGCCTCCATTCTTCATTTTCTTTGGCCATTTCCGCCTCTGCTTCCTCTTTCTCCCGCCTTTCTCTTTCGGTTTGCCTTGCCTCATACTCAGCAACCCGTTTAGCGTCTGCAAGTCTTTGTTCTTTCTCAGCAATTTCATCGTCGGCTTTCTCTTGGGCTTTCCTTGCCACTTCAGCATCAAACTTTTCTTGGGCTAGCCGCCGTTGTTCTTTCTTAGATAGCTCAATGACTTGCTTCATGCCTTTGTCTGTTGGCTTGGAGGGCTCATCATGATATTTCGGCACAGGTGGGATCACTCTAGGCTGGCTGGAAGGCCTTGGTTCTTGAATTTTTATTTGCGGCTCAGCAGGCCTCTCTGCCTTCTCTTTTTCAACCAACTTTATCAATTTTCTCTTCTTCTTCGGCGGCTCTGGCTCAGTTTCAGTTTGGAGGGGCTCCGATTCGATTGACTGGTGGGGTTCGGGTGTTGGGTTTGCGTATTCATCTATCATTTTATCATCTGCTTCAGTCCACAGTCCCAATTCCGACCCTCTGATCTTCAAAAATTTTTTGATAAACTTTGGCTCGGTCATTGCTGTCATCTGGGCAGTCCATTTGTCTCTAATATGTCTGCCCAACACCCCTTGGAATCCCACATCATATCTCAATCGCCCTCTTCTATTTTCTTGGCAGTATCTTAAACCCTCCTCATCCGCCTCTCATAAAAGATTGAAGAATCTTTGTTTCATGTCGGCGTAGAAGGCGTCCATTATATCTGCCTCTTTCTCCTTCAGGTTGGACAAGTTTCGGACCGGTGGAATGTTCAAGTAGTCCAGGCATTTATTGTCACCCATCAGCTTTATTTGCTTTTTTCGTCTGCCCATCTTTGTCCAGTTTCTGGTTCGGATCATTTCGGTGCATTCGGCTCTGATTAGCGCGAAATTGGGCATTCCATCCATCGTTGCTTCTCTAGGCTCAACCGCCGGGAATCTCTTTGGCAAAAATGCCGAGATGAGCTCCTCATTCCCCGAGGGTATCACCACTCCGGGATTTAGCACGGGGACTCCGATATCCTTCTCCCAACTCCCCCATGCTTTCATGTACTCGCCCCACAGTTCTCTTATTGCCTTTGTTCGTTCAATGATCGTATCCAGCATCGGGGTGTGGTGGGCTGTTCCATAATTCAACACGGATTTAAGAGACTCCCAAAAATTGTATGCCATTTCAGTATGGCGTGCTTTGGCATGCTTCGTGAGCCACAATTGCTCCTCCGGTCCGCAGACGGTCCCATTGTCAAATAATTCCTTTTTGTACATGAATGGGAAGGCGTCTGTCATAGAGAACATCCCGGTTGATGCCACTAGTTGTACTGGAGGAATTCTGGCATAATGCCTCTTTGTCTCTTCTGTGATTGCTGGTTGCATAGGGATTGGCTCAAAGGCTGCCACTTTCTTGTCTCCCAGTTTCTGTTCCAGTAGTCTATTCCACCGGCCTTTCTGCACGTTCATCCTCCAGACCATGCGTTCGTAATGTACCTCGGGAGAGAATCTCTGATCAAATGTGGCGTGTGTGAACTCATTATTCCAGAAGTTCAAAACATGTTTGCAGAATTCTCTTTCGAGCCCCATGGCCTTGTAATTTCTTTCCTTTTCGGGGATATCTCTCCACCAGTGTTCTTTCATCTCGAATCTCCATTCGATCTGGTGGTCCATCTTTAATGTAAATTCGTTCCCAAGGCTCATCTACTGTCGTCTATTTCTTTCTTCATTCGTTCGATTTCCAGAAAGGCAAGATCTGGGGTTGTCTTTGGGAGGTTCATCACAGAGTCCTCAATAATGTATTGGTCCCTGAAGAAGAGGGGATGAGAATATTTTTGGCAAATTTTTAACAAAACATTATTCAAGTTGGAAACCAACATCCTCACATTTTGAGCCTTGCTCTAAATGTGAGTTAATTGGTTTCTGTAATACCCGTAAATTTTGGGATATAAAAATAGGAATTAATCCAATAGGAAAGAAAGTTTTGTTTCCGAGAACCCGTAAACTCGGAAATGCACGGGAGTCAAAGGACGACGGTTTAGAACCCGACGGACGGAAACCGACGGTCTTAAGATTTCAAGCATGAAATCGAATTGAGACGGAATAAATTTATGATGAGAAGCATAATCCGAAAATGACCCGGAAAATCGAGCGCGAGAACGTGGAAGGATAGAAGTCCGAAAGAGAGGAGGAAAAGACCCGACGGATCGGATTGCCCGGACCCGCCCGGACCGCAGTCCAGGCGGGAACCGCGCGCTGGCCGGGCGGGGTTTGGCCATTCAGCGCGCCAACCCCGCGTGGCTCCCCAGATTCGTGCAAATGACGCGTTTCGGCGATTTCTTGCCATAATTCGACCCCCCCGACTATAGAAAGAAGATTTTGGACGGGGGAAAGCTTTTAGGGACGAATTAGGGTTGCCTCCCCCACCCTTTCATCAGTCACCAAGCCCCTCTTCACTCCCAAACTCTCCCAAAGCCAAAACACCTTTCCGACGAACTTCCGGTGACCTTCCGACGACCAACGACGACCGTAGAGGCGTGTAGATCAAGGATCACAGTCCTTAGATTATTGGTAAGTAGTATCTCAGGTTCTCAATCTCGTTTTTCCTTTCAAATCCCCAATCTAACTCTTGAATCGTTGATTGCAAATACGTTCGTGGCCAAAGTGGTGAACTTTGCGTTTCATAGATCCGTTCGTAGGATTTTGGACGAGCCGAGCGACCCTAGGACGACTCAAGAACACAATCGCTGTAAGTTGAGCCTTCCATATCAATACGGGTGGTTTAGGGGCGTCCGAAGTAGTCGTAATTTAACGAAACGTAAAAACCGAAATTAAAAACCCCAACACGCACAGTTTCTGAAATCGGCCTAAAACTCATATTTCGAGGATTTAATCCGAGAAACTCATAACTAGACTTTTAATCCTAACACATAAATCTAGGTCGCGTAAAAAATTTCAGACATTTTCGTTAACGTTTGCTATTTCAAATCGCACCGAACATAAACTGTTTTACTAGGACTTTTTCGAAAACTGACAGTGATCATATTCGAACTTGATGAGCATGTTTCTATATTTTCTAGTCCGATTTGATCCTTGCAATCTAAATGAAAGTTGTAGATAATCATGTCTAGTATGTGCATATAAAATTTCAGAATTTTTGGAGTCCATTTGATATGTTAAAAAGTCCAAACTTTGAACTGTGTCAAACCTGAGTCCGGACAGAATTCTGCTTGTGTAATAAACTCGATTTTTGACATGTTTTCTCAAATTATTTCGAAAAAGTTAAAACACGAAAGTTGTTCGTTAGGATGTTTTTGATATACTGTGAAAATTTCAGATTTTTCGGACTTGAAATGAATTTTTAAATTAAAAAGGCGTAAACTGTGACGCCAAGAGACTTTTAAATCGAGAGATTTTGAAATTTCGTAACAAACGATCAAAGACTTGAAATACGATACATCTATACTTTTGAAAAACCCCGATACATTAAATTGAAACGATACATGAGATACTTTGGTGGAGGGTGAGTGCTCTGCAGGGTGCCCCTCTAGCCTTTCTCTTCGGGCCTATAATGGACGAGATAATTTAGATGAGATATTACGCCAATCGGCGGGAGATACATTGCCTACTCTCTCGGGATTGTCCGCATGGATTTCCCGAGGCTCCGGAGTGTTACTGGGTATGGCAGATACGGCTACGGCCGCCGGATCACCGGCTATACAAGATACTTACGACACGGTTGCGGCCGCCGGATCGCCAGCTATACAAAACATTGAGAAATGGTTACGTAACGGGGAAATAAAAGATTTAATATTTTTAAGTATTTATTTATTTACGCATGTCTTTAAATTATGCATTTAAATTATGTCTTTAAATTTCATATCATGACTAAATTGTTTTTGTGGACTAAATGCATGTTCAAGTACACAATTAAAATATTATTTCCTTTAAATTTGTAAATGCATGTTTAGGAGTGAAATTTTAATTATCTAATTAAATCCCTTTATTGCTATGTTAGGATCGACTTACTCAGTATTTTATATACTGATAAAATTGTTGTTTTCTCTTTTCTTTTCAGAGTATGGAGATAATGCATGAGCATGTGCATTGGGGGAGAAAAACTTTAAAACTTTATTTTTATCGCTTTTATTGACACTTGCATATCGGGCATGTATAACCCGAGTTTTGGCCGTGTCGGCCCCTTTTCATTTCCGCTGCGATATTTTACTTTCCGGTATTACCATGTGTGGATGAAATATTATTATTATTTTTGAATAGATTCCGGACTTGTTTTTAAACCTTTTTGCAATACCTATAGCCTTGCATCTCTTTAGCAAGCTCGGAGAATCCGTGTCTTGCTAGGGAGGTGTGGCGGTGGCATCCCGGCCTGGGTTATCAAATCCGGGGTGTTACAAGTTGGTATCAGAGCCCGGAATATTTTAAAGCTACTATTATTATTATTTTAAACCAATATTTTGCATTAAGTATTATTTTTAAATTTATTATTATTATTATTGTTTTTTAGACTACTAGTATTATTATTTCAGCCCAAAATTTGAGCCCAAAAATTTTCTATCCATTTAGTATAATATTTTGAGCCCAAAGGAGTTAAATTATTTTGACCCAATAATTATTTATTATGAGCCCAACCAATTCGACCCAAATACCCATGTTTTTACTTCTTGAGTCCAAATTATTATTTTTGGCCAATATAGAGGCCCAACTTTTTAAACTACTTAAAACCATGATTAAATTTAAATTAAAACACATTAAATTAATTTTTTTTTGGGGGGGGGGGGGGATTGCATATGCATATTCGTGTAGATTTAAATTCCTGCATATCTTGCCTTTTTATTCGAAACATACTCTAACTCTAACCTCCTTGTTGACATCAGATGGCCGCCCCAAACGTGAACATGATCAACCTACTAATGAGGTTGATTGAAGCATACCTCGAATCTCCTCAAAACGTGAACAACATCAGACTAAGGGTAGAACAAATGGAAGCTAACCTGGGCCACCTAACTAATCTGGGCCAAGCAGGACATCAAGATATAACCCAACTCCAAATCCAAATCAACGAACTCCAGACCCGCTAGACTGAACTTCGGACCCAGATTGACGACGTAGAGACCCAAGTAGGGGTCGTGGGACATCAACTGCATCATCTGAAGGATGATCTACTTCCACCTGCCCCTCTCGACCCGGGAACTCCTCCTGCAGCTAGCCCCGTTGTTGATCATGTCGCTGTCCCTACAGCCGTCCAACCTCCAGTTGTTGTCGTTGATCCTGCCCCGGCTGCTGGGCCCAATTGGCCAGCAAGCCCAGTATTCCATGGACCCCTTGGCTGGGGTACCATTGAGGAGTCGAGTGATGAGGATGATCCCATGGAGGACCCAACCACCTACACTCCCTCAGCTTAGGGATCTTTATCACATTCTTTCTACTATTACCGTTCCTATTTTCCGAACTATTCCTATCCTTGTGATTCCTACAGCTTGTATCAAATAACGTTTTCTATTGAGCAATAAAATACAAGCATTTATATTATATTCTACTTTCATTATCCATAGTGCCCATATATACATATATGTACATATTTAAAACCGCCTTCCATATCCAAACGTATGGTGGAGGGCTCAACAAAACAAAGGTACAAGGTATTAATAAGCAAACAACACATATAAATGTCAATCAAACGGGAGTACCTCGAACCCTAAACCCTGAAATCCCAAGTCATCAATTAACCACAATTCTAGAGTTAACAACCAAAATAGATGACTAGAGAGTAACACAACGAAAACACAAACTACGAAACACGGAAATGGAAATCATCGTCATACAGTCCCATAAGGAAACAACAAAACAAACTGCTTCTACTACGCACCCTAAGAATACCGTAAAGACAAAGAGTCACTGATCAGGAGGTGGAAACTGGCGGTGCATGTAGTCGTCCATCTGACGCATGTAGGCATACATGTCGGTCATGGTGGCCTGCTGCTCCGCCTGTCTCATAGTGAGCGTGTCCATACGATCCTGATAGAGATCCATCCTAGCATCCAAGGCGTCGTAACGAGCCTGCCCAGCTGCAAACCCGGCGTCCATACCGATACGAATCTCCCGCATCATCTGGAGCACCTACGTCATGTCCTGACCCTGCGGCGGAACCACACCCTGCTGTGGGACCACAGGAGGAGGAGGTGGCTGCTCTGAAGGGACAACTAAAATCAAACCACCATCCTCAGGCTGCGGGCGCAGTATAGCCCGAAGTGCTCCACGACGCAAGGCACTGCGTCGAGCGGTGTAAGTCGGAATACGGTAGTGCTCGCCCGCCACTAAAGGATAGGGGTCCGTCTCGGGAGACGTACGGATCCCCTGGGCAGCACATAACCCACAAATGAGGTGTGCGTGAGTAATCACCCTACTCCCTCGCCCTCGTCGTAAGCCCCTCAAGTTGTCCGCAATGCAAGCTCCCACATTCACTCTACCGCCCCGGGCGATAAAGCAAACAGTCTCAAAGACATGATCTATGACGATATGACTCCAGGTGATCGGCCGAACGCGTCCTAACCAAAGCTGAGCAAGTACACGCCAAGGAGCATCCAAAGACTTCAGCCGCAACTCGTGGGGGTACCCAGTCTGCGGGGGTACCTCGGTACACAAGACACCCCAGGCAGGAGCATAAACCTGGCCCTCTGGATGTGGGCGGAACGCGCCATCGTCGGGCAAACCAAAATAGACGTTGATCGCCCGGGCACTGAAGTCTAGGTAGCAACCGCGAACCCAGACTCGAGAAAGGTCGTCGTCTACCCCAAGACCGCCGATGTTGGCGATAACCTTCATAGCTAGATAGCCGGAGGCAACGCCCTCGGGATGACGTGCAAGACCGGTCCACTGGAGATGCCCCAGAACTGCACTGATCCGGTCATCGCCCATATGATCGGGGAACAAGCCTCGCTCGGGAACATAAGCCCTGTTTCGACGAAGCTCGTCGAAATAGAAGTTCTGGGCAGCCATCGTCGAAAACCGGAACCTATCATGCCGGTGAGGACGCACCTCGTCAGGGAGATCTCTGAGCCTCGGCTCCCGCTCCTCGTCCTCCTCGGACTCACTGTCGTCACTATCCGGCATCACCGGAACGGCAGTACTAGGACCGGCTGCATCACGTCGAGTAGCTCGTCTCTTGGCCCCCGGAAGGACCATAAGGAACGCCAAGATGAACCACAGGAAGAGCAACATCCTGCGAATACCCAATACCAATTGTAAGGCTAATGACCCACACACGGAACATCAAATATATACATAGTTCCAATGGGAGAAATCTAAGAGAGCTTCGAACTCAATAGTTACCAATACATATTAGAAGATAACCAAACCAATGAATGTGCCCAAATAAATTCGAAAACCCATTGTGGCATTTCGTCGGACACCTTATATGTGCAATATATTAAGTTCAAAAAAATTGCTTGTAAACACATGGCAATTAACCACAAAACCAAACAACTATTTAAACAGCGACTCATAATCACAAAGTGTCAACAAACAATACCAGTGCACCCACTTTCATACCTATAATACCGACAAAATCTAAAACTTCATATTTCCCCCCCAATCCAAATTCCAACAAGAAATCCCACAACTTAGGTATATATTATCACACCAATACTTCCTAAACAATAGAAATGGCACCACAATACTATATAAACTAACAAATTCGCAAGAATCAAGCCGAAATTTTCAAATCCCCAATTTGTATGCCAAAACCCCAATTTCGCAATCTACCCAAATTCTAACAAATCAAGGCATAAAAATTGAAATTGACAAGCTAAAATAGAAGATACATACCTTACAAAGAGAAATTGAAGTCGAAACCGGAAGAATCTGAGCACGGAAGAACGAAATTGAGAGGAAGTTGGGAGGAATTTCGGAAGTGAGAGGGACGAAATGGCTCGCGCGGGGCGCAAGCCCTATTTCTTCATCCTGGTGGCGCCGCGCGGTGGCCGGGCGCTTAAGCCACCAACCCCGCGCGGGTCGCGAAAAAAAAAAAAAAAAAAAAAAAAAGAATTTTTTTCTCCTATTTATTTACTCCTCCTCTGCTTCACACTATACGACCGGACCAGTGAGTGCGATTCCGCATTCCAAGAATTCAAGAAACGACTTACCATTGCGCCGGTATTGGCACTACCATCGGAGATGGAGACTTCGAGGTGTACAGCGACGCCTCGAAGGAATGATTGAGATGCGTGCTAATGCAAGATCAAAGGGTTATAGCACACGCATCACGTCAACTAAAGCCACACGAAGAGAACTATCCGACGCACGACTTGGAACTAGCAGCAGTCGTGTTCGCTTTAAAGATATGGATGCACTATATGGACGCAAATGCCGAAGTCCATTGAGCTGGGAAGAGAGCGATAGGACTATGATAATTGGACTGCAACTTATTGAGGACATGGCTCAACAAGTCCCAATAATCCAAGGAAAGATGAGAGCCGCGCAAGACCGGCAGAAGAGCTATGCTGACGTGAGACGGCAAGATTTGGAATTCCAAATAGGCGATAAGGTCATGTTAAAGGTATCACCGATGAAGAGTGTGATGCGCTTTGGCAAGCGGGGGAAATTGAGCCCACGGTACATAGGACCATACGAGATCCTAGAAAGAGTGGGAAATCTTGCATACCGACTAGCACTACCGCCACAATTTGCTCGTGCCCACGACGTGTCCACGTCTCACAACTGAAGAAATACGTCCACGATCCGACCCACGTACTCCAATCGGAGGAGATTGAGCTGGACGATGACTTAAGCTACGAAGAAATTCCGGTGCGAATACTCGACATGAAGGAGAGGGTAACAAGGAATAAGACCGTGAGAATGGTTAAGGTTCTTTGGTCTAACCACGAAGCCGAGACGGCAACATGGGAGCTAGAGGCGGACATGAAGGATTGTTACCCAGCCCTATTCCAAGACAATGCAACAACAGTTATGGGGACATAACTGTAATCTTAAGAGGGGGAGGATGTGACGACCCGAATATTTCCGGATATTTCCGGATATTTTGTCCGAATATTTTGTACCCCAAATAAACAAATTCAAATTGTTTTGAACTACGTAATGACTTGATCCCTTCACGGGGTACGTAGGCAACTCGGAAATTTCAATCCTGGGTTCAGGCAAATAATAACAAACAACAACACACAACAATACAAATTCTTAACCAAACAATTCCCAAACTCGCGATAGGATGAAGCGCAACTTCGAGGACGAAGTTAGTTCTTAAGGGGGGTAGACTGTAATACCCGTAAATTTTGGGATATAAAAATAGGAATTAATCCAATAGGAAAGAAAGTTTTGTTTCCGAGAACCCGTAAACTCGAAAATGCACGGGAGTCAAAGGACGACGGTTTAGAACCCGACGGACCGAAACTGATGGTCTTAAGATTTCAAGCATGAAATCGAATTGAGACGGAATAAATTTATGATGAGAAGCATAATCCGAAAATGACCCGGAAAATCGAGCACGAAAACGTGGAAGGATAGAAGTCCGAAAGAGGGGAGGAAAAGACCCGACGGATCGGATCGCACAGACCCGCCCGGACCGCAGTCCAGGCGGGAACCGCGCGCTGGCCGGGCGGGGTTTGGCCATTCGGCGCGCCAACCCCGCGTGGCTCCCCAGATTCGTGCCAATGACGCGTTTCGGCGATTTCTTGCCATAATTCGACCCCCCCGACTATGGAAAGAAGATTTTGGACGGGGGAAAGCTTTTAGGGACGAATTAGGGCTGCCTCCCCCACCCTTTCATCAGTCACCAAGCCCCTCTTCACTCCCAAACTCTCCCAAAGCCAAAACACCTTTCCGACGAACTTCCGACGAACTTCTGGTGACCTTCCGACGACAAACGACGACCGTAGAGGCGTGTAGATCAAGGATCACAGTCCTTAGATCATTGGTAAGTAGTATCTCAGGTTCTCAATCTCGTTTTTCCTTTCAAATCCCCAATCTAACTCTTGAATCGTTGATTGCAAATACGTTCGTGGCCAAAGTCGGGAACTTTGCGTTTCGTAGATCCGTTCGTAGGATTTTGGACGAGCCGAGCGACCCTAGGACGACTCAAGAACACAATCGCTGTAAGTTGAGCCTTCCATATCAATACGGGTGGTTTAGGGGCGTCCGAAGTAGTCGTAATGTAACGAAACGTAAAAACCGAAATTAAAAACCCCAACACGCACAGTTTCTGAAATCGGCCTAAAACTCATATTTCGAGGATTCAATCCGAGAAACTCAAAACTAAACTTTTAATCCTAACACATAAATCTAGGTTGCGTAAAAAATTTCAGACATTTTCGTTAACGTTTGCTATTTCAAATCGCACCGAACATAAACTGTTTTACTAGGACTTTTTCGAAAACTGACATTGATCATATTCGAACTTGATGAGCATGTTTCTATATGTTTTTGTTTGATTTGATCCTTACAATCTGAATAAAAGTTGTAGATAATCATGTCTAGTATGTGCATATAAAATTTCAGAATTTTTGGAGTCCATTTGATATGTTAAACAGTCGAAACTTCGAACTGTGTCAAACCTGAGTCCGGACAGAATTCTGCTTGTGTAATAAACTCGATTTTTGACATGTTTCCTCAACTTATTTCGAAAAAGTTAAAACATGAAAGTTGTTCGCTAGGATGTTTTTGATATACTGTGAAAATTTCAGATTTTTCGGACTTGAAATGAATTTGTAAATTAAAAAGGCGTAAACTGTGACGCCAAGAGACTTTTAAATCGAGAGATTTTGAAATTTCGTAACAAACGATCAAAGACTTGAAATACGATACATCTATACTTTTGAAAAACCCCGATACATTAAATTGAAACGATACATGAGATACTTTGGTGGAGGGTGAGTGCTCTGCAGGGTGCCCCTCTAGCCTTTCTCTTCGGGCCTATAATGGACGAGAGAATTTAGATGAGATATTACGCCAATCGGCGGGAGATACATGGCCTACTCTCTCGGGATTGTCCGCATGGATTTCCCGAGGCTCCGGAGTATTACTGGGTATGGCAGATATGCCTGCGGCCGCCGGATCACCGGCTATACAAGATACTTACGACACGGCTGCGGCCGCCGGATCACTGGCTATACAAAACAGTGAGAAATGGTTACGTAATGGGGAAATAAAAGATTTAATATTTTTAAGTATTTATTTATTTACGCATGTCTTTAAATTATGCATTTAAATTATGTCTTTAAATTTCATATCATGACTAAATTGTTATTGTGGACTAAATGCATGTTCAAGTACACAATTAAAATATTATTTCCTTTAAATTTGTAAATGCATGTTTAGGAGTGAAATTTTAATTATCTAATTAAATCTCTTTATTACTATGTTAGGATCGACTTATTCGGTATTTTATATACTGATAAAATTGTTGTTTTCTCTTTTCTTTTCAGAGTTTGGAGATAATGCATGAGTATATGCATTGGGGGAGAAAAACTTTAAAACTTTATTTTTATCGCTTTTATTAACACTTGCATATCGGGCCTGTATAACCCGAGTTTTGGCCGTGTCGGCCCCTTTTCATTTCCGCTTCGATATTTTACTTTCTGGTATTACCATGTGTGGATGAAATATTATTATTATTTTTAAATAGATTCCAGACTTGTTTTTAAACCTTTTTGCAATACCTATAGCCTTGCATCTCTTTAGCAAGCTCGGAGAATCCGTGTCTTGCTAGGGAGGTGTGGCGGTGGCATCCCGGCCTGGGTTATCAAATCCGGGGTGTTACAGTTTCACTTGAATTTATTGAGGCATAATATAATTACTAAGATGCGAAGTTAGATTATAAAATCAAACATTATTGTACACAACTAATTACAAAGGAAAAAGAAAAACATAAGGGTCTTGGACCCTTACTATTTTTCTTAGACTAAAATAGTCTAAAGATTTTTCAAATGGTCAAGAGACCAAAAGATGGAATTCTATAGGCTATTGAGCCTACAAAAGAGAATTTGATTTTTGATCACTATAAAAGTGATTGAAAACATGTGAGATGGGATGAGGAATATTCAATGATAATGGAAGTATAAATGCACATGATGATTGATACAATTGCTAGCATGAGGAGAAGGACTAAGGAAAATAAAAAAACTATGGTTTTTCAGAATTTAAAACATTCAAACAGCCCATTTATGTATAATTTAAAATAATGTATAAAGTTGCAGCGGAAAGTATTAATTACATATGTATAATGCAGCGAAATTTAAAATTGGGCCAACACGGCCAAAATACGGGTTAAACAGGCCCGTTCATGCAATTCATAACTAAGACTAGAATAATAAAAGAAGATAACATTTTCCCCCAAATATCCCATGCATGCATATGATGATGCATATTCTTCATACTCTGTAGAAAAAGGGAAGAACATGATTTGGTCAGCAAAACCTTGCTGAGTAAGTTAACACATACATGATTATGGGGTTTCAAAGCCATTAATTAGATTTAAAGAAAACATGTGTATACAAGACATGATTTAATGAATTCATCTAATAATAAATTAAATGCATGATTTAAAAGACAGGGATTTCATGAGACCACAAATATAGCTTGCAAAGTAATATAACGGTAGGACATAATTTAAAAGCATAATCTAAAAGGAACAAATTTCGAGTCTTCTAGTTTTGTGTCACATGTCTCATGTTTATATCTCAATTGCCATTCGGCAAGCTCTATTTATCAATTGCCTTTCGGCAAACTTTATATATCAATTGCCTTTCGGCAAGCATTATATCTCAATTGTCTTTCGGCAAGCATTATATCTCATGTGTATTTTATTTCAAACGAATTCTCAATCGTTTAAAACTTAAAGGCTAATTTCACCGTTCGACAAGATTTTCAAGATTTGACTCAGTCAACCATAGTTTACTTCAAAATTCATTAAAAATCGAGTTTAAATCCAAAAATTCTGAAACTTGACCGGTAACTCGAAAACACAGAGATGAACAAGTTTCATGTTTTAACTTTTTCGATCCAAGATACGGAAGTAAGTCAGATAGATTTCTATCAGGTTACAAATCTGTCCGAATCTTTACGACAACAGTTCCTAAATTTCGAGATCCACCATAGCAAACCAACTCCAAACTTGATGAAATTTTACAGGGAGATGCTTAAGACATATATCTAAAAGTTTTATGTTCAATAAAAGATCTAATTCATCCTATATCTATTGTCAAAAACGCCAACAAGTTCGGGCCAAGAATCTGTCAAGATTTCAAGATCTAAATTTAGAACAGTTCGGTTTGGAGTCGAATTCCGATATCAAACCTCAACGAAAAATTCCAAAACTTTACGGAGGTGTTCTTAACGTATAGATCTAAAACTCTTATGTTTAGCACCAATCCTAAATCGGTCTAGATCTAAGGTAAAAATCAACCTCAATTTCGGACTAAAGTTCTGTCGCCGTTTCAAGATCTAAGTCAAAGGCAGGTTCGTTTGCGGTCATTTTCGGATATCAAAACACGATGAAAAATTATGAAATTTTTACAGGAGATAGATCTATGTCTTAGGAACGTTTTTCATGTTTTAAGTTTTACCGTTTGAATAGTTTTAAGGGTTCAAAAAAATCGTGCAAAAGCGTTGCGTCGTAAGGATTTTAGTTGTGACAGATTTTACGTTCTTGATTCAAATCTTTAGATCAAGTGAATTTTAAATCCTCCCAAAACCATAGTAAGATTAACTTACAGATCTTTGGGCATCCGGGATCGTCGATTCGGAGGCGTGGCTTCCAGTCCACCGTTTATCTCCTCGGTTCGTCGGGTTCTTCGTTCACAACGTTAGAGATCTCCCGATTTTCATCCGCGACAGTCCAAAACAGTCCTCGCCTTGGTTTCGTGCCTCCGACGACTCCGGAATTAGAGTTTGATGTGTAGAGAGATTTCGTAGGGTTTTGTAAAGTGTTCGGGATTGATTAAGAGGGTTATTTATAGATGTGTAAGACTTAGGGGACGTCCAAAGGCTGCCCCTAAGTGTCTTGAACCGAAAGGAAAGCAACCGAAGTCGAAAAATCCGGATTCGGGCGAGTGAATCTCGCAACGGGCGTTTCTGTCCAGTGGTGCGGGGTTGGCGTGGGGTTTGTGGAAACCCCGCGCGGACAACGCCTGGACCTTGGTCCGGGCGGGTCGTGCGATCCGTCGAGCTTTTTCTCCTCTCTTTCGGACTTCTATCCCTCTATGTTCTCGGGCTCCGATTTCCGGGCTATCTTCGGGCTCCGATTTCTTATCTTAATTTTATTCGAATCTAAATTTACTTTTGGACTCGAGTTATTGAGTCCATCGGTGTTGGGTACCCGTGTAACCATTTATGTGATTAAATTGTCTTCGGCTTCCCGGGTTCTCGAAATTTTGATTCCTTTTTAATTTAAATTCCATTTCTCATCTCTTATGATTCTTTATCTATTTATCATGTTTATTTATTTATTATATTTATTTATTGTTTATTTATTTATTTATTTATTTATTTATTTATTAATGTTGCAAAATTCCCGGATATTACAGTCCCCATTTGAATTTTTGTTGGATAATGGGTGATGAAAAGTGAGCAAAATTCCTACACTTTGTTGATTCCCCACATATCCCCACATATGTAAGTCAAACACTTAATACAAACAAACATTCTACCAACTTTTTGTCTTTTTTATACATAAATGCTATGCCAATCAGTGTTTGAGAAACACATGTCAGGAAAAACTTTGGCATGGTTTTGTTTGTAACCCATGTTTCCAATTTATTACAAACATCAACTTTTCAGTTGAGTTTGTAAGGTGTAGTAAACCGGGTACCCACAAAACATTTATTAAACATGTTTTCAAAACACAGCAACATGCAAACACTACAACAAAAATTAAACAGTCCATTCATGCCAATATTCATCAAAATTTCTAGCATTCATGCTTAAAAAACTCATCAAAACAGGTTCACTCAATCAATCATGCTTATTCAATCACAATCATCAAATACCCCATGTACACAATAACACAGTGGTTAAAGGAAAAATAACCTCTGTGTTTACCAACTTCACAGATTACAGGACACAAACACAGATAACAAGTAAGTACAAGACATCAACAATGGAAATGACAACAATATTTACACAATGGACAAAAACATGATTTTGAGGGTTTTGAAACCCAAATTTTTCAAAACAAGGATCCCCCTAACCGCAGAAAGCTTGAAACTCAACAATGGTGGTAGAATAGAAAACAGGAGAGCCCTAGGTATCACCATTACTTTCCTAAGCTATTTCCGACCCTGCCCATCACAATCCGACCACATTCCGACCATCCTCATCACAAAACAGACTCCATTCTCCTTCCCCACCCTCGATTTCACAAAACCCATGAAAATACAAAAACTGAAATCGCGAGAATGGGGTGCGAAATAAAAAACATAGGCTTGCCCTTTACTCCCGCTCGGGTTAGAAGACGAAGAAGCCATTTTCGAACTTCTTGGAAAGATTTGGACGGAGTAAAGCTCGGATTGTTGACTGGTTTCGCGAGGAAGGAGGTGTTCGCGAAAGGGGGGTTCGGGAAAATTTTCTAAGTGTGATAGTGGAAATGAGAGGGAAGAAGGGGGGAAAGGGTATAAATAGGGTTGTGGGACAAGGAGCAATTCGGTCTAATGGAGACCGCATTATCAATTCGGTCTAGACCGAATTGATGTTGTTTCCAAATGTTTGTGAGGGATTCGGTCTACATGGTCAATTCGGTTTAAACCGAATTGGCTTGTAGACCGAATTGAGGGGAAAGGCACAAACAACTCAGTGAAATTCGGTATTTAAAATCAATTCGGTATAGACCGAGTTGACCTAAGACCGAATTGGAGTAGGAAGACCGAATTGGACACTTAGAAGAAAATGGGTGCTTTTGTGAGGCAATTCGATTTATTCAGGCAATTCGGTATAGACCGAATTGACTTGTAGACCGAATTGCTCACTTGCAATAGTGAGAATAAGAATAAAATAATGCCTTTTGTAGATCAATTCGGTCTTCTAGGTCAATTCGGTATATACCGAATTGACTTGGAGACCGAATTGGTAAAATTACCAAGGCAATATGTCCGATGCGGTTTATTTCAAGCAATACGGTATAAACCGAATTGATTTAAGACGAAAAATAAACCGCATCCAACACTTAGAAGAATTTTGGAATTTTTCAGTTTTTAAACATTTTCTAAAATTATGCATTCTCTACAAATTAAACAACTGAGCATGCATATTTACATAAAAGTATTATTCTAAAAATTATTGCTTGCATAAATTAGGTTGGATTAATACTGTTATTTTATGGATTTATTCCTGATTTTAGATTTCTCTAAATTCCGAATTACTTTCCATTAATTGCAATATTAATCCAACCAGGAACCTGGTTTTTGAAGCTTTATTTTTCTTTTTGTTGATTCCATGAATTCCTGCAAGGCAAATATAAGAAAGTCGTTAGGTTTTCTCCAAATATCAACATCCTCACATTTAGAGTCTTAGTACTCTAAATGTTTAGTTGATGTCTGGATACTTATTGCCCAAGAAAATGAATATGCTATGTAATAAATAATTATATAAGTATATATATTATTTTATTGAACATAGGCCGGCTCTGATATCATTTGAACTTCTTTTTCGGGGTCGAACTGTCCGAGGTACTCCTTCAATCTGTGTCCATTCACCTCCAGCTCTCCCTTGTCAGTTCGAATCCTGACAGCTCCACTCTCAAACACGTGCACCACTTCGTATGGCCCTTCCCATCTCGATCTAAGCTTTCCGGGGAACAGCTTCAACCTATAATTGAATAATAAGACATTTTGGCCAACATAGAAGTGTTTAGACTTAATACGACGATCATGTAACTTCTGAGTCCGCTCTTTGTAAATCTTCGAGCTTTCATAAGCTTGCGCACGTATTTCCTCAATTTCATTGAGGTCCAACTTGCGCTTGCCCTGAGCAACTCTTGGGTCAAAATTAAGCATTTTCACGGCCCAGTAAGCCTTGTGCTCTAGTTCTACGGGCAAGTGACAGGCTTTTCCGAAGACAAGCCTATAAGAGGACATCCCAATGGGAGTCTTGAATGCAGTGCGATATGCCCATAGTGCATCATTGAGCTTACGTGACCAATCCTTGCGGGTTGTCCCCACCGTGGCCTCGAGTATATGTTTGATTTTGCGGTTTGATACCTCGACTTGGCCACTAGTTTGGGGATGATAAGGCGTGCCTATCTTGTGGAGAATCACACTTTTGCTCATAAGATTTGCAAAGGTTTTGTTAACAAAATGGGTTCCTCCATCAGATATGATTACCCTAGGTACACCAAATCTATTGAAAATGTTATTTTTCAAAAATTTGATGACTTGGTTACCATCATTGGTTGGCAGCGCAACCGCCTCAACCCACTTGGACACGTAATCGATAGCTACCAAGATGTAATGATTCCCATCAGATGTCGGGAATGGTCCCATGAAGTCAATACCCCATACATCAAAAATCTCAAGGGTGAGAATTCCTTTTTGAGGCATTTCATCCCTCTTGGAGATATTCCCTAGTCTTTGGCATCTGTTGCAAGCCTTAACAAACGCCCTGCAATCCTCGTAAATGGTAGGCCAATAGAAACCACACTCGAGCACTTTATGAGCTGTTCGAGTGGGGCCATGGTGACCTCCATATTCCGATTCATGGCATTTTTTAGCGATTTGATAAGCTTCGTGCTCAGTTACACATCGTCGAATAATCGAATCTGCACAATGCTTGAAGAGATAAGGATCTTCCCAGAAGTAGTTGACTACATCTCGGTTGAACCTTGCTTTATGGCCCTTGTGCTGGAATGGTGGGGTTATTCCACATGATAAAAAGTTAGCAATGTCGGAAAACCATGGACAAGCTTGATCATGAAGGTGCAAGGCAAACAGTTGTTCGTCCGGAAAATTTTCATTGACGGCTATCTCATTTTTATCATTTTCTATTCGAGACAAATGGTTAGCAGCACCATTGTCTCTGCCTTTTCTATCTTTTATTATGATATCGAATTCTTGCAACAGAAGTACCCACCTGATTAATCGAGGTTTGGCATCTTGTTTGCTAAACAAATATCTCAGTGCAGAGTGATCTGTGTCAACTATGGTTTTCGTACCAATGAGGTACTGTATGAATTTATCAAATGCGAAAACCACAGCATACATCTCTTTTTCCGTGGTGGTGTAGTTGATTTGGGCTTCATTCAGGGCGTGACTTGCGTAATGAATTACACAATGTTTCCCTTCCTTATGTTGCCCAAGAACTGCGTGTAACACCCCGGATTTGATAACCCAGGCCGGGGTGCCACCGCCACACCTCCCTAGCAAGACACGGTTTCTCCGAGCTCACTAAAGAGATGCAAGGCTATGGTTTTTCAGGATTTAAAATATTCAAACAGCCCATTCATAGATAATTTAAAAATAATACATCAAAGTTGCAGCGGAAATTTTAATTTGTGCAGCGGAAATAATGTATAAGGGCCAACATGGCCAAAACACGGGTTAAACAGACCCGTTCATGATGTGATCCCCAAAAATTCCCAGTATGCATATGATGATGCATATTCTTCATTTTCTGTAAGAAAAAGGATATATATGGTTTGGGTCAGCAAAAACGCGCTGAGTAAGTTAACACATAGCATGGGTTAGGGGTTTCAAAGCCTTTAATTAAATTTAGTAAAAAGATTTCTTGTAGGAAATGATTTGCAAGGCATAAAGACTTAAAAACCTTAAATATTTTGTTCTCCCGTTACATAACCATTTCATCAAAATATCATTTAGCCGGTGATCCGGCGGCCGCAGCCAATTTCAAAAGTATCATTTAGCCGGCAATCCGGCGGCCTCAGCCAATTTCAAAAATATCACTTCTCAAAATATTTTTCGTTTCTTTTATAGTTCACCATTCACTAGGGCTCTTGTGACCGCAATCCTCATAATCAATATTTATAATAACCATTCGCCAGGGCTCTTATGTCCACTAGCCGTTCGCTTGGGCTCTTATGTCCACAAGCCGTTTGGTCGACCATTCGCTAGGGCTCTTATGTCCACTAGCCGTTCGCTTGGGCTCTTATGTCCACAAGCCGTCTGGCCATATTGATCATATCAAACTTGGTCATAAATTCCCCAATGTTTCTAAAGAATTCTTTTAAGAAAATGTTTTTATTTGGTGTAACGGGATTTTCAAAAAAATATAGCTTTATCGTAATTCCAACTTCTCGATCGTTGTTTAAAAGATTTCAAAAATCGATCGATGTCACAGTTTGCGCCTTTTTGGTTTAAAAATCCATTTCTTAGGCGATTGTTCTGAAATTTTCACAGTAGCTCAAAAACATCCCAACGAACAACTTTCGTGTTTTAAGTTTTTCGGAAAAACGATGGGAAGCATGTCAAAAATCAAGTTTTCTTCAGAAACAAAAAGCTGTCAGGATTCAGGTTTGACAACGTTAAAAGATTTGACTTTTTATCTTATCGAATGGACTCCAAAAATTCTGAAATTTTACAGAGACATACTAAACATGATTTCCAACAACTTTTGTTTAGATCACATAGATTGGTTTGGGCTAGAAATGATGGAAATAAGCTCATCAAGATCGGTTATGAAATCTGTCATCCTTTGACAATTCTTAAAAACGCAGAATATGTCCGATACGATTTGGGGTATCAAGACTTGATGAAAATCTTTGAAATTTTTACACAATATAGATTATGATCTTTGGATCAAAATCTTAGTTTTGAGTTTTCAGGTTTGAACACTCGAAGTAAGAGTTTTGCTCGTCGTGTTTGATTATGAAATCTATCAAGATTCTTGATTTCGGTACTAACGCAGATTGGATT
Source organism: Hygrophila difformis (assembly GCA_030278955.1). NCBI lineage: Eukaryota > Viridiplantae > Streptophyta > Magnoliopsida > Lamiales > Acanthaceae > Hygrophila > Hygrophila difformis. Next base: position 28,054,128 of record JAOANR010000003.1, on the reverse strand, counting down.
GGCTCAGATTCGGAGGCTCACATCTCAACGCAAAATTCTAAAAATTTGCAGAAATGTTCTATACTCATAGATCTACAACTTTCATGTTTAGCACCAATCCTAGATCGGCCTAGATCCATGGTCAAAATAACCAACAAGATTGAGAGTGAAATCTACCAAAGTTCTAAGATCCAGATTTAATACTCTTCGGTTTTGGGTTGGTTTCAGGTTTCAAATCATCATGAAAAATTATGAAATTTTTACAGGAGCTAGATCAAAGTCTTAGGAACACTTTTCATGTTTTGAGTTTTGTTGTTTGAGCAGCTTAAGAGGTTCGAAAAATTCACACAAAAACGCTGCGTTGAGGGTTTCTCTTGTTGACAGATTTTTATTAATTTTCTTGAGTTGAATCTCTATGTTTGGTTGCATTTTAAGTCACCCAAAACCATAGTAAGGTTAACTTACAGTGGGGATGATGTTTAGGAAGTCACGGGGTCGTCCGGAATCCACGGGATGTCACGAACGAATCTCTTCCACCCGATCTATTCTTCCCTTGGCTCCGATTTGTGTTTGAATACGAAGATTCGTAAGTTAGGAGGTTGTTTATGATCTTAAAATCATAAGGAAACTTGAATAACATCTTACCAACAATCCAAAGCCTGCAATCCTTGATCTACACACTTCCTTGGTTGGATTTGGTTGCCGGAAACTCGTCGGAAAGTCGCCGGAAATTCGTCGGAAGAGTGTTTGGCTTTGGGAGAGTTTTTGGAGAGTTTGGGGTGATTGATTGATGAAAATGGCTGTCGAAGGGGTTGGGATTGATTACATAACGTCCAAGAAGATGCCTCTCTCGTGAAGGATCAGATTCCCAACCTTGGGCCCCGAAAATTGGCGAGAAAGTCGCCAAAACGCGACAAGGTGTTGCTGTCAGGACCTTGGCGCGGGGTTGGCGCGCGAATCGGCCAAAAGCCGCGCCGGGTGCGCGCCGCCGAACGCGACAACGCGTCTTTCGACCCGGCGCGGGGTTGGCGCGCTAAACCAAGGATTCCCGCGCCGGGTGCGCGCCGAACCCGCCTGGGCTTCGGTCCGGGCGGTGTCGTGCGATCCGTCGTGCTTTTTCCTCCTCTCTTTCGGACTTCTGTCCTCCTACATTTTCGGGCTCGATTTTTCGGGTCATTCTCGGTCCTAAATCCTTATCTTAAGTTTATCTTGACTCAAATGAATTTCATGTTTGAAATCTTAAGTTCGTCGGTCTCGGTTTCGTCGGCTTTTGATTCCCGTGCAATAACTTGTATCATTAAATTTCTTTCGACTTCACGGGTTCTTGGAATTAAAATTCTTTTCCTTCATGAACTTAACTCCAATTATTTTTACTCAATTCATGGAATGTCTTCGGGCTTCCTTTCCCTCTTTTATTCCATTTTGAATTTAAATCTATCGGCGTTTTATTTCCGAGCAATAATTTATTGTGATAAATTATTTTCTTCTTCTCGGAAATATTTCAACATTGATCGGAATAAATTTTTATTCCCTTGGACGTTGATAAAAAAAAAATCTGGGGTGTTACACTCTCCCCCCCTTAAGAATCAACTTCGTCCTCGAAGTTGTGCTTCGGCTTTTCTCGCGCGAAGAGTTATGGTCCTTTTTGTTTACTATTTGCGATGTTGTGTTATTGAATTATTGTTCGATTGTTGATCGTCGTTTGTTGTTTGATTATTGTTTGATTATTGTTTGATTATTGTTTGATTGTTGATTATTGTTTGATTATTGTTTGATTGTTGATTATTGTTTGATTATTGTTTGATTATTGTTTGACTGAACCCAGAATTGAAATTTCCAAGTTGCCTACGTACCCTGTGAAGGGATCAAGTCATTACGTAGTTCAAAAAGAATTTATTTGGAATACAAAATATTCGAGTTTCGAAATAAATGCTTATGCATTCTTACGGGGTATTACATCCTTCCCCCCTTAAGATTACAGTTATGTTCCCATAACTGCCTACACATCCACGAATGTTCAAGTATCGTTGCCTAGCACAGGTATATATTTATTTACCACATTTAACGTCCCATGAGTCCCCCTTGGTTACTTGTGGCTAGTTAGGTCCAGCGACCAGGTCATCTCTTTTGGTTATATTCTCAATATGGGTTTGACATTCCCTAGTCTTGTGACCAAACTTGCCGCACTTATAGCAGGCTCCAGGCTTCGGGCACTGGCGCACCAAATGTGCATGGTTGCATCGTGGGCAGCGTGGTATGAACGCACCACGGTTGCCATCTCCTCTAGACCCATCGAATTTAGCTTGATCATTGCCCCTCCTAAAGTTATTATTGTTGTTCTTATTACGATTCTTCTTCTCAAATCCTTGCGAGTTTTTGCTCGATTCGCCATTGTCCTTTCGCTTTAATTGTTGGACACGCGCGACTGCTACTGCCCGGTCATATACCTCCTGCAAAGTCGTGCATTGTCCTCCCACCAATATCTCTCGAATATCAAGATTCAAACCCATCTCGAACTTCTGAGCCTTGTCGAAGTCAGTTGGCACCATTGTAGCAGCAAATCTAACCAGCTCCTTAAACTTGGCATAGTACTCTTGTACTGTTTGCCCACCTTGTTTCAAATGGACGAATTCTTCATACCTTGCGGCCTTAATGCTCATTGGGTAAAACCTTTCCCTCAAAACCTCCTTAAATTCTTCCCATAGGCAGGCTTTAGTCAAATTTCCTTGGAGGTTATGCCACCATTCGTCGGCCTCTCCGCCAAGATAGTAGGTCGCCACTTGGACCCTCTCGTCCTCGGGACATTTGATAGCGCTGAGGAGCTTATCAAAGGTGCGAATCCAATCTTCCAGTTTGGCCGGATCCTCTTGGCCATTATAATGGGGTGGATTGTAGGGGTTTACAAATGCCAAGTAGTTGACTCGGGCTACTGGCGGAAGTATTGTCGATTGTGCCCTATGCACCTCGGCATTCCCTAATACTATGAGTACTTCTTCTACCGTCCTTAAACGTTCATCCATGTTGTTGGGAATAGGAGGCGCTCGATTTCCGACGTTCGGAGGAATCTCATTGTTAGGTGCGTTTGGGAGATTAGTGTCAGTGCCGTTTGGGCTTACCTTCCTCAGTTTTCTTCTAGGTGCCATTTTCTGTTGTAGAAGCACGCGAAGATGAGTTTCTAAGTGATCAAGATCTAGGACTAAGGCAAAGTTAGTCTTAAGTTGGCGCTCCTAAGTCAAGATCATGTCGAGTTCTAAGGTAGGAGTGTTTCTTATTACCGATAATTCGCATAAAAAGGGTTAGTGTATTTATGTATGCATATGCATATGTGTCCCCCCAATAAAAAAAAATTTTATGCATGCATTTATTTATCCATGGGTTTTAAAAATAAATTTATTCCATGGATAGATTAAAATAAGGATAAAAGGTTTGGGCCACTATATTGGGCCGAAAGAAATAAAGTATTTGGGCTTTAAATAAAAACAAGGCTATTGGGCCAAGATAATTTCTTGGGCCTCTAAAAAAAATTTTGGGCTAAAAATTTGGGCTTTAACTTCAAAATAATAATTGGGCTCTTTAAAATATATTACTAGTTTAGAAATAATAACTTTAAAAATAATAATACTTCAAAATAATAGTTTAAAAATATTCCGGGCTCTTTAAAATAGTAGTTTTAAAATATTCCGGGCTCTTTAAAATATAATAGCTTCAAAATAATCCGGGCTCTGATACCATTCTGGTATCAGATATTTTCTTTAAAATAAATAGCTTTAAAATAACCTGGCTCTGATACCATTCTGTAACACCCCGGATTTGATAACCCAGGCCGGGGTGCCACCGCCACACCTCCCTAGCAAGACACGGTTTCTCCGAGCTCACTAAAGAGATGCAAGGCTATGGTTTTTCAGGATTTAAAATATTCAAACAGCCCATTCATAGATAATTTAAAAATAATACATCAAAGTTGCAGCGGAAATTTTAATTTGTGCAGCGGAAATAATGTATAAGGGCCAACATGGCCAAAACACGGGTTAAACAGACCCGTTCATGATGTGATCCCCAAAAATTCCCAGTATGCATATGATGATGCATATTCTTCATTTTCTGTAAGAAAAAGGATATATATGGTTTGGGTCAGCAAAAACGCGCTGAGTAAGTTAACACATAGCATGGGTTAGGGGTTTCAAAGCCTTTAATTAAATTTAGTAAAAAGATTTCTTGTAGGAAATGATTTGCAAGGCATAAAGACTTAAAAACCTTAAATATTTTGTTCTCCCGTTACATAACCATTTCATCAAAATATCATTTAGCCGGTGATCCGGCGGCCGCAGCCAATTTCAAAAGTATCATTTAGCCGGCAATCCGGCGGCCTCAGCCAATTTCAAAAATATCACTTCTCAAAATATTTTTCGTTTCTTTTATAGTTCACCATTCACTAGGGCTCTTGTGACCGCAATCCTCATAATCAATATTTATAATAACCATTCGCCAGGGCTCTTATGTCCACTAGCCGTTCGCTTGGGCTCTTATGTCCACAAGCCGTTTGGTCGACCATTCGCTAGGGCTCTTATGTCCACTAGCCGTTCGCTTGGGCTCTTATGTCCACAAGCCGTCTGGCCATATTGATCATATCAAACTTGGTCATAAATTCCCCAATGTTTCTAAAGAATTCTTTTAAGAAAATGTTTTTATTTGGTGTAACGGGATTTTCAAAAAAATATAGCTTTATCGTAATTCCAACTTCTCGATCGTTGTTTAAAAGATTTCAAAAATCGATCGATGTCACAGTTTGCGCCTTTTTGGTTTAAAAATCCATTTCTTAGGCGATTGTTCTGAAATTTTCACAGTAGCTCAAAAACATCCCAACGAACAACTTTCGTGTTTTAAGTTTTTCGGAAAAACGATGGGAAGCATGTCAAAAATCAAGTTTTCTTCAGAAACAAAAAGCTGTCAGGATTCAGGTTTGACAACGTTAAAAGATTTGACTTTTTATCTTATCGAATGGACTCCAAAAATTCTGAAATTTTACAGAGACATACTAAACATGATTTCCAACAACTTTTGTTTAGATCACATAGATTGGTTTGGGCTAGAAATGATGGAAATAAGCTCATCAAGATCGGTTATGAAATCTGTCATCCTTTGACAATTCTTAAAAACGCAGAATATGTCCGATACGATTTGGGGTATCAAGACTTGATGAAAATCTTTGAAATTTTTACACAATATAGATTATGATCTTTGGATCAAAATCTTAGTTTTGAGTTTTCAGGTTTGAACACTCGAAGTAAGAGTTTTGCTCGTCGTGTTTGATTATGAAATCTATCAAGATTCTTGATTTCGGTACTAACGCAGATTGGATTGGCTCAGATTCGGAGGCTCACATCTCAACGCAAAATTCTAAAAATTTGCAGAAATGTTCTATACTCATAGATCTACAACTTTCATGTTTAGCACCAATCCTAGATCGGCCTAGATCCATGGTCAAAATAACCAACAAGATTGAGAGTGAAATCTACCAAAGTTCTAAGATCCAGATTTAATACTCTTCGGTTTTGGGTTGGTTTCAGGTTTCAAATCATCATGAAAAATTATGAAATTTTTACAGGAGCTAGATCAAAGTCTTAGGAACACTTTTCATGTTTTGAGTTTTGTTGTTTGAGCAGCTTAAGAGGTTCGAAAAATTCACACAAAAACGCTGCGTTGAGGGTTTCTCTTGTTGACAGATTTTTATTAATTTTCTTGAGTTGAATCTCTATGTTTGGTTGCATTTTAAGTCACCCAAAACCATAGTAAGGTTAACTTACAGTGGGGATGATGTTTAGGAAGTCACGGGGTCGTCCGGAATCCACGGGATGTCACGAACGAATCTCTTCCACCCGATCTATTCTTCCCTTGGCTCCGATTTGTGTTTGAATACGAAGATTCGTAAGTTAGGAGGTTGTTTATGATCTTAAAATCATAAGGAAACTTGAATAACATCTTACCAACAATCCAAAGCCTGCAATCCTTGATCTACACACTTCCTTGGTTGGATTTGGTTGCCGGAAACTCGTCGGAAAGTCGCCGGAAATTCGTCGGAAGAGTGTTTGGCTTTGGGAGAGTTTTTGGAGAGTTTGGGGTGATTGATTGATGAAAATGGCTGTCGAAGGGGTTGGGATTGATTACATAACGTCCAAGAAGATGCCTCTCTCGTGAAGGATCAGATTCCCAACCTTGGGCCCCGAAAATTGGCGAGAAAGTCGCCAAAACGCGACAAGGTGTTGCTGTCAGGACCTTGGCGCGGGGTTGGCGCGCGAATCGGCCAAAAGCCGCGCCGGGTGCGCGCCGCCGAACGCGACAACGCGTCTTTCGACCCGGCGCGGGGTTGGCGCGCTAAACCAAGGATTCCCGCGCCGGGTGCGCGCCGAACCCGCCTGGGCTTCGGTCCGGGCGGTGTCGTGCGATCCGTCGTGCTTTTTCCTCCTCTCTTTCGGACTTCTGTCCTCCTACATTTTCGGGCTCGATTTTTCGGGTCATTCTCGGTCCTAAATCCTTATCTTAAGTTTATCTTGACTCAAATGAATTTCATGTTTGAAATCTTAAGTTCGTCGGTCTCGGTTTCGTCGGCTTTTGATTCCCGTGCAATAACTTGTATCATTAAATTTCTTTCGACTTCACGGGTTCTTGGAATTAAAATTCTTTTCCTTCATGAACTTAACTCCAATTATTTTTACTCAATTCATGGAATGTCTTCGGGCTTCCTTTCCCTCTTTTATTCCATTTTGAATTTAAATCTATCGGCGTTTTATTTCCGAGCAATAATTTATTGTGATAAATTATTTTCTTCTTCTCGGAAATATTTCAACATTGATCGGAATAAATTTTTATTCCCTTGGACGTTGATAAAAAAAAAAATCTGGGGTGTTACACTGCGCCCACGGCGAGATCGCTTGCATCGCACATTACCTCGAAAGGCATTGACCAATCGGGTGGTTGCTTTATTGGAGCAGAAATCAACATCTTTTTGAGCGTGTCAAAGGCTTGAACACACGCTTCATTTATTACAAAAAAATTTTCTTTACAGAGTAGGTTAGTGATCGGCTTGGCAATTTTAGAAAAGTCTTTAATGAACCTCTAGTAAAAACCGGCATGCCCTAAGAAGCTCCTAACCGATTTTATTGAATTGGGTAATGGAAGATTGGAGATGACTGAGACCTTGGCCCTATCGACTTTGATGCCTGCGCATGAGATGCGGTGACCCAACACGATACCCTCAGTGACCATAAAATGGCACTTTTCCGAGTTCAAAACTAGGTTAGTGATAATGGCCAAAATTGACCATTATTTTCAATCTATTTCCGTGTCTAATACGGACATTTGATCGCATTCCGGTCTTATTTTAATAAGAAAGCAGTTGAATTTAACAGATTTATGCAAGTTTGTATAAATAATAAGCTGGTATTGAAAAATACAAAAAATATTATTATTTTCATTAATTTTATGTTAAAAAATCCAAAAACATGATAAAATATTAAAAATCTCATATTTGATGATCATGGTCTAGTAATATTTGTTCGGTGGAACACGGTTCCATTAAATGAATCACTAGTCAAATAATCAAGTGAAATTAAATATACTTATATTATTATTTTAGTTCATATTTTGATGTATATATTTATTTTTCTATATTTAGTTTTATTTCTAATTTCTGCCTTATTTAAGTTAATTGATCCACTAATCCATATTTAATTAAATTGCAGGTGTTTAATTGAATTGAGTCCAATGCAGTCCAAATTGATCCAGTCCAATATTTTCAGTCCATAGTCCAAAACCCCACAGGCCCAAAATTCACTCTTCAAGCCCAATTAACCCAAGCCCAAATCACTTCAGGCCCAACACTCCATCAACCCTATCCCAACCCTAACCCTACTGCCCCCGCCGCCGGCGCCGCCGCCGCCGGCCGGCGGCCCTCTCCACCAAACTCCAGCCCCAGCAGCCAGTCGCCACCCCAGCCGCGGCCGCCTCCACCCCATTTTCAACCTCAACTCTCGCCGGCTCCACCTCTCATCTCCAGCCCCCATCCTCATCCCATCACCACCACCTCCCTCATTACCAACTCCGGCGAGCTCGCCACCCCAATCTTCTCCGACCACCAACCACCACCTCCGTCTCAAATACTTCCTCAGTCAACCCCAACATCACCACCGCGTCTCTCTCTCTCGCCGGCAGCCCCCTTCTCCCATCCATTTTCCGACTACCTCATCCAAAATCCAACACCCCTCGCCGTCGCAACACAGCCTCTCGCCGCCGCCTCCGATAGCTCCAGCCGCCACCACCTACAACCCATCTCCGATCTCCATCTCCAACGCGGCCGCCGCCGCTCCCTCCCATCTCCGCCGTCAACACCCAGCCCCTGCCAATCGAAGCGACAGCAGCTCCGACTGCCTCTTCCCTGTTCCGGCGGCCCCTCTTCTCCATTTACAACCCCAAATTCAGAAATCAAGAACAAAGAAAAAACGAAAAAGGAGGAGGAAAACTGGAAACTGAAAACGAGCCAGAAGAGACGAAAATGGAGGAAGAGAGAAGGAAGGAAAATAAAAATGAGGAGAAAGAAGAAGGAAGCAAGAAGAAGAAGAAAATTGAAGAGAGAGCTGGGATCGAGACAGATGAGAGAGGAGAGAAGAAAAGAAATAATGGAGGAAAGAAGAAATGGGAAAGAGAGAAGCACGTGAGAGAGAGAGAGAAGAGGAGAAAAAAATTAAACTTTATCGCGGAAGGTTGCTCCGCGACCAAAAAAATTGCTCCGCGACTGTGAGAGGAGTAAGACACATAATTTTGTCGCGGAACATTGTTCCGCGACAAAATAGGACCGCGACCGCGACAAACACAGACAGAGACACGCACTCCGCAACAAGAAGACAGAGTCACGTGACCTCCTCAATTAAATCCCCACATGCCAAATTGATGAGAAGGTCCCAGGACTTGAGGTCCCGTTGGGTAAAAGATTTTCGTCTTATCTTGCTGGACTCAAGCTCCCGTCCCCTCCTGTGCGAAAATCTGAAGCAAAAAGCAAATTTTATTTGTTGTGTCCCTATGCAAGCTGTTCCGCGACAAAACAATCTGTTTGGCGACCAAGTGGGCCTTTAATGGGCCTAGAGCTTTCCTACTCATCTATAAATATATCCTCCCACCCCCTTGAACAGTAACCTAGCTACACTTTAGTTTATTTTACTGTTTTGGAGGCACCACTGTGCTCTCCAAAAACATGTTAGAGTAGGTAGTTTAGTTTATTTTTATGCAATGTAGATGTAGATTCTAGCTTAGTTTTAATTTATGCTTTGTAATAAATTAGTGTAGCTAGTGTTCACCTTTATTTTTCCAGTTTTATATTTTGTAGTTTGTGGGTTTCAAACACTTAATAAATGGGTGTGTTTAAACCATTTTTGGCTTTTGATGTTATTTGAGAAAATGTTCCACCAAAATTTGTTATGGATCTTTTCCATAATATTTATTGCTTTATTTTTTGCATTTTGGTCACTTGACCATTTTTATTATTTTTTTAGTTAGATTTAGTGCTTTCTAGATTTAAAATGTATAAACGCTTTGTAGCTATCCCTTGATAGATTTAGTGTAGGTTTTACTTTTGGTTTTATTTTGTTAGCATAGTTGTTTTAGGATTAGTCTTTATGTTTCTTTTTTTTTGTTCTTTTCTTTTGTTCTGTTTAGTTTTTAGGTAGTTTGTATTTTCATTTTTATCTTTAGTACATTAGATCTAGAAAGGGATAGTATTAAGGTGTTTGTGCATATTTCATTAAAAAATTGCATTTTCTATATTGTATTGCATCACTTTGTGACCCCACGGGTTGCAATGTAATTTTCCCGTTGTGATCCCACGGATCACAACGCACTCCCCCGCAATGCAATATTAGGCGTTATGCTGCCAAAATTTTTATAAAAATTTTTTAAACCCTTTGTCGCCATACAATCTTGTCGCGGAACCACGTTCCGCGACAAAACCCATGTTTAGCGACAAAGGACCAAACTCTTGCATTTTGTCTGCATGGCTTTTGTCGCGGAATACTTTTGTCGCGAACCATGCTCCGCGACAAAATCTTATTCCGAGACAGAAAATTATGCCTTGCCATTAATTTTAGAACCCCTTGGTCGCGATGCAACTCTTGTCGCGGAACCACGTTCCGCGACAAAACCCTTGATTAGCGACCAAGGACCCAAATACTTGTAATTTTATTCTGGGAGGACTCTGTCGCGGAACCTTTGTCGCGGAACCACGGTCCGCGACAAAATCCTTGTTCCGCGACCAGGAATTATGTCCTTACCAATTTTCAAACCCCTTTGTCGCTATATCCCTTGTCGCGGAACCATGTTCCGCGACAAAATTTTTGTTTAGCGACAAAGCAAACCCTAATTTTCAAAATTCCATTCCTCTTATTTCCCACCCCTTTGTCGCGAAACCTTTGTCGCGGAACCATGCTCCGCGACACAAACTCTATTCCGCGACAAAGTGGCACCTTTTTGCCAAATTTTTATTCTCCATCTCACTCCATTAATTAATTGAACCTTTATATTAATATTTTGAGGTTGAAATCCAATGATCTCAACCCAGGATTAATTTGATATAAAGAACTTTGTTCAATTTCCCATTAAAAGATTCTTCTACAAATGATTAAACTCTAATTATCTAAGTATATAATCAGGACTGTAATTAATTAATTAATTATGGAATGAGTGATTATTTAGACATAAAGAGTGAATATGGATTTAATTCCATACCCTTGCATGAGAAACCAATGTCTCTCATGCAAGATGACCCAAAAATATTTTCTTTTATTTATTTTGTCTTTTCCGTGTTGTGTGAAACAGCTAGTAAGGAATATATCAGACTAATGTTGGCGGATATTCCCACACGGATAACTAGCTCGTAGTCTGAATATTAATTTCTAGTTGTTATTTTGCATGGTCTGGATAGTGGTCGGTGGAAGCCTTGGCGGTTCGTCCATCCGGGATTATAATAGCTGCTCAGCTGACTCCTATCCGGATACAGTTTCTCTTTCTTTATCTTAATTTCAAACCCGAATCTGGAACTGTAGTAATGTTAGATGATATATGCCAATGACATCTAATAATTATTGCAGTAATAGAACATGTGGGTTTTTATCCAAATTCACAGATAGTGGAGCCTGAGATGACGGCGGCAACTGTCATTTGAGGCATTCCACTGTCTAAAAATCATTCCATCCAAATGAGAGGGAAATTGGACAGCAGATGTTTGCAGTCCACCCAATCGTTTTGCCATCTTTTTAGCCAAATAAATTCTTCTCATCTCCGGCTATTTCATCTCTGTGTATCAACTTCTGTCTAAACCCACCTTATATTTTGGGTTATTTAATTTTACACTTCTTTATAATATTATGCATGATATTATTATGTAGATATTGTGGTCAATATTATTTTGGGATCCTTCCCTTGGACATAGAAGTCTTGATTTAAATCAGATGTTTCATACTAAATTTCCAACAAAAATTCCTTTATAAAATCCGGATCTGAGTAAGGGATAAATTCGACAGTTATGACTAATTCATATCCGACTGGGGATTGATTTTGGGAAATTAGAAGCAGAGTCAGCGATTAGGTCTCACCTAGACTGAAAGGATCTGTGTTTTAATTGAGAGTCTAGTACCTGATAGGGAATGATTTTCAGATTTATTATTTTCCAAAATTGCTGTTTGTTGGAAATCTTGTATTAAATATTGCACTGGGTCAGATTCCACTTGGATTCCGATAAGGTGTGACAGATAATACTAGAGGAACAACATTCGGGCCTTGGTTATTTTCTAAGGTAGGGTTGAGTATTCTTTCAACTGCTATCCTCTTCTGCCAAAGCCTATTTTTGAGTCCTGAGTGAGTGCATCCGGAACGAACTAATTTATTAGTTCGTTTCATTAGTTTGTATCTCATAACCACCCGACGGGAAGTGAACACTGCGAGCGGTTCACCGAGAATAGGGAATTCTTGATCCACACCCGGTCATCCTGACTGGGGGCTTTCTTTTACTACCAGGGTCAGACTTTCAAAAACCTCCGAGTGATAGGATTTTAAATGCTTTCTTTATCGCTTTCTTTTAAATGCTTTCGTTAGAGGTCACTCGGTTGTATTGAGAGTTGTGTAACTGCTACTAGGACTGATAGTTAAGGGATAGTTCAGGGCTTGATTAGAATCTTTGGGTGTGACATGGGGGAATGATAGCAGTGCTTGACACTTCAATAAATGATTTGTCGGGTGTTGCTTATCCACCACAGATAAATAACATACCATTGCAAGGGTAGTTATGCATCTGTGGTATCTTAGAATTTATTTTCTTAAGAGCATGTAAACTCTTGCTGTAAGTACATGTCTGTTAAAGGGAACATGGTATAGAGAGCATGAGAATTAGCTGACTGAATGGATTATCCCAAACAAAGATCTGCGTAACAAAATGGAAGTTTAATTGTGTTTCATCTGAATCTTGTCCAATCTTTATTATTTTCTCCCTGTCCCTTCTGTCTCAATTTAAATCTGCTTTCTTAGATAATTTTTAACCGCTTTCCTAGAATAATTTTATTGCTTTCTTAGATTAAGTTTAATTCGCTTTCTAGAATAATTTTATCTGCTTTATTTTGATTACTTTCATAGCTTAGTTTAAATTATGTCAAGTAGTTGTTAGTCATTTCTCAAACTTGAATCGAGTAACCGAGTGGAAAATCTTAGTAAACGGTGTGGGCCCTGCTTCCATCGCACATCCTCCAGTGAACGATCCGGTACTTACTATAAATACTGCAATTTTTGACTCCGTGCGCTTTCGGGGGCACAGTTTCTTAACACGAGTAAATAAAAACATGATTTTTCGGAAAATACTCATGTAGTGGGAATCTGCCGAAAGTTTCATGGCAGGGAATCTCATGACATGAAATCATGAGAAGTATCATGGCACATATGCCGGGGACCCTCAGTATGACAGGCTGAAGGTCAATTTATCCCGGTTGTATCATGAGATTTGTCAGAAGTTTCATGACAGAGAGGATCACAGCGCCATTTGAAATTAAAGCCCCTCGCATGAGTAATAAAAAGTAACAATCTCGATATATCCCTAAACCCATTCCATAAATCATAACTCTTTTCATTTAATAAATTCAATCCTGATATATATTTATAAAATACTCGTGTTGATGAAATTTGTCAAAAGTTTCATGGCGCCGTTGCCGGTGAGGATGCAGCGTCGTTTATTAAGAGAATTACACTCCTGATTACTCATAGTTAGTTTAGTGTTAGTTTTGTGTATATATTTCAGAACAGAGAAGTACCCCCAAATCAATTAAACATTTAGAGTACTGAGACTCTAAATGTGAGGATGTTGATTTGAGGGGAAAACCTAACCAATTGGGTATTTTTGCTTGCAGGAATCATGGAGCCACAAAAATTGGTGTAAGGAGTTAAATGTGGAAGAGTAGCATTGGGGCTACACTACTTTGATTTTTCGTTTAATTACACTTCGCCCATTGCAAAATCTAGGTTAATTAAACGAGAAATCAAAGAAATGGAGAAGTGTAGCATTGGGGCTACACTAATTTGCAATTGTAAATTGCACAACACGTGAGACTCACGTGTTGGTCATCTCCACCACATCCGGATCACGAAGCTCCACCGCTGCTCCATCGCCCATCCACCTCATTACCACCACTGCGCTGAGGAAACCCTCATCACTGGTGAAACAACAAATGGAGCAGCAGATCTTCGGACTACCAATTGCTCACCACCATAGGACAAGCCACGGCCATCATCTCACTTTCCGTCGCCCCTGTTCCGACTGAGCATCTAAACAGGTTCCCGGTTGGATTAGTTTTGTAATTGACCGAAGATTATATCCGGAATTCAAAGAAATTTAAAATCCGGAATAATTTTCGCAAGCATGGAATTAATCCAACCTAAATTTCTGCAAGTCAAAATTATATGTATACATATATTTATATTTATATCTCTTGTGAATATTATTAAATAATTCGGGTATTAATCAATTAACTCACATTTAGAGTACTAAAACTCTAAATGTGAGGATGTTGATATTCTTGAGAAAACCTGATAACTTCTTCTATGTTTGCTTTGTAGGAATTTGTGGAACTACCAAAAAGAAAATTAAAGCTCCAAAACAGGTTCCCGGTTGGATCGATTCTGTGATTAATTGAAAGTATTCCTGGAATTTAAAGCAATTTAAAATCCGGAATAACTCTTATAAGAACAGAATTAATCCAACCTAATTTATGCAAGTAAATAGAGTAGATTAAATTTTATAAAATCCAAAAAAAATGTGATTGAACAATTTTGATGAAAATCAGAATTTTTCTTAAGCATTGGGCATCGAACAATCGCCTTGTTCGACGAACCAAATGATCACACATAGCCAAAATCGTCGAACATTTAATTGGTTTGACGAAAAGGCTATCAGAATTATTTTTCTATCTTAATATTTTCTCCCTCCCTCCCTCCCTCCTCTCTTATTTTATTTCGATTTTGATAATTTGTTTAAGTAGGAATTGATTTACTCACATTTCGAGCAAGGCTCAAAATGTGAGGATGTTGATTCTTCAGTTAAATATATATATAAAAAAAAGGAGTGTTATTTTTCTCTTTGTTTATTTTTATTATTTTATATATTTAAACCCAGTGCAAAGCATGTATAAATCTGTCAAGAATTCGCATATTTGATTTTGGTTCATGATTGAATTTTCAAACTTTTAAATTGGGATAATATAATTGAAGACATGCATGATATGAATTTTTGAGGTTTTGAGCTATAAAAATTTAATGATATCATCATCTTGTTGGGTAATAAGTCCTCATGTTGAGAATTTAATTGAATAGATTGTAAGAATTTTTCAAAGATTATATTTAAGAATATTGTATGACATGAATCAACCATTCCATGTGAGATTTGAGCCATGAGTCATTTTTACTCATTCTTTTCTTTGATGTGTGAAAATTATTTTGATTAAAGGAAACTAGAACTTGCGATTGGGACCGATTCAAGACCATGCCATATTCCAAAAATCGAGCATATGATCGAGGCACTTAGAAAAACCCAAATTTTTGGCCTTCGTTTGAATTCCAAACCCAAAAATATTTTCCCTTTAGGATAAACCAACTTGAGCATTTAAGCCTAATTTTTCTTTGAAGCCCTCTATATTATTCCAAGCCTTCTAAAAAGACCAAGAAAATTTAAACCCAAGTGTGTAAGAATGAATTTTATCAAGGCATTAAATTTATGATCATCAAGTCATCAAATCGGTATTCAATAAACCGATTCAAAAAAAAAAGAAAAAGAAAAAGAAAAGAAAAATGAACATGTTGAGTTCAATTCAACATCAATAAATTGCAAATGACAAAGCAAATTAGACTTAGTCTAATGTCATGCAATAGAAAAGAAAAGCAAAAGAAAGAAGAAATATTGATGATCATTAATTTTATTTTTTTTAAAAAAAAATGCCATGTTAGATAATATTAATTCTTGCCGCTTCTTAACCCAATAAATTCCTTTTCCTACCAAATGATACAACCGTATGCCCCATTACAACCCTTAAATAAGACCTCGTGATCTCGATTTGAAGAAATGAGCCGGTGGCGAGTTGGTCCAATTACAAGCTTATGGAATAATTTAATTAAATTTGATTATGAGTGCTCATTGATAAAACCCCTTTTTGAGAGAGAGTGAAATTTCCGTTTCTACTATATGTGAGGCTCTGCTTTTAATTATGTTCATGTCATATTTTAATTCTAGAATTAAATCAATGATTAGTTCTAAACATGATATTCATGAAGAATTATCAATAATGACTGATTTGTAGGCCTGATTAAGTGAGAAGTATCATTTTATTAAACACTGCAATCAAGAGAATTTAATACTTGTAGTTTTTGATTGTCTTATCCCAATCTAAAAAGAATGAAATTTTTGAAGCCACGAAAATAGATTGAATATGCAGCGTCTATGCTCTTAGGAGCACTGACTCTGACTGCTCGGGGACGATCAGTATTAAATGTGAGGATGTTGATAATGGCCAAAATTGACCATTATTTTCAATCTATTTCCGTGTCTAATACGGACATTTGATCGCATTCCGGTCTTATTTTAATAAGAAAGCAGTTGAATTTAACAGATTTATGCAAGTTTGTATAAATAATAAGCTGGTATTGAAAAATACAAAAAATATTATTATTTTCATTAATTTTATGTTAAAAAATCCAAAAACATGATAAAATATTAAAAATCTCATATTTGATGATCATGGTCTAGTAATATTTGTTCGGTGGAACACGGTTCCATTAAATGAATCACTAGCCAAATAATCAAGTGAAATTAAATATACTTATATTATTATTTTAGTTCATATTTTGATGTATATATTTATTTTTCTATATTTAGTTTTATTTCTAATTTCTGCCTTATTTAAGTTAATTGATCCACTAATCCATATTTAATTAAATTGCAGGTGTTTAATTGAATTGAGTCCAATGCAGTCCAAATTGATCCAGTCCAATATTTTCAGTCCATAGTCCAAAACCCCACAGGCCCAAAATTCACTCTTCAAGCCCAATTAACCCAAGCCCAAATCACTTCAGGCCCAACACTCCATCAACCCTATCCCAACCCTAACCCTACTGCCCCCGCCGCCGGCGCCGCCGCCGCCGGCCGGCGGCCCTCTCCACCAAATAATTTTGTCGCGGAACATTGTTCCGCGACAAAATAGGACCGCGACCGCGACAAACACAGACAGAGACACGCACTCCGCAACAAGAAGACAGAGTCACGTGACCTCCTCAATTAAATCCCCACATGCCAAATTGATGAGAAGGTCCCAGGACTTGAGGTCCCGTTGGGTAAAAGATTTTCGTCTTATCTTGCTGGACTCAAGCTCCCGTCCCCTCCTGTGCGAAAATCTGAAGCAAAAAGCAAATTTTATTTGTTGTGTCCCTATGCAAGCTGTTCCGCGACAAAACAATCTGTTTGGCGACCAAGTGGGCCTTTAATGGGCCTAGAGCTTTCCTACTCATCTATAAATATATCCTCCCACCCCCTTGAACAGTAACCTAGCTACACTTTAGTTTATTTTACTGTTTTGGAGGCACCACTGTGCTCTCCAAAAACATGTTAGAGTAGGTAGTTTAGTTTATTTTTATGCAATGTAGATGTAGATTCTAGCTTAGTTTTAATTTATGCTTTGTAATAAATTAGTGTAGCTAGTGTTCACCTTTATTTTTCCAGTTTTATAGTAGTTTGTGGGTTTCAAACACTTAATAAATGGGTGTGTTTAAACCATTTTTGGCTTTTGATGTTATTTGAGAAAATGTTCCACCAAAATTTGTTATGGATCTTTTCCATAATATTTATTGCTTTATTTTTTGCATTTTGGTCACTTGACCATTTTTATTATTTTTTTAGTTAGATTTAGTGCTTTCTAGATTTAAAATGTATAAACACTTTGTATCTATCCCTTGATAGATTTAGTGTAGGTTTTACTTTTGGTTTTATTTTGTTAGCATAGTTGTTTTAGGATTAGTCTTTATGTTTCTTTTTTTTTGTTCTTTTCTTTTGTTCTGTTTAGTTTTTAGGTAGTTTGTATTTTCATTTTGTTTTATTTTCATTTTATCTTTAGTACATTAGATCTAGAAAGGGATAGTATTAAGGTGTTTGTGCATATTTCATTAAAAAATTGCATTTCCTATATTGTATTGCATCACGTTGTGACCCCACGGGTTGCAATGTAATTTTCCCGTTGTGATCCGTGGGATCACAACGCACTCCCCCGCAATGCAATATTAGGCGTTATGCTGCCAAAATTTTTATAAAATTTTTTTAAACCCTTTGTCGCCATACAATCTTGTCGCGGAACCCCGTTCCGCGACAAAACCCATGTTTAGCTACAAAGGACCAAACTCTTGCCTTTTGTCTGCATGGCTTTTGTCGCGGAATACTTTTGTCGCGGAACCATGCTCCGCGACAAAATCTTATTCCGAGACAGAAAATTATGCCTTGCCATTAATTTTAGAACCCCTTGGTCGCGATGCAACTCTTGTCGCGGAACCACGTTCCGCGACAAAACCCTTGATTAGCGACCAAGGACCCAAATACTTGTAATTTTATTCTGGGAGGACTCTGTCGCGGAACCTTTGTCGCGGAACCACGGTCCGCGACAAAATCCTTGTTCCGCGACCAGGAATTATGTCCTTACCAATTTTCAAACCCCTTTGTCGCTATATCCCTTGTCGCGGAACCATGTTCCGCGACAAAATTTTTGTTTAGTGTAATACCCGAGAATTTTCCAACATAAAATAAAACAATAATTAAATAAATAAATAATAAATAAAATAAATACTATAAATAAATAAACAAAACCAGCAAATAAAAGAAATGAATAAAGATAAGAAAATGAGAAATGAGATTTTTACTTAAAAATGAATTAAAGGAATTTAATTAAACAAAAGGATGGATAAATGGAACACCAAAACCCGACACTAATGAACTCGAGTATTCGAGTCCAAAACATCCAATTAGACTGAGAATAAAATTAGAGAGAAAGTAAGAACCCGAATATACCCCGGAAATCGGAATTCGGGAGCATAGAGGGATAGAAACCCGAAAGAGAGGCGGAAAAGCACGACGGATCGCACGACCCGCCCGGACCGAAGTCCAGGCGAAGTCGGCGCGGTGGCCGCGCGGTAAAGGAGGTTTAGCGCGCCACGACCGCGCCACATGACAGATTTGTTTGTTGCGTGAATCTCTCACCCGAACGCGGATTTTTCGACTTTCGGTTGAACATCTCTCGACTCCAGACCTTTAGGTCGGTCGTGGACGCCCTAGGGATTGAGAATTCTATAAATAAGCCCCTTGGGAGCCCCGAACAAGTTTACAAAACCCTAAAACATTCTATACGTTCGAAACCCTAAATCCGGAGTCGTCGGAGGCACGAAACCAAGACGAACGCTGTTGGACGAGTTTCTCTACAGATCTCCATAGTCGTGGTAAGTCTCGGTCCAATCTTTATTCAATAAACGATTCGAAAACGAATCCTAATCATCTCCTTTTTCTTTCTACACCCCCGTATCGAATCTAGATCGTAGAACCCGACGAACGGAGAGGAGAAACGGTGATCTGGAAGCCACGCCTCCGAATTGGACATTCCCGACGTTCATAGACACTGTAAGTTAACCTTACATGGTTTTGGGAGATTTTAAAACATTCGAAACCTAAAAGATTCAATAAGAACCATAAATCTGTCCACTTTTGTTTTTCTACCGACGCAACAGATTTGGTGAATTTTTCCGACCCTTAAAACGAACTCAAACGGAAGAACCTAAAACACGAAAAACGTTCCTAAGACTTAGACCTAGCTACTGTAAAAATTTGAGAATTTTTGGAGTTGATTTGATATGTGAAAACTCGTCGAAACCGAACTGTTTGATTCTAGATCTTGAAATCTTGGACAGAACTTAGGAATGATCTTGATCACGTTTTTGAGATAGGATCTAGGCTGTTTTAGATCTTTGGCCAAACATGAAAGTTGTAGACAAATGTTTTAAGATGATCCCTGTCAAGTTTCATTAAATTTGGAGTTGAATTTATATGTTAGAATTTGAAATCTTTAAACTGTGACATGTTAAACTCGGACAGATTTCTTCTTATGCGAAAATTGGCGATTTTGACCTACTTAGGTATCTCGGATTGAAAAAGTTAAAACACGAAAGTTGTAGATCTTGATGTTTCCGAGTCAGATATGAAATTTTGGAATTTTTGGAATTAAATCTGATTTTAGACGAATTTTGGAGTAAACTGTGATTTACCGAAACGAAATTTTGAAATCTTGTTGAAACATGGAATTAACCTTTAGGGTTGAAACGAATTGAGATTGTTTCTAAATTAATACAATGGAAGGCAGATTTTAAAAACTAAATCCCCTTACAAACTTGATAAATTAAAATTAGGGGTGAGTGCTCTGCAGGGTGCCCCCTAACGATTCACTTCGTGCCGTAATGGACGATGGTGACCCCGCGCGCTATACTTGAAATGTGATATTGCCAAAACGGCGAAACTTAGAGCCTACACTCTCGTGAATATCCGTATGGGTTTCCCGAGGCTCCGGAGTGGTACTGGGTATGGCTGATACGGCTGCGGCCGCCGGGCTACCGGCTAAACTTGTTGACATCGCGATTTTTATCGTGAAACTTTGAAATACCAAATCGGGAATGTAATGGGGATTCTAAACTAAATTAAATTAGATTAAATGATATTGTTGTCAAACTAAATTATTTAAATGCTTTATTTAAATTATGGCTATTATCTTGAACCATGTGATATGTGTTATTAAATAGAGCCTGAGATAGATTGTGCTATATGATATGGATTATATGAAATCAAATATTATGTTATTATCATGCTTTTGTTAAATTATTAAAGTTATGGCTTTTAAACCCTACGATCATGCATGTGTTAACTTACTCAGCAATTTTGCTGATCAAAACCATTTTTATTCCTTTCTTTACAGAATATGTGGAATGAGCATGTGTGAGCACGAATCATGCATGGGATTTTGGGAACTTTTATTTTGCTTTTAAATTTCGTATGTAGACTACATTATGAACGGGCCTGTTTAACCCGTGTTTTGGCCATGTCGGCCCTTTTTATATTTTCCGCTGCGATACTGTACTAAACTAAATATTTCCGCTGCGCTATGCTATTATTATTTTCGAATTATATTGTATGGGCTATTTTGAATGCTTTAAGTGTTTTTAAATACTGCAATACCTAGCCTTGCATCTCTTTAGTAAGCTCGGAGAAACCGTGTCTTACTAGGGAGATGTGGCGGTGACATCCCGACCTGGGTGACCAAAAACCGGGGTGTTACAAGTTGGTATCAGAGCCCGGCTATTTTTAACTATTATTTTTAAACCATTATTATTTTTTTTAAACTACTAGTAATATTTTGACTATTATTTTAAATTTTAAAGTATTATTTCCATGGAAGAATTTTTATTCTTTATTTTAAAACCCATGGAAAAAATATATGGTGTATTAAATTATTATTGGGGGGAAATATCATTTGCATATGCATGTTGCATCTCTGCTATGAACTTAGAATCTTGGAAACTTGAACTTAGAATCTTGGCGAAACTTGAACTTAGAATCTTGGCGAAACTTGAACTTAGCATCTTGGCGAAACTTGAACTTAGAATCTTGGAAACTCGAACCTAGAATCTTGGCGAATATTAACTTAGATCTCTTGCGTGCGCTAGATGGCTAGTCAAGACATGATGCAGTTGATGGTCAGGATGATGAGTGTTCATCTCGATTCCCACCAGACCCTAGAGCAGATGAAGTACCGTATGGCTCAATTGGAGGCCAATTTACATCACATGGGCAACTTGAGAGAGGCGGATCATCACCGCATAAACCAACTCGAGCGCCAAGTCCAAACCCTCACTACACAAAACTTAATACTAAAGGAATACATCGATGCCCACGGGCAAGACTTAAACACTATCTTTGACGACCTACTACCGCCGAGTTCGGAGGAGGAAGATCCGGAGGAAGATCCTGCTACCCCGCCGAGAGACGTCATGAGGCACTAGAGATTCTACTGTTAGACATTGTTTTGCTAGGAAAATATTTCTACTTTTGTACTAAAATTTCTTTTGAGGAAATAAAATGCCCGATTTATTTTGTTTAAATCAAAACAAACAAAACAAAATAAAATAAAACCCCGAAGCATACGATGCTTCTCAATCCGAACAAAGCACCACGTGCTAAATTACTGCACACATATACATTCATAGAGATTGCTTAGACTATATGCTAAATCCATCAGTCCTAAACTATCCTATTTGTACCAGAATGGCACCCAGAGGAAGAGGGAGAGGAAGAACTCAAACCACTCCCCAAACCACCACTGAGATACCTACTGAAACACCACCAAACGTCACTGAACCGATTCAACCTGAGATGGAACAACCCCAAGGTGCGCAGGACGCCCCCGCACCGAACAATGTGGGCGATCGTCTTAGGACGATAGAGGAAGTGTTGATTGCGCTCGGAAACGCGCAAGTCAACCAGGGACAAGCTGCGGCGGTACCTCCGCCCCAAGCTCGCCCTAACTACCTGGCGATGGTAAATCCCTACCAGCCGCCCCACTATGCGGGTGAGGAGGATCCAGCTAAACTGAAGGAATGGATCCGGACTTTTGACAAGCTGCTGGGAGCGATCAAATGTCCGGAAAGAGAGAGGGTACATGTCGCTTCGTACTACTTGGGAGGCGAAGCTGATGACTGGTGGCAAGCAACGCAAGCCAAACTGACCGAAGATGACGAGCCTTACTCGTGGATGGAGATGATGGAACTACTCAGGGATCGATTCTATCCCTTGAGTACCAAAGCTGCCATGTACGAGGAATTCCTGTCACTGAAACAAGGAAGCCAAACGGTGCAAGAATACTACACCCGCTTTAAGGAGCTGGTGAGGTTCGCACCAAGGCTTGTGCCTACTGATGCGGAAAAGGCACAGAAGTTCGAGATGGGACTGAACCTGTCTGTGCGCGAGGTGATCGCGGGGGTACACTACCCCGATTTGCAAGCCGTATACGATCGCGCTGTAGCGGTAGCACGCGTGCAGCAGCTGAAAAGAAGGGTGAGTGGGGAGTCCAGCAGGGGTCCTCAAGACAAGAGAAGCCGAGACTCAAGAAACGAGAACAACACTGGAAGGAACGAGCAGCGTAGAGGGTCGAATAGGCCCCAACAAAACAACACTGGGAGGAGGTTCAATCAAGAAGATCCGGTACCGCCTTGCCCGCGATGTGGACGACCACATCTGGCAAGGGGATGCCCGCAACAAGGCGCTTGTTACCGATGCGGTCGAATGGGTCACGTTCAACGGGAATGTCGAACTAGGCTCGAGAACATAACGAAGAGGGACGATTTGGTCGCGGGGCAAGAACAGCCTCAAAACCAAAACGGTCGAAACGGGAATAACCAAGGGTACAGACCCCCTCAAAATAGGCCGCAAAACCAGAACCAGAACCAACGACCTCCGCCCCCACAGAATCAAAACCAGCAACAAAATCAGCAGCCGAATGCGAATCAGCAGGGCAATCAGGGACGCCCTATGGGGAGGCTGAACGTGGTGAACCAAGCGGACGTGCCTGCGCAAGGAGAAGTGATGGCAGGTACATTTCACGTTTTGAATACACCCCTTAGAATTTTATTTGATTCCGGAGCTAGTTGCTCAATTATTGCATCAAGGATAGTGCCTGAGTTAGATCTACCTAAGTGCGAGAGAATTAGCTTAGGAATTCAATTGCCTTCTGAGAAGAAGTGTCTTGCTCTAAATGATATAACGGAATTCCTATAGTGATAAAGAACGTAGAATTCTTCGCGAACTTGGTAGAATTTAACTTAAGAGACTTTGACATCATACTGGGGATGGATTGGCTATCCCAGTATAAAGCGGTGATCGAATGCCAAAAGCAAAAGATCACCTTGTCAAAAAGTAGGGGAAAGAGAGTTATCTTTTACTCTCAGCCCCCTAAGAAAAGTAACAAAATCGTTAGTGCACTTAAACTAAGTAACTTGATGCGTAAGGGGTATGAACTATATGCGTGCTATGTGCACAACCTTGAGGCGGAAGAGAACAAGGTTGATAGCATACCAGTGGTAAGAGAATACCCGGACGTGTTCCCTGAAGACGTTCCGGGCATGCCACCTGAGAGAGATCTTGAATTCACCATAGATCTCATTCCGGGGACAGCGCCTGTCTCAAAAGCTCCGTACCGGATGGCACCACTGGAAATGAAGGAGTTAAAGGAACAACTCGAGGAGCTATTGGGAAAAGGTTACATAAGACCGAGTACGTCCCCTTGGGGAGCACCGGTTTTGTTTGTCAAGAAGAAAGACGGAGGGCTACGCCTTTGCATAGATTACCGAGGACTAAACCAAGTGACCATTAAGAATAAATACCCCCTTCCGAGAATAGAGGATCTGTTTGATCAACTGAAGGGAGCTTCAGTATTCTCGAAGATCGATTTGCGATCTGGGTATCATCAATTGAGGATCGCCGAGAAGGACATTCCGAAGACGGCATTTCGAACGCGATATGGCCATTACGAGTTCACAGTGTTATCCTTCGGGTTAACAAATGCTCCGGCCATGTTCATGAATCTCATGAACAACGTGTTCCGAGAATTGTTAGACCAGTGTGTCGTAGTGTTCATTGACGACATCCTGATCTACTCGAAGAGCGAGGAGGAGCATGCGAAACACTTACATCAAGTGTTGGAGATCTTGCGAAGAAATCAGCTATACGGCAAGCTGTCGAAATGTGACTTCTGGCTGAAAGAAGTGGCATTTCTCGGACACATAGTATCCGCGGATGGAGTATCAGTGGATCCGGCAAAAGTTTCTGCCGTAACTGAATGGGCAACTCCCAAGAGTCCAACGGAAATAAGGAGTTTCCTTGGATTAGCCGGATATTATAGACGCTTTGTAAAGGACTTTTCAAGGATTGCACGTCCTTTGACCCAGCTACTTAAGAAAGGAGCAAAATACGAGTGGACCGAAGCATGTGAGTCATCGTTTCAAGAGCTGAAGAAACGACTCACCACCACACCCGTATTAACATTACCATCAGAGAATGGTGACTTCGAAGTATATAGCGATGCTTCGAAGGAAGGTTTAGGTTGTGTTTTGATGCAAGACTCGAGAGTCGTAGCCTATGCATCACGCCAACTAAAACCTCACGAGGAAAATTATCCGACACATGACCTGGAGTTGGCAGCGGTCGTTTTCGCCCTAAAGATATGGAGACATTATCTTTATGGGCGGAAGTGTCGAATGTTCACCGACCACAAGAGCTTGAAATATATATTCACTCAAAAGGAGTTGAATTTGAGACAGCGAAGGTGGTTGGAACTTATCAAAGACTACGATTTAGAGATAGCGTACCACGAGGGGAAGGCGAATGTGGTAGTCGATGCCCTAAGTCGGAAAACCCAACACGTGACAAACTCGTTGGTAATTCCGCCGGCATTGTACATGGATTTGGCAAGATTGGAATTAGAACTTGTGCATCCTGGCACAGTGAGAGAAACGATCAATGCCATGGTCGTAGAAACTCCAATATTGGACGAGATTCGACTCGCTCAACCGGGCGACCCGAGACTCGAGAAGATAAAAGAGTATATTGCCGAAGGAAAGGCAATAGGATTTGCTGTCCACGAGGATGGAAGCATCCGTTTTAAAGGTAGATGGTGTGTGCCTCTTAAATGTGCCGAGTTGAAGCAAAGGTTGATAGAGGAAGGGCACAACACGCCATATTCCGTACATCCCGGAGGTGACAAGCTATACAAAGATCTGAAGAAGATCTATTGGTGGCCGGGAATGAAGAAGGAAGTGGCAAATTTCGTGGCGAGATGTCTCACCTGCCAAAAGGTTAAGGCGGTGCGACATAAACCCTTAGGATTGATGCAACCACTAGAGATTCCAAGTTGGAAGTGGGATAGCATCTCAATGGACTTTGTCTCGGGATTACCCCGATCACCTAAAGGCATGAACAAGATTTGGGTGATTGTGGATAGGCTAACGAAGACAGCCATATTTATCCCAATGAAAGACACGTGGACTATGGACCAATTGGCCCGAGCCTACATTGATAATGTGGTACGACGACATGGAGTACCACATGATATCATTTCCGATAGAGACAGTAGATTCGTCTCTCATTTCTGGACGGAGTTACAAAAAGCTCTCGGTACTCAAATCAAAATGAGCACCGCATTCCACCCGATGACGGATGGACAAACCGAAAGAACAATCCAAACACTAGAAGACATGCTGAGAGCATGTGTGTTGGAATTCAAAGGAAATTGGGAATCTCATTTACCCTTGATTGAGTTTTCCTATAATAATAGTTACCATGCGAGTATCGGCATGGCACCTTTCGAGGCATTGTATGGACGAAAGTGCCGAAGCCCTTTGAGCTGGGAAGAAAACGATAAGTCCGTGGTAGTGGGACCACAACTTATCGAAGACATGGCTCAACAAATCAAAGTGATCCAAGGGAAGATGAAAGCCGCACAAGACCGTCAAAAGAGTTATGCCGACGTGAGACGACGAGACCTAGAATTTCAAGTGGGAGATAGGGTCATGCTAAAGATATCACCCATGAAGGGGTGATGCGCTTTGGCAAACGAGGGAAGTTAAGTCCGCGATACATAGGACCTTACGAAATTCTAGAACGAGTCGGAACTCTAGCCTACCGATTGGCTCTACCGCCACACTTAGATCGAGTTCATAATGTCTTCCATGTCTCACAACTAAAGAAGTATGTGCCGGACCCGACACATGTACTTCAACCAGAGATAATTGAGCTCGATGAAGATTTGACTTATGAAGAAGTCCCAGTGCGTATTCTCGATACTAAGGAACGAGTAACGAGGAACAAAACCATCAAAATGATCAAGGTTCTTTGGTCAAACCACGAAAGTGAGACGGCAACTTGGGAAGTAGAATCCGATATGAGGGAACGGTACCCGACATTGTTCCAAACCGATACCGACACAGTTATGGGGACATAACTGCAATCTTAAGGGGGAGAGGATGTCATACCCCCTAATTTTTCGTGCATTTTTGTAAACTTTTGAACTACGTTATGGCTTGATCCCTTTACCGGGTACGTAGGCAGCTTAGAAGTTTTAATTCTAAGTTCAGTCACAACATAATAAAACAAACACAAGACCTTAGCACGAGACGAGAAAAGCCGAAACACAACTTCGAGGACGAAGTTGATTCTTAAGGAGGGTAGACTGTAATACCCGAGAATTTTCTAACATAAAATAAAACAATAATTAAATAAATAAATAATAAATAAAATAAATACTATAAATAAATAAACAAAACCAGCAAAGAATGAAATTTTTGAAGAATTATCAATAATGACTGATTTGTAGGCCTGATTAAGTGAGAAGTATCATTTTATTAAACACTGCAATCAAGAGAATTTAATACTTGTAGTTTTTGATTGTCTTATCCCAATCTAAAAAGAATGAAATTTTTGAAGCCACGAAAATAGATTGAATATGCAGCGTCTATGCTCTTAGGAGCACTGACTCTGACTGCTCGGGGACGATCAGTATTAAATGTGAGGATGTTGATAATGGCCAAAATTGACCATTATTTTCAATCTATTTCCGTGTCTAATACGGACATTTGATCGCATTCCGGTCTTATTTTAATAAGAAAGCAGTTGAATTTAACAGATTTATGCAAGTTTGTATAAATAATAAGCTGGTATTGAAAAATACAAAAAATATTATTATTTTCATTAATTTTATGTTAAAAAATCCAAAAACATGATAAAATATTAAAAATCTCATATTTGATGATCATGGTCTAGTAATATTTGTTCGGTGGAACACGGTTCCATTAAATGAATCACTAGCCAAATAATCAAGTGAAATTAAATATACTTATATTATTATTTTAGTTCATATTTTGATGTATATATTTATTTTTCTATATTTAGTTTTATTTCTAATTTCTGCCTTATTTAAGTTAATTGATCCACTAATCCATATTTAATTAAATTGCAGGTGTTTAATTGAATTGAGTCCAATGCAGTCCAAATTGATCCAGTCCAATATTTTCAGTCCATAGTCCAAAACCCCACAGGCCCAAAATTCACTCTTCAAGCCCAATTAACCCAAGCCCAAATCACTTCAGGCCCAACACTCCATCAACCCTATCCCAACCCTAACCCTACTGCCCCCGCCGCCGGCGCCGCCGCCGCCGGCCGGCGGCCCTCTCCACCAAATAATTTTGTCGCGGAACATTGTTCCGCGACAAAATAGGACCGCGACCGCGACAAACACAGACAGAGACACGCACTCCGCAACAAGAAGACAGAGTCACGTGACCTCCTCAATTAAATCCCCACATGCCAAATTGATGAGAAGGTCCCAGGACTTGAGGTCCCGTTGGGTAAAAGATTTTCGTCTTATCTTGCTGGACTCAAGCTCCCGTCCCCTCCTGTGCGAAAATCTGAAGCAAAAAGCAAATTTTATTTGTTGTGTCCCTATGCAAGCTGTTCCGCGACAAAACAATCTGTTTGGCGACCAAGTGGGCCTTTAATGGGCCTAGAGCTTTCCTACTCATCTATAAATATATCCTCCCACCCCCTTGAACAGTAACCTAGCTACACTTTAGTTTATTTTACTGTTTTGGAGGCACCACTGTGCTCTCCAAAAACATGTTAGAGTAGGTAGTTTAGTTTATTTTTATGCAATGTAGATGTAGATTCTAGCTTAGTTTTAATTTATGCTTTGTAATAAATTAGTGTAGCTAGTGTTCACCTTTATTTTTCCAGTTTTATAGTAGTTTGTGGGTTTCAAACACTTAATAAATGGGTGTGTTTAAACCATTTTTGGCTTTTGATGTTATTTGAGAAAATGTTCCACCAAAATTTGTTATGGATCTTTTCCATAATATTTATTGCTTTATTTTTTGCATTTTGGTCACTTGACCATTTTTATTATTTTTTTAGTTAGATTTAGTGCTTTCTAGATTTAAAATGTATAAACACTTTGTATCTATCCCTTGATAGATTTAGTGTAGGTTTTACTTTTGGTTTTATTTTGTTAGCATAGTTGTTTTAGGATTAGTCTTTATGTTTCTTTTTTTTTGTTCTTTTCTTTTGTTCTGTTTAGTTTTTAGGTAGTTTGTATTTTCATTTTGTTTTATTTTCATTTTATCTTTAGTACATTAGATCTAGAAAGGGATAGTATTAAGGTGTTTGTGCATATTTCATTAAAAAATTGCATTTCCTATATTGTATTGCATCACGTTGTGACCCCACGGGTTGCAATGTAATTTTCCCGTTGTGATCCGTGGGATCACAACGCACTCCCCCGCAATGCAATATTAGGCGTTATGCTGCCAAAATTTTTATAAAATTTTTTTAAACCCTTTGTCGCCATACAATCTTGTCGCGGAACCCCGTTCCGCGACAAAACCCATGTTTAGCTACAAAGGACCAAACTCTTGCCTTTTGTCTGCATGGCTTTTGTCGCGGAATACTTTTGTCGCGGAACCATGCTCCGCGACAAAATCTTATTCCGAGACAGAAAATTATGCCTTGCCATTAATTTTAGAACCCCTTGGTCGCGATGCAACTCTTGTCGCGGAACCACGTTCCGCGACAAAACCCTTGATTAGCGACCAAGGACCCAAATACTTGTAATTTTATTCTGGGAGGACTCTGTCGCGGAACCTTTGTCGCGGAACCACGGTCCGCGACAAAATCCTTGTTCCGCGACCAGGAATTATGTCCTTACCAATTTTCAAACCCCTTTGTCGCTATATCCCTTGTCGCGGAACCATGTTCCGCGACAAAATTTTTGTTTAGTGTAATACCCGAGAATTTTCCAACATAAAATAAAACAATAATTAAATAAATAAATAATAAATAAAATAAATACTATAAATAAATAAACAAAACCAGCAAATAAAAGAAATGAATAAAGATAAGAAAATGAGAAATGAGATTTTTACTTAAAAATGAATTAAAGGAATTTAATTAAACAAAAGGATGGATAAATGGAACACCAAAACCCGACACTAATGAACTCGAGTATTCGAGTCCAAAACATCCAATTAGACTGAGAATAAAATTAGAGAGAAAGTAAGAACCCGAATATACCCCGGAAATCGGAATTCGGGAGCATAGAGGGATAGAAACCCGAAAGAGAGGCGGAAAAGCACGACGGATCGCACGACCCGCCCGGACCGAAGTCCAGGCAAAGTCGGCGCGGTGGCCGCGCGGTAAAGGAGGTTTAGCGCGCCACGACCGCGCCACATGACAGATTTGTTTGTTGCGTGAATCTCTCACCCGAACGCGGATTTTTCGACTTTCGGTTGAACATCTCTCGACTCCAGACCTTTAGGTCGGTCGTGGACGCCCTAGGGATTGAGAATTCTATAAATAAGCCCCTTGGGAGCCCCGAACAAGTTTACAAAACCCTAAAACATTCTATACGTTCGAAACCCTAAATCCGGAGTCGTCGGAGGCACGAAACCAAGACGAACGCTGTTGGACGAGTTTCTCTACAGATCTCCATAGTCGTGGTAAGTCTCGGTCCAATCTTTATTCAATAAACGATTCGAAAACGAATCCTAATCATCTCCTTTTTCTTTCTACACCCCCGTATCGAATCTAGATCGTAGAACCCGACGAACGGAGAGGAGAAACGGTGATCTGGAAGCCACGCCTCCGAATTGGACATTCCCGACGTTCATAGACACTGTAAGTTAACCTTACATGGTTTTGGGAGATTTTAAAACATTCGAAACCTAAAAGATTCAATAAGAACCATAAATCTGTCCACTTTTGTTTTTCTACCGACGCAACAGATTTGGTGAATTTTTCCGACCCTTAAAACGAACTCAAACGGAAGAACCTAAAACACGAAAAACGTTCCTAAGACTTAGACCTAGCTACTGTAAAAATTTGAGAATTTTTGGAGTTGATTTGATATGTGAAAACTCGTCGAAACCGAACTGTTTGATTCTAGATCTTGAAATCTTGGACAGAACTTAGGAATGATCTTGATCACGTTTTTGAGATAGGATCTAGGCTGTTTTAGATCTTTGGCCAAACATGAAAGTTGTAGACAAATGTTTTAAGATGATCCCTGTCAAGTTTCATTAAATTTGGAGTTGAATTTATATGTTAGAATTTGAAATCTTTAAACTGTGACATGTTAAACTCGGACAGATTTCTTCTTATGCGAAAATTGGCGATTTTGACCTACTTAGGTATCTCGGATTGAAAAAGTTAAAACACGAAAGTTGTAGATCTTGATGTTTCCGAGTCAGATATGAAATTTTGGAATTTTTGGAATTAAATCTGATTTTAGACGAATTTTGGAGTAAACTGTGATTTACCGAAACGAAATTTTGAAATCTTGTTGAAACATGGAATTAACCTTTAGGGTTGAAACGAATTGAGATTGTTTCTAAATTAATACAATGGAAGGCAGATTTTAAAAACTAAATCCCCTTACAAACTTGATAAATTAAAATTAGGGGTGAGTGCTCTGCAGGGTGCCCCCTAACGATTCACTTCGTGCCGTAATGGACGATGGTGACCCCGCGCGCTATACTTGAAATGTGATATTGCCAAAACGGCGAAACTTAGAGCCTACACTCTCGTGAATATCCGTATGGGTTTCCCGAGGCTCCGGAGTGGTACTGGGTATGGCTGATACGGCTGCGGCCGCCGGGCTACCGGCTAAACTTGTTGACATCGCGATTTTTATCGTGAAACTTTGAAATACCAAATCGGGAATGTAATGGGGATTCTAAACTAAATTAAATTAGATTAAATGATATTGTTGTCAAACTAAATTATTTAAATGCTTTATTTAAATTATGGCTATTATCTTGAACCATGTGATATGTGTTATTAAATAGAGCCTGAGATAGATTGTGCTATATGATATGGATTATATGAAATCAAATATTATGTTATTATCATGCTTTTGTTAAATTATTAAAGTTATGGCTTTTAAACCCTACGATCATGCATGTGTTAACTTACTCAGCAATTTTGCTGATCAAAACCATTTTTATTCCTTTCTTTACAGAATATGTGGAATGAGCATGTGTGAGCACGAATCATGCATGGGATTTTGGGAACTTTTATTTTGCTTTTAAATTTCGTATGTAGACTACATTATGAACGGGCCTGTTTAACCCGTGTTTTGGCCATGTCGGCCCTTTTTATATTTTCCGCTGCGATACTGTACTAAACTAAATATTTCCGCTGCGCTATGCTATTATTATTTTCGAATTATATTGTATGGGCTATTTTGAATGCTTTAAGTGTTTTTAAATACAGCAATACCTAGCCTTGCATCTCTTTAGTAAGCTCGGAGAAACCGTGTCTTACTAGGGAGATGTGGCGGTGACATCCCGACCTGGGTGACCAAAAACCGGGGTGTTACATTTAGCGACAAAGCAAACCCTAATTTTCAAAATTCCATTCCTCTTATTTCCCACCCCTTTGTCGCGAAACCTTTATCGCGGAACCATGCTCCGCGACACAAACTCTATTCCGCGACAAAGTGGCACCTTTTTGCCAAATTTTTATTCTCCATCTCACTCCATTAATTAATTGAACCTTTATATTAATATTTTGAGGTTGAAATCCAATGATCTCAACCCAGGATTAATTTGATATAAAGAACTTTGTTCAATTTCCCATTAAAAGATTCTTCTACAAATGATTAAACTATAATGATCTAAGTATATAATCAGGACTGTAATTAATTAATTAATTATGGAATGAGTGATTATTTAGACATAAAGAGTGAATATGAATTTAATTCCATACCCTTGCATGAGAAACCAATGTCTCTCATGCAAGATGACCCAAAAATATTTTCTTTTATTTATTTTGTCTTTTCCGTGTTGTGTGAAACAGCTAGTAAGGAATATATCAGACTAATGTTGGCGGGTATTCCCACACGGATAACTAGCTCGTAGTCTGAATATTAATTTCTAGTTGTTATTTTGCATGGTCTGGATAGTGGTCGGTGGAAGCCTTGGCGGTTCGTCCATCCGGGATTATAATAGCTGCTCAGCTGACTCCTATCCGGATACAGTTTCTCTTTCTTTATCTTAATTTCAAACCCGAATCTGGAACTGTAGTAATGTTAGATGATATATGCCAATGACATCTAATAATTATTGCAGTAATAGAACATGTGGGTTTTTATCCAAATTCACAGATAGTGGAGCCTGAGATGACGGCGGCAACTGTCATTTGAGGCATTCCACTGTCTAAAAATCATTCCATCCAAATGAGAGGGAAATTGGACAGCAGATGTTTGCAGTCCACCCAATCGTTTTGCCATCTTTTTAGCCAAATAAATTCTTCTCATCTCCGGCTATTTCATCTCTGTGTATCAACTTCTGTCTAAACCCACCTTATATTTTGGGTTATTTAATTTTACAGTTCTTTATAATATTATGCATGATATTATTATGTAGATATTGTGGTCAATATTATTTTGGGATCCTTCCCTTGGACATAGAAGTCTTGATTTAAATCAGATGTTTCATACTAAATTTCCAACAAAAATTCCTTTATAAAATCCGGATCTGAGTAAGGGATAAATTCGACAGTTATGACTAATTCATATCCGACTGGGGATTGATTTTGGGAAATTAGAAGCAGAGTCAGCGATTAGGTCTCACCTAGACTGAAAGGATCTGTGTTTTAATTGAGAGTCTAGTACCTGATAGGGAATGATTTTCAGATTTATTATTTTCCAAAATTGCTGTTTGTTGGAAATCTTGTATTAAATATTGCACTGGGTCAGATTCCACTTGGATTCCGATAAGGTGTGACAGATAATACTAGAGGAACAACATTCGGGCCTTGGTTATTTTCTAAGGTAGGGTTGAGTATTCTTTCAACTGCTATCCTCTTCTGCCAAAGCCTATTTTTGAGTCCTGAGTGAGTGCATCCGGAACGAACTAATTTATTAGTTCGTTTCATTAGTTTGTATCTCATAACCACCCGACGGGAAGTGAACACTGCGAGCGGTTCACCGAGAATAGGGAATTCTTGATCCACACCCGGTCATCCTGACTGGGGGCTTTCTTTTACTACCAGGGTCAGACTTTCAAAAACCTCCGAGTGATAGGATTTTAAATGCTTTCTTTATCGCTTTCTTTTAAATGCTTTCGTTAGAGGTCACTCGGTTGTATTGAGAGTTGTGTAACTGCTACTAGGACTGATAGTTAAGGGATAGTTCAGGGCTTGATTAGAATCTTTGGGTGTGACATGGGGGAATGATAGCAGTGCTTGACACTTCAATAAATGATTTGTCGGGTGTTGCTTATCCACCACAGATAAATAACATACCATTGCAAGGGTAGTTATGCATCTGTGGTATCTTAGAATTTATTTTCTTAAGAGCATGTAAACTCTTGCTGTAAGTACCTGTCTGTTAAAGGGAACATGGTATAGAGAGCATGAGAATTAGCTGACCGAATGGATTATCCCAAACAAAGATCTGCGTAACAAAATGGAAGTTTAATTGTGTTTCATCTGAATCTTGTCCAATCTTTATTATTTTCTCCATGTCCCTTCTGTCTCAATTTAAATCTGCTTTCTTAGATAATTTTTAACCGCTTTCCTAGAATAATTTTATTGCTTTCTTAGATTAAGTTTAATTCGCTTTCTAGAATAATTTTATCTGCTTTATTTTGATTACTTTTATAGCTTAGTTTAAATTATGTCAAGTAGTTGTTAGTCATTTCTCAAACTTG
The DNA here is from genome assembly GCA_030278955.1 of Hygrophila difformis. Taxonomy (NCBI): domain Eukaryota; kingdom Viridiplantae; phylum Streptophyta; class Magnoliopsida; order Lamiales; family Acanthaceae; genus Hygrophila; species Hygrophila difformis. The sequence continues at coordinate 28,019,751 of JAOANR010000003.1, read as the reverse complement.
AATCGAGTAACCGAGTGGAAAATCTTAGTAAACGGCGTGGGCCCTGCTTCCATCGCACATCCTCCAGTGAACGATCCGGTACTTACTATAAATACTGCAATTTTTTACTCCGTGCGCTTTCGGGGGCACAGTTTCTTAACACGAGTAAATAAAAACATGATTTTTCGGAAAATACTCATGTAGTGGGAATCTACCGAAAGTTTCATGGCAGGGAATCTCATGACATGAAATCATGAGAAGTATCATGGCACATATGCCGGGGACCCTCAGTGTGACAGGCTGAAGGTCAATTTATCCCGGTTGTATCATGAGATTTGTCAGAAGTTTCATGACAGAGAGGATCACAGCGCCCTTTGAAATTAAAGCCCCTCGCATGAGTAATAAAAAGTAACAATCTCGATATATCCCTAAACCCATTCCATAAATCATAACTCTTTTCATTTAATAAATTCAATCCTGATATATTTTTATAAAATACTCGTGTTGATATCAGGATTGAATTTATTAAATGAAAAGAGTTATGATTTATGGAATGGGTTTAGGGATATATCGAGATTGTTACTTTTTATTACTCATGCGAGGGGCTTTAATTTCAAATGGCGCTGTGATCCTCTCTGTCATGAAACTTCTGACAAATCTCATGATACAACCGGGATAAATTGACCTTCAGCCTGTCACACTGAGGGTCCCCGGCATATGTGCCATGATACTTCTCATGATTTCATGTCATGAGATTCCCTGCCATGAAACTTTCGGCAGATTCCCACTACATGAGTATTTTCCGAAAAATCATGTTTTTATTTACTCGTGTTAAGAAACTGTGCCCCCGAAAGCGCACGGAGTCAAAAATTGCAGTATTTATAGTAAGTACCGGATCGTTCACTGGAGGATGTGCGATGGAAGCAGGGCCCACGCCGTTTACTAAGATTTTCCACTCGGTTACTCGATTCAAGTTTGAGAAATGACTAACAACTACTTGACATAATTTAAACTAAGCTAAGAAAGTAATCAAAATAAAGCAGATAAAATTATTCTAGAAAGCGAATTAAACTTAATCTAAGAAAGCAATAAAATTATTCTAGGAAAGCGGTTAAAAATTATCTAAGAAAGCAGATTTAAATTGAGACAGAAGGGACAGGGAGAAAATAATAAAGATTGGACAAGATTCAGATGAAACACAATTAAACTTCCATTTTGTTACGCAGATCTTTGTTTGGGATAATCCATTCAGTCAGCTAATTCTCATGCTCTCTATACCATGTTCCCTTTAACAGACAGGTACTTACAGCAAGAGTTTACATGCTCTTAAGAAAATAAATTCTAAGATACCACAGATGCATAACTACCCTTGCAATGGTATGTTATTTATCTGTGGTGGATAAGCAACACCCGACAAATCATTTATTGAAGTGTCAAGCACTGCTATCATTCCCCCATGTCACACCCAAAGATTCTAATCAAGCCCTGAACTATCCCTTAACTATCAGTCCTAGTAGCAGTTACACAACTCTCAATACAACCGAGTGACCTCTAACGAAAGCATTTAAAAGAAAGCGATAAAGAAAGCATTTAAAATCCTATCACTCGGAGGTTTTTGAAAGTCTGACCCTGGTAGTAAAAGAAAGCCCCCAGTCAGGATGACCGGGTGTGGATCAAGAATTCCCTATTCTCGGTGAACCGCTCGCAGTGTTCACTTCCCGTCGGGTGGTTATGAGATACAAACTAATGAAACGAACTAATAAATTAGTTCGTTCCGGATGCACTCACTCAGGACTCAAAAATAGGCTTTGGCAGAAGAGGATAGCAGTTGAAAGAATACTCAACCCTACCTTAGAAAATAACCAAGGCCCGAATGTTGTTCCTCTAGTATTATCTGTCACACCTTATCGGAATCCAAGTGGAATCTGACCCAGTGCAATATTTAATACAAGATTTCCAACAAACAGCAATTTTGGAAAATAATAAATCTGAAAATCATTCCCTATCAGGTACTAGACTCTCAATTAAAACACAGATCCTTTCAGTCTAGGTGAGACCTAATCGCTGACTCTGCTTCTAATTTCCCAAAATCAATCCCCAGTCGGATATGAATTAGTCATAACTGTCGAATTTATCCCTTACTCAGATCCGGATTTTATAAAGGAATTTTTGTTGGAAATTTATTATGAAACATCTGATTTAAATCAAGACTTCTATGTCCAAGGGAAGGATCCCAAAATAATATTGACCACAATATCTACATAATAATATCATGCATAATATTATAAAGAAGTGTAAAATTAAATAACCCAAAATATAAGGTGGGTTTAGACAGAAGTTGATACACAGAGATGAAATAGCCGGAGATGAGAAGAATTTATTTGGCTAAAAAGATGGCAAAACGATTGGGTGGACTGCAAACATCTGCTGTCCAATTTCCCTCTCATTTGGATGGAATGATTTTTAGACAGTGGAATGCCTCAAATGACAGTTGCCGCCGTCATCTCAGGCTCCACTATCTGTGAATTTGGATAAAAACCCACATGTTCTATTACTGCAATAATTATTAGATGTCATTGGCATATATCATCTAACATTACTACAGTTCCAGATTCGGGTTTGAAATTAAGATAAAGAAAGAGAAACTGTATCCGGATAGGAGTCAGCTGAGCAGCTATTATAATCCCGGATGGACGAACCGCCAAGGCTTCCACCGACCACTATCCAGACCATGCAAAATAACAACTAGAAATTAATATTCAGACTACGAGCTAGTTATCCGTGTGGGAATACCCGCCAACATTAGTCTGATATATTCCTTACTAGCTGTTTCACACAACACGGAAAAGACAAAATAAATAAAAGAAAATATTTTTGGGTCATCTTGCATGAGAGACATTGGTTTCTCATGCAAGGGTATGGAATTAAATCCATATTCACTCTTTATGTCTAAATAATCACTCATTCCATAATTAATTAATTAATTACAGTCCTGATTATATACTTAGATCATTAGAGTTTAATCATTTGTAGAAGAATCTTTTAATGGGAAATTGAACAAAGTTCTTTATATCAAATTAATCCTGGGTTGAGATCATTGGATTTCAACCTCAAAATATTAATATAAAGGTTCAATTAATTAATGGAGTGAGATGGAGAATAAAAATTTGGCAAAAAGGTGCCACTTTGTCGCGGAATAGAGTTTGTGTCGCGGAGCATGGTTCCGCGACAAAGGTTTCGCGACAAAGGGGTGGGAAATAAGAGGAATGGAATTTTGAAAATTAGGGTTTGCTTTGTCGCTAAACAAAAATTTTGTCGCGGAACATGGTTCCGCGACAAGGGATATAGCGACAAAGGGGTTTGAAAATTGGTAAGGACATAATTCCTGGTCGCGGAACAAGGATTTTGTCGCGGACCGTGGTTCCGCGACAAAGGTTCCGCGACAGAGTCCTCCCAGAATAAAATTACAAGTATTTGGGTCCTTGGTCGCTAATCAAGGGTTTTGTCGCGGAACGTGGTTCCGCGACAAGAGTTGCATCGCGACCAAGGGGTTCTAAAATTAATGGCAAGGCATAATTTTCTGTCTCGGAATAAGATTTTGTCGCGGAGCATGGTTCGCGACAAAAGTATTCCGCGACAAAAGCCATGCAGACAAAATGCAAGAGTTTGGTCCTTTGTCGCTAAACATGGGTTTTGTCGCGGAACGTGGTTCCGCGAAAAGATTGTATGGCGACAAAGGGTTTAAAAAATTTTTATAAAAATTTTGGCAGCATAACGCCTAATATTGCATTGCGGGGGAGTGCGTTGTGATCCGTGGGATCACAACGGGAAAATTACATTGCAACCCGTGGGGTCACAAAGTGATGCAATACAATATAGAAAATGCAATTTTTTAATGAAATATGCACAAACACCTTAATACTATCCCTTTCTAGATCTAATGTACTAAAGATAAAAATGAAAATACAAACTACCTAAAAACTAAACAGAACAAAAGAAAAGAACAAAAAAAAAAGAAACATAAAGACTAATCCTAAAACAACTATGCTAACAAAATAAAACCAAAAGTAAAACCTACACTAAATCTATCAAGGGATAGCTACAAAGTGTTTATACATTTTAAATCTAGAAAGCACTAAATCTAACTAAAAAAATAATAAAAATGGTCAAGTGACCAAAATGCAAAAAATAAAGTAATAAATATTATGGAAAAGATCCATAACAAATTTTGGTGGAACATTTTCTCAAATAACATCAAAAGCCAAAAATGGTTTAAACACACCCATTTATTAAGTGTTTGAAACCCACAAACTACAAAATATAAAACTGGAAAAATAAAGGTGAACACTAGCTACACTAATTTATTACAAAGCATAAATTAAAACTAAGCTAGAATCTACATCTACATTGCATAAAAATAAACTAAACTACCTACTCTAACATGTTTTTGGAGAGCACAGTGGTGCCTCCAAAACAGTAAAATAAACTAAAGTGTAGCTAGGTTACTGTTCAAGGGGGTGGGAGGATATATTTATAGATGAGTAGGAAAGCCCTCGGCCCATTAAAGGCCCACTTGGTCGCCAAACAGATTGTTTTGTCGCGGAACAGCTTGCATAGGGACACAACAAATAAAATTTGCTTTTTGCTTCAGATTTTCGCACAGGAGGGGACGGGAGCTTGAGTCCAGCAAGATAAGACGAAAATCTTTTACCCAACGGGACCTCAAGTCCTGGGACCTTCTCATCAATTTGGCATGTGGGGATTTAATTGAGGATGTCACGTGACTCTGTCTTCTTGTTGCAGAGTGCGTGTCTCTGTCTGTGTTTGTCGCGGTCGCGGTCCTATTTTGTCGCGGAACAATGTTCCGCGACAAAATTATGTGTCTTACTCCTCTCACAGTCGCGGAGCAATTTTTTTGGTCGCGGAGCATTTTTTGGTCGCGGAGCACTTGGTCGCGGAGCAACCTTCCGCGACAAAGTTTAATTTTTTTCTCCTCTTCTCTCTCTCTCTCTCATGTGCTTCTCTCTTTCCCATTTCTTCTTTCCTCCATTATTTCTTTTCTTCTCTCCTCTCTCATCTGTCTCGATCCCAGCTCTCTCTTCAATTTTCTTCTTCTTCTTGCTTCCTTCTTCTTTCTCCTCATTTTTATTTTCCTTCCTTCTCTCTTCCTCCATTTTCGTCTCTTCTGGCTCGTTTTCAGTTTCCAGTTTTCCTCCTCCTTTTTCGTTTTTTCTTTGTTCTTGATTTCTGAATTTGGGGTTGTAAATGGAGAAGAGGGGCCGCCGGAACAGGGAAGAGGCAGTCGGAGCTGCTGTCGCTTCGATTGGCAGGGGCTGGGTGTTGACGGCGGAGATGGGAGGGAGCGGCGGCGGCCGCGTTGGAGATGGAGATCGGAGATGGGTTGTAGGTGGTGGCGGCTGGAGCTATCGGAGGCGGCGGCGAGAGGCTGTGTTGCGACGGCGAGGGGGTGTTGGATTTTGGATGAGGTAGTCGGAAAATGGATGGGAGAAGGGGGCTGCCGGCGAGAGAGAGAGACGCGGTGGTGATGTTGGGGTTGACTGAGGAAGTATTTGAGACGGAGGTGGTGGTTGGTGGTCGGAGAAGATAGGGGTGGCGAGCTCGCCGGAGTTGGTAATGAGGGAGGTGGTGGTGATGGGATGAGGATGGGGGCTGGAGATGAGAGGTGGAGCCGGCGAGAGTTGAGGTTGAAAATGGGGTGGAGGCGGCCGCGGCTGGGGTGGCGACTGGCTGCTGGGGCTGGAGTTTGGTGGAGAGGGCCGCCGGCCGGCGGCGGCGGCGCCGCCGGCGGGGTCAGTAGGGTTAGGGTTGGGATAGGGTTGATGGAGTGTTGGGCCTGAAGTGATTTGGGCTTGGGTTAATTGGGCTTGAGGAGTGAATTTTGGGCCTGTGGGGTTTTGGACTATGGACAGAAAATATTGGACTGGATCAATTTGGACTGCATTGGACTCAATTCAATTAAACACCTGCAATTTAATTAAATATGGATTAGTGGATCAATTAACTTAAATAAGGCAGAAATTAGAAATAAAACTAAACATAGAAAAATAAATATATACATCAAAATATGAACTAAAATAATAATATAAGTATATTTAATTTCACTTGATTATTTGGCTAGTGATTCATTTAATGGAACCGTGTTTCACCGAACAAATATTACTAGACCATGATCATCAAATATGAGATTTTTAATATTTTATCATGTTTTTGGATTTTTTAACATAAAATTAATGAAAATAATACTCCCTCCGTCCCAGACAAGATGTCTGGTTTGACTTTTTGGCACTGTTCATTGTTTAACTTTGACTCAATATTATTTCAAATGTATATTTGAAAAAAAATAGTTGAGTTCGGTCTTGTTAGAATCGTATAATCATGTAGTTTTATAATATATATTTTACATAATTTTTTGTTGTACATTTTTTGAGATATTAACGATTGAAAAAGTGCATTGGATTGTGTGCAGAAATGAAACAAGACATCTTAAATGGGACAGAGGGAGTAATATTTTTTGTATTTTTCAATACCAGCTTATTATTTATACAAACTTGCATAAATCTGTTAAATTCAACTGCTTTCTTATTAAAATAAGACCAGAATGCGATCAAATGTCCGTATTAGACACGGAAATAGATTGAAAATAATGGTCAATTTTGGCAATTATCAGTTAGTGTCCTCACATCTTTTTAAAATTTTTGCAAGATTAGTCAAACATTCATCAAAAGTATCTCCATATACAGAGAAGTCATCCATGAAAACTTCAATGCATTTTTCGATAAATTTGGAGAATATAGACATCATGCATCGTTGAAAAGTTGCAGGCGCATTGCAAAGGCCAAAAGGCATGCGCCTGTACGCAAAAGTTCAATACGGGCAAGTGAAAGTAGTTTTGTCATGATCTTCACTAGATATTACAATTTGATTATAGCCCGAATAACCATCCAAAAAACAGTAGTACTCCCTCCTGGCCAACCTCTCGAGCATTTGATCAATGAACGGCAAGGGGAAGTGATCCTTCCGCGTAGCGGTATTGAGCTTCCGGTAGTCGATGCAAACTCTACAACCGGTCACTGGCCGTGTTGCCACTTCTTCTCCTTGCTCGTTAGTCGTTATGCACAACCCCCCACGCTTAGGTACTACCTGCACTGGGCTAACCCATCTGCTGTCAGATATAGGATAGATGATACCAGAATCTAAGAGCTTGATAACTTCTTTCCTTACCACTTCTTGCATATGGGGGTTCAAATGCCTTTAGGGTTGCCTTGAGGGCTTGTACTCCTCTTCCATTAAAATTCTGTGCATGCAAACAGAGGGGCTTATTCCTTTTATATCAGAAATGGTCCATCCAATTGCATGTACATATTTCTTGAGAATGTCTACCAGAGCTTTTTCTTGTTCTTGTGCTTGTGTCAGCTTAGCTGACACAATTACCGGTTACTTTTTAGGTTCAGCGAGAAAAACGTACTTGAGATGATCCAGAAGTATTTTAAGTTCAAGCTCTGGCGGACATTCAACGGAAGGCAGTAATTTGCGAGAAATGGATGAGGGTGAAAGATCAGATTTACCTTCAGGACCCTGTGTCAGTACAGGGTCCACTTCCTCGTCCATGGTGCTCTCCTCCTCCTCCGGAGTGAATTCAACACCGTCAAATTCTTCAAGGTCCCCAGTCATAGGGTCCTCGAAGTGCACGGCATTGCAGCTTTGCTCGGCACCAGCAGACATCAGTACCTGCTTAGAAACTTTGTCCAACATCACAGTCACAGAGTCAATGCTCTCATCCTCACTCCTACCATCTATTACATCAAACATGGAACAAGATCCCTCATTCGGGAACTTCTACAGCTGCTCCATATCAAAGGTGATTTCCCTGTTATCGACCCTCAATGTGACCTTTCCAGATGTAGCGTCAATCAATGCACTGCCAGTGGCTAGAAACGGGCGTCCCAAAATAAGTGGCATTTCAGAGTCCTCTTCAATGTCGAGAATGATTAAGTTAACCGGGAAAAGAATTTGACCGGTTTTGACTACCACATCCTTGAGGATTCCTACGGGTTTGGTGATTTATCTGTCTCCGAGTTGCAGTTTCATCTTGACTGGTTCAATTTCTCCAAGCCTTAGGCGAATTGCCATGGCTAGAGGCATCACGTTGATGCTGGATCCTAGATCACATAATCCCATACTCACATTGGCCTTTCCAATTTGTACTGGCAACGTGCAACATCCAGGGTCTTCTTTCTTCTCGGGCATTTTCCTTTGAACTATGGCACTGCATGTGCTGTTGAGAATGATCACCTCCTCCTGTTCTACCTGTCTTTTCCCTGAAATCAATTCTTTCAAGAACTTAGCATAGGTGGGCATTTCTGAGATCATTTCCACGAGAGGAATGGTTATCCCTACAGACTTTAATCGTTCCAAAAATTTCTTGAATTTAAGATCGTGTTCCTTATTTTTAAGACGTGCAGGGTATGGCACCCTTGGCATGTACTTATTATTATCAATTTTTGGTGGTAAACGGAAGGAAGTTGTACCTTCACCCGTACCCTTATCAGCTTCAACTGCAGCTTCAGTCTGCGAATTAGCTGCATCTGATTTGTCCTTCACCAGTTCAATACTTTTTTCTCCTTCAATCTTTTCCTTTTCCTTCTCAACCTCCACTGAATCCTTTCCCTTCACAGCCTTTTTCTTTCCGGACCCAACAATCCCCTTCAGAGTCTTACCTCCTCGCAATGTGATTGCTTTACATTGCGGGTTGGTCTCAGTACTGCTCGGTAGTGTCCCTTTCCCCCTATTCTGCAGTTCTTTCGCCAGTTGAGTGACCTGTGTCTCCACGTTCTTAATTGATGACTGCAGTTGCTGGTTTATCTCCCTTTGGTTGGAAATAAACTCGGTCATCATGTTCTCCAGACGAGATGGTGGCTTTTGATTGAACTCCTGGTTCTGATCAGGTTGGGCTTGGAAATTTTGGAAGTTTTGGCCTTGGTTTTTGTTGGGTCTTTGTTGGATATGGGGCTGGAAATTCTGATTGTGATTCTGGAAGTTCTGGACTCTCTGTTGAACAAATCCTTGATTCTGTGGTCGGAAGTTCTGCTGAGGGTTTTGGTTTGCGAACTGGTTGGGCTGGTTTGGCTGAGATAACAAATGCGCATTGAGTGCATTGTTATTGGAATAGGAGAGGTTTGGGTGGCGGTTCTGAAATTCCCAGCATAGTTACAGCTTTCGGTAGCTATCTGTTGGCATGTATCAGTTGGATGTGGTCCCTGACACAGCCCGCAAACAACTTCCGATTGCTGTGGTTGTGCTTGGCTTGAAGAAGCTCCTGCCTGTATAGTACCCTTTCCTTTTCCTTCGTTCAGTTGAATTGCAGCCACCTGTTCCTGCAATTTTTCAAAGTCTGTTTTACCTTCACTTACAGCAAAAACTTTTCTAGGAGGGTCAGCCTTCCTTTCATCACTATTCAGTACAGATCTGTTAACAGACATGGTGTCAATCTTTGCCCACGCCTGATCCATGGGCAAATGGAGTAGGTGTTTCCCTCCTGCTGCATCTAACATCATTCTCCATGAGTGGGTGAGTCCACCGTAGAATTTCCGCAACTGCTCCCATGGTTGATATCCATGTTGTGGGCATTTCCTCAAGAGGTTGAAGAACCTCTCCTTTGCATCATACAGTGACTCATCCGGCTTCATTTTGAATTCACCGATTTTTGCTCGTCCCTCTTCCACCTTTGCTTCGGGGAAGTATTTCAACAGGAAACTCCTTACAAGATCTGCCCATGTGCTTCGCTGGGTCACCGGCAAAGATTTGTACCAATCCCTGGCACCACTAAATAAAGAGAAAGGAAATAGCATCAGTCTTATAGCATCAGGGGACACCCCCCGATTCTTAATTGTATCACAGAGCTCCAAGAAGGTTTGAAGATGATCATGAGGGTCCTCATGATTTGCACCACAGAATTGATTGTTCTGCACCAAGTTAATTAGTGCAGGTTTAAGCTCGAAATTTCGTGCGGCGATGGGTGCTCTCCCGGGCCTGTTCAGATAAGGCTCCACAATAGGTTGCATAAAGTCAGCTGCTGCCTGCTGATGTTGGTTTCTTTGCTCTGCCTGGTTTTGATATTTCTGGTAGTAGTTGGGATTCTGCTGGAACATGTTGGGATCTTGTGGGTTGTTCTAAAACTGGTCTTGATTGAAGGGAACATTCTGGTATTGCTGGTTTGGCATATTTTGATTTTGGTGGTTATATTGGTTTAGAGGTGGTGGCGGTTGTTGGTGGAATTGCTGGTAATGTTGCTGATCAATATTAGGTAGATTCTCCTCCTCGTTAACACGATTTGGATGTTCTACTATACCCCCATCAGCTCCATTACCAGGGTTATTTAGTGGTTGGTTATGGATGGGTGGTTGGTTTATGGGTAAGATCGGGGGAATGTCCTAGTTTCTGCCATGTCAGATAGGTCACTACTTGTGGTTTCGGGTGAGGTACGAGTCCGTGCTTCCTGTTCTTTTCTTCGTCTTTCTTGTGCCCTTAGTTGTCGAGCAGTCCTTTCTATTTGTAGATCGAACGGTAGCTCAGGTAGTGTATCCTTCCTCCGTTGCATAAGCAGTTTGTATCACAACTTGACAGCACCTGCACAACCCCCAAGTTAGTAATAGTTCAAGAGTATATACAAAAACTATCTATGAGTAAATCAGGAGTGTAATTCTCTTAATAAACGGCGTTGCATCCTCCCCGGCAACGGAGCCATGAAACTTTTGACAATTTCCCACTATATGAGTATTTTCTAAAAAATAATAATCCCGGTTTAATTTTATTTAATGAAACCAATTATGAAGATGGAGTTGGGATTAGGGATATGTTTATAGGTTGTCACGTTTTTATATACTCATGTAGGAAACTGTGGCCCGAAAGCGCACGGTGTCAAAAATTACAGTACTTTATAGTAAGACCGGATCGTTCACTGGAGGATGTGCGATAGAAGCAGGGCCCATGTCGTTTACTAAGATTTTCCACTCGGTTACTCGTTTCAGGTTTTGCATTGGTTTTTAAAACTACTTGACATAATTTAACTAGATTATGAAAGCAGTAACATTATTCTACAAAGCACGGTAAAATTATTCTAAAAAGCAAATAAATCTATTCTAAGAAAGCAGCAGAAGTTATGCTAAGAAAGCGGATAGATTTATTCTACGAAAGCATGAAAAATTATGCTACACTATCTATAAAGCAGATTTAAAGATGTGACAGAAGGGACATGAAGGAAATAATAAAGATTGGACAAGATTTCAGATGAAACAACAATTAAACTTCCATTTTTATTACACGGATCTTTGGTTGGAATAAATTCATCAGTTAGCTAACTCTCATGCTTTCCAACTATGTTCCCTTAACAGACAGGTACTTATAATCAGAATTTACATGCTCTTAAGACCTCAATTTCTAAGATACCACAGATTAATAACTCCCCCTGCCGAGGTATGTTATTTCTCCATGGTGGATAACCAACACCCAACACATCATTAGTTGACATGCCAAGTACTCCTATCATCCCCCTTGTCACACCCAAAGTCTAATATTAAATTCCGAACTAATCCACAACTCTTAAACCTTATAACCGACGGCCAACCTCTAATTCTTCCGAGTGACCTCTATAAAAGCATTTAAAAGAAAGCGGTAAAGAAAGCAATAAAGAAAGCATTTAAAAACCTATCACTCGGTAGTCTCAAAAGATATCTCATTCCGTTAGTATAAAAGAGCCCCTGGTCTTGGTGACCAGATGCAGATTTAGAACTTCCCAAATATCAGTAAGCCACAGGGCTTAAAACATCCGGTTAGTTATGAGATACAACTGAGTGGAACAGACCCGTGAAGATCTATTCCGAATGTACTCACTCAAGACTCAATTCTAGGCTTTGGCGGGAGAAGATAGTAGTTGAAAGAATACTCAACCCTACGTTAGAAATTAACCAAGGCCTATATGTTGTTCCTCTAGTATTATTTATCACATCTTATCTGAATCCAAGTGGACACTGATTCAATGCAATACCTAATATAAGATTTCCAACACACAGTAATTTTGAGAAAACAATTGATATTTGAAAATCATTCCCTACACAGGTACTAGACTCTCAATTAAAATACAGATCCTTTCAGTCTAGATGAGCCCTAATCGCTGACTCTGCTTCTAGTTTCCCAAAATCAACCCCCGGTAGAAGATGAATTAGTCATAACTGTGAATTTATCCCTTTACTCAGATCCAGATTTTATAAAGTGATTTTTGTGGAAATTTATTATGCAACATCTGATTTAGATCAAGACTTATATGTCCAAGGGAAGGATCCCAAAATATTATGGACCACAATCTACATAATAATGCATACATGTATATGAGAAGTAAAATAAAATATCTCAAAATATATGGTGGGATTAGACAGAATTTGATACACAAAGATGGATTAGCCTTGAGAAAAGAAGAATTTGGCTAAAAAGAGTGCCAGAAATAACTAGGGTGATCTGGACTGCAAACATCTGCTATTCAGTTCCCAATTATTCTAGATGGAATGAGTTTTAGACAGTGAGGAACCCTTAATGACAGTGATCGCTATCATCAAGAGTCCTACTATCCATGAGAGAGTAAAAACCCACATGTTTTCTTACTACAGTACTATTAGAACAGTGTTGATCGGCACTGTCTATTATTACCATAGTTCGAAATTCAGGTTTGAAATTAAGATAAAGAGAAGAAAACTGTATCTAATTAGGAATTGGCTGAGTGGCTAATCGTTATCCACGTGAAGGGACCTTTTTGCCGGAGCTTCCACCAATCACTAATCAGACCATGCAAAATAACGAGCAGTAATTAATACACAGAAGACGAGCTAATCATTATCCCGGTGAAGGGACCTTTTTGCCAACATTGATCTGTGATATTCCTTATTACCCATTCATACACACAATAAAAAGAAAAGATAAATTAAAAGAATATTTTTGGTATTGTGTGAGTGTTAATCACACAAAAATTTAGACACTAATGGGTTGAGATGTGTAATGGATAAAATTAGATGCAACGGGCCTAAGCCCAGTACACCCATGCAACTTACACAACTCAGGAAGTAAAATATTTTTGGAGTTTTAAGAATAGAGAGGAGAGGTCAATTCGGTTTACTGGGTTAGGTGTAATATAAACCGAATTAAAAATGCATGAGAAATGAAGTATTACCTTACCCAATTAATCATTGCAAGGATGCGAAATAACATCATCTAATTCGGTCTATTAAAGCAATTCGGTCTAAACCGAATTGGACAAACCGAATTGATGAGGTTCTTCCCTTACTCAAATTTGGCTAAGGCATCTACTTCAACAAGGAGGGTAATTCGATTTGCCAAGGTAATTCCGTATAAACCGAATTGCATAGACCGAATTGCATGGAAACCACATGAAGGAAATAAATAAATATTTTTTTGGTCATACACTTCAGTCTTCATGGGCAATTCGGTTTGGACCGAATTGCCTTAGACCGAATTGCATGCCATTTTCACATAAGTGTATTTTTTGTTCACAAGTATCAATGCGGTTTCTAAGCTGATGCGGTTTATGATAGATGGGATTGACCCCATCACTCATTTCACATCAGTGTCATCTCGCAGCCAAACTTGTGAATATTTTGTGGTTATCCATAATGTACATATTCAGTGGGTAATAGCATGAATTAAACCCTAAAACTACAAACATGAAAATCAAAGATTAATCTACCTAAAACAACATAAAATTCTAAGAACTACTTGCATAAACTAAGAACACCTACATAATCTAAGGAAGAATAAAAATAAGATCTACAATAATAAAGATGCAAATAAAGCATTTAAAACCTATTTCTAACAAGCCCTAAATTATCTAAAACCTAAGAACACTCATTTGAAGCTCTAAAGCATAAAACAAACTATAAACCCACTAGCATGCATTTATTGAGAATGAAAGCTAACTAGAAACACATTAAATACAACCTAGTTGAAACAAACATACATTCTACCATATTTATTGCCAAAGAAAGCATTTAAAGAGTGCAAAACACATGAAACAAAATCCATTTCTGGAATTTTTTCCTTGTATTCAACACTTGAAAGCATGATAAATAACCCAAACCATCATTAGATTGAAGGTAGGGTTCATTCTAACTAAAAAGCATGTAAAGAGTATGGAAATGGCTACATTAAAATGGTAGAAACAGCTAGTTTACAACTAATTTATGGTAAAAACAACTAAAACTACGCTAAAATACATGAAAAATAAACTAACTACCTACCTACCTAACCCTTAAGGGGTGAAGAACCTAGTTGATTATTCTTCTTGTTCCCTGCTCAGTATTCCAGTGTGTAAGTATCAGGATCCTTCAAGTGTTGGTGAGAGTCAGCTTTTATACACCTTTCTCTAAACCCTAGGCCCATCAGGGCCCATTAGCAATGGCATGTATTTTCCACGTGTTCCACAGCTTCATCTGGATGCATTTTGAATTCAATTCGGTCTCCTCAGGCAATTCGGTATAAACCGAATTGGTGGATATTGAATTGCATGAGGTCTCTCTTTCTTGGTTTTTGGCTGGGATGTGGTCTTCAATATCAATGCGGTTTAAATGTAAACCGAATTGGCTATTTCGAATTGCTCATGGCCTCCTGCTTGGCTTCCTTGTTTTGAAACAATTCGATTTACATAGTCAATTCGGTATAAACCGAATTGAGCTATACCGAATTGTATCATCTCTTTTTTCTCTGGGCTTTCTTTCCTTCATTGATGTAATTCGGTTTAGGAGGCAATTCGGTATATACCGAATTGCACAAACCGAATTCGGCATTTCGCATCTCCTCTCAACACTTGTCCATTTTCCTTCTTCTCTTCAGTTATTCGGTCTATATGGGCAATTCGGTATAAACCGAATTGCATAGACCGAATTGCTTTTCAATACTTAGCCAAAAATTTCAGTTTGTGGGATTTTCATTCTTTTTCCCATCTTTTTGATTTTTGTGAGCTATTTTATTATTTTGCTCATCTTTTCATTCCTTTTTCTTTTCTTTTTCCTTTTTTCATGTTTTTGGAATTTTCTAACACAAATGCAATTAAAATTGCATATTTTTGTGTTTTTCATTACCGGCTTATTATTCTTACAATCTCGCATTAATCTGTCAAATTCAACTGCTTTCTTATTAAAATAAGATGGGATTATGATCAAAATGTCCGTCTCAGACACGGAATGGATTGGAAATAATGGACAATTTTGGCCATTATCAGAAATACACGGTGAAGTCGGGTTACTTATGGCTGATGGAGCAGCGTGGTGTGCGGGGTGTCGGATGCGTTCTTGGGCGTGGCATATCAAGGCCCCGGAGAAGGTGCGACAGTTGGGGTGGTTGGCATCGTATGACTCTATCCCTACCAATGTTACCCGATGTCGTCGAGGCCTGGTACAATCGCCTGCTTGTATGGTGTGTGGAGCTCCACAAGGGACACTCATGCATATGCTTTTCCAATGCCCTTTGACTGTGGAAGTTTGGTTGAAAATGGGAGGATTTCTGTCCCCGAATTGGATCTCCCATTTCAATAATGGTGGTCTCTCTCTATCTCGATATGGTCGGCAGTGGTCAGGTCTTCAATGGGCCACGATTTGGTGTATATGGACTGGGAGAAACAACAAATGCTTTCAAGGCGAAGCTCCAAAGGTGGATGAGGTTGTTCGCCGGGCCAAGTATCTTGGAGACACTTTCGATAGAGCCTGCAGTCGTGCACCTCATATTAGAGAAGTGAGACTCGTTCATTGGAACCCCCGGAACCAAGTGGCATGATCCTACATGTTGATAGTGCGCTTGGGAACCGGGGAATGCTGGGTTTGATGGAGTTCTTCGGGATGGGGATGGTCGTTGGCTGGAAAGGTTTTCTGGGTCGATTGGAACATCTACTAATCTCATGGCAGAACTCCATGGTCTCTGGAATGGATTGAAACAACTCCATGCGATGGGGGTTGTAACTATCTGTTGCTACATTGATTCTATGGAAGCACTCCGCCCTATTCAGCAAGATATGAATCCTGGCCACCCTCTTTATGCCTTGATTCGTCATATTCGGGACATTCTTGGTCTTAGGCCAGGGTACAGATGGTATCATATCCTTCGGGAAGGCAATGCGGTAGCTGATGCACTAGCTAAACATGGATCTCGCTGGGTGGAATTTTTCACGACCTGGGCCTTTCCACTGGATGACGTACGGCCTTTACTCTCGGCTGACATGGCAGGCACCTGGTATCCTCGGTTTTGATTATTAAATTTTTTGTTTGTTGATTTTTGGTTTGTCCCCTTCCTTCCCCTTCTTCTGTAGTTGGTTTTATCTTCTTTGCTGACACCTTTAGCGTCCCCTCACCAAAAAAAAAAATTATAATAATAATATAAAATGTCAGGAAATCTGGGTGCACCAAATTCTTCAAGCCCAATACCCAAATGTCTTAAAAAGAATAGGTTAGTATCATTTAAGGACATAAAGTTCCATATATACAACACACAATTGATGTACCCAACGAGAGTAATGTAAGCAACTCCTTAACCCAACCCACATCTCTATTGCCTAGCCATCGATCTCATATGGTTGTAGATCACCAATGGAAACCCAAAAACTTGTTACGGGGAAGATGGCAACACTTACCTTTTTCTTACTACGGTAAGAAATGAAGAGAAGAGTGGTATCCAACTCAACACCACTTTGGTACATGAAGTCACCCCACCTCAATTCGGTTAGTGACAAACTCTATTCAATCCATGGTACATAAAAGTTTAGCACAATTCAATATTCTTCATCCTTAATGGAGCATAAATAGCAGGAGTACACTTTATCATATGATTAGTTCTTCAATTCCAATTTTGTTATCGTCCTCAGGGTTCAATACTACTACATATTATTGGCACACTCAGTGGTGGAGCCAGATCCGATATTAAGGAGAGGCCAATTATAAATAGTTAGGGCCCGCAAATAAGGTTATACAACTATATAATTAATCTAAACTGGGAATTTTGTCAAATTTTTCAGATATAGTACGTATAGATATTTCTTCTTTATAAAATACAAATTTGGGTGCATATTTATGTGAAAAAATGTAAATATTAATCATATAACAGAAAATAATGATGGGCATGGCACAAAATTTGTCAATGTAAGCTTATAAAAAATAATAATTAGTCATTGTAATACTAAAAATATTTATTATATTTAATGTTTTATCATTAAAAATAACATGGATCAATCTACGTGGAGCAAGCATGTATGATTTTTTTGGGTAAACAGGTGTGCTAAACATGACATAGAAAAAAAAAATCTAACATTAAGGTACTAGCTATATTGATATAATAAACTCTATATATCTCAAATTTACTACAAATTATCATCACTAAACTCTATATATCTCAAATTTATCAAATCAAAATAGTATATTCAAGTTTGATGTATTATTTTGAAATTAATAATAATTTATTATGTATAAATATTCCATTTTAATAATATAATGAATAATAAACTACAATATCCTTTTATCTGAATTCAATATAAATATGGCTAAAAAATTTGTTATACCAAGTCTTGTTAAATAAAATATGTAAGTATTTATTTTTGTAAATGAGTATACACTATATATACTTCATATACAAATAGTAGTTTTTTTCTATTTTTAAATGTGAGGGGTCATGGATGGTCCTCCAAGGCAACATCCACATGTGGCACACTAGAACATACAGTGAAAGGGTGGATCCATTATGTGGACTGATTGGGATTGCCAACTCTCTTAGTATCTAATCCATATATCTTACTTTTACTAGTAGTATATCTTTTTTAACATTTATATACATGTACATATTTATAATAAAAATAATTAATATATGGCACTTCTAGCCACAAATTATTCAATACCGGAATGTCATGTGTAGAGAAATTGACAATTTAAATGATAACCTAATCATTTTCCATCAATTATTTGAGCTCGATATCGAGTTAGGGCCTGTTTAATTGGATGAGCTTTTGAAAAAAACAGAAGCCAAAAGTAGAAGCAGAAGTAGTAGTCAAAAATAAAAACATGTAACTTTTGTGTGTTGGATGAAATGCTTGAAAATCGGCTTTTTCTAAAAAATATGTTTGGATGAATAAAAATAAAAAGTGCTTTTGGAATGTAGTAATTACCAAAAATGGCGTACTACTTAATATGATAATAAGATATATTTATAGTGTAATTTATATTAAATAGGGGTATTTAAGTCCATGCACATTTTACGAGGTGTTTTTGGCTTCTGCTTTTGGGAGAAGCACCTCATGTGCTGATTCTCCCAGAAGCACTTTTTTGACTTTTCGATGTGCTTTTACTTTTTCTTAAAAGCCAAAACAAATACTCACCTAATTTCTACTAGAAGTGCTTTTGGCAGAAGTAAAAGCCAAAAACACCTCTCTAGAAGTCATTTCAAACGGGCTCTTACTATTAGACTACATTTAACCATGACCTTCCCACCCCCAACCCAACCGCCACATCATCATTAATTTAAAAAAAAAGAAAAAATGCTGAGAGGTCTCTCCCCTTGGGTCGACCAAAACTAAAATGAGACCCTTTGGTCTCCATCACATTGGCCAATGGGATTGAGCCATTTGTCTCAATCTCATTGGTCAACTAAAATTTAAAACACTAAATTTAAAATCATTATATTTTTTATATTTTAAAATAAAAATAAATAAATAAAATATACCAAAATTTATAATTTTTCATTCTCTACAAATAGAGACCACTTTTCCTATACTTTTTTTAAATACGTAATATCTCAATTTTGATATATTTAACCCATTTTAAAATTTATATAAATAAAAATAAATAAAGAATATACTAAAATTTTAGATTTTTAATTCTTTATAAATAATATAAAATATTTTATATTTTTAATACATTAATTTTTTTATATTTCAACATAATGTAAAATTGAAAAGATAAAAATAATTATATATAATATTGTGGTTGGATGGTTGGATGGTTATTGATAAAGTATGTAAAATTGAAGTGGTTGGGTTGGGATGGATATTGATGAGTTGGAAGAGAGAGAAATTAATAAAATAATGAGATGGTTGGATGGTTGGGTGGTTGGGGTGGTCATGGATAATGGTAGTCTTACAATTGCATCTTGGCAACACCACAATTGCCCAAACTATTTGTCACAAGTGGATTTGGTTGTGCCTGGGAATGTTGCTAAATGAAATTATTAAACTCTCAAGTGGCAAAATAAACAAACAAATTGGAAAGTGGAAAATAACCCACTATCATTCACAAGTGAAATGCATGATTCTAGCTAGTAGCTTTATAGTCCAATTTTGCTTGTGAATTTTTTTATATATGAGGTCGATATATATACGTGTAAGATGTCAATGATTTCAGCTACTTTATTATCTTTATTGATGATTTAATTTTCAACATAATAGAATATAGAGAATTAGAGATACCACCACCTTAACTTTCTTGTCCAATGATGTTGTCCTTAAACATCTTAACCGAATCTAATCTCAAATGTTAAGTTAATTAAAACAATTTTTTTTTAAATCTATTGAACCCCACACTTGAAGCCTTGAAGGTATCATATCACCATCATAATGAAAATAGCTTAAATAATATGAATGTGTTGAAAGACAACATTAAACTATCGCTTAATGTGTGAAACCCCTTACATTTGACTTGCAATAAATAAAATTACATTTCCAATGTAATGCATGTTCTTGACATTGTACAATCATCAAAAGACAAACATGGGAATGGATCAACAAGACAAGTGAAACCGGACAAATCAGCAGACTGATAATGCTAACATGGAAAAACGTCAACTATGGTTCAAAGCATTGGCGGATCTATGCTTGTGCAAGGTAGGTCAATTGACCTACCATAATTTAAATATATATATATATATATATATATATATATAGTCACTGGCGGACCCAACCTTAGGCTGTGTAGGGCTCCAACCCTACCTCCCAAATATAAAAAAAAATACTATAAGATATATATATTATAATACTAATTAATAGGACTTAACTGCAGCCCCATCCCATTATCTCACAACTCATCCTAAACCTCATTATATTTTATTTATATTTGTATTATGGCTGTGGAGAGTTTATTATAATAGATGCTCTTTTCCCTCATATTTTGACTAGTACTAGTTTTTATGTTCTCCATTTTAGTTTAAAATTAGTTTTAATTTTTGGCAATGATTATAAATCCATACACACCCCATCCCAACTAATTGGTCTTGTTTACATGTCAAAAAGTCAAACATAACAAATTAGCTGGGACGAAGGGTAATTATTCTGTAGTATATTGTAAGGGGAGTTACAAAAATAAATAAATAAATAAATAAGGTGTCACCACACGAATTCAAGGACATAAAATAGATTGAAGTACATGGTTGGGGCTTGGAGGTATAGACAAATTTTGTATACTTACGGTTGAAGAAAATAAATTTCAGCCCTACTTGTAGAAAAATCCTGGATCCGCTACTATATATATTAGTAGTACTAATTAATTAATTAATAAGTTAAATTTTACCAAATTCATATAATAAATGAAATTGATTTATTAATCATATCTATTTACATGACATTGATAGTATTAAATTTAGATTTTCTTCGCATCTTATCGACCGACATAAATGATGTTTCAAAGAATTCTCAAATATCGTCGGATCGCTCCTTCCATATTTTTGTTGAAGAGCTATTCTTCATTTTCCCTTTTTCTGTTGGCATGCATCAACTTCGGATTCAATAGAAATTCTCAATCTTGGCATCATCCTTCTAGATTCGCATTTGAGAGTTGTTTTGGCCGGTTGGGTAAAATGCTTTTAGTTTTCCATTCGAGATAATAAGTTAAGTATGGCGTTAGTATTACTTCTTCATATAACAATAACAATAATAGTGGAACAAGCAATGATTACGGTAAAGAATATTATGTGGAATAACTTGGGGATTACTTGTTACTGATGATATGTAGAACTACCAAAATACCAAAAACGTGAACTCATAATAAACAATTGTAGTGATTTTGATATAATGGTATTTTGTATTATTATTTTTAATATAACTTTTTAATAGTTATAAACTAATTATTATATAAATTAAAGTTAATAATACTCACTATTAAAAATTGACCAACCAAATTTAAATTCCTGCATTCGCCACTAGTTCAAAGTCACCAGTTGATGGGCTCAAGAAAAATGCATCAAATGGTGTTCAGCGCTTTGGCTAGATTAAGAATCAAATAGAATTAAGGGGACTTTAGAGATGGTGCCCACCATCCAAACATTTTTTGAGTCAATGCCTTCTATATGAAAACTTCAGAGATAGGACCCCCAATACGTTTGTTTACCACCTTAATATATTGGTTAGCATATGTTCTTATTTTTTGTTACCACACGTATAGAGTTTGGTTACCATTAACTACACTTGATATATTGGGTTACATCATTCATGGTATACTGTTACCACATACATGATATGTTGGTTACCACATACTATGTACGTTGGCTACCACACATCTAGAGTTTGGTAACCACATTCATGGTATGTTGCATAATACTCATTTTGTGTTTAATTACCACAATCTTATTATATTGGTTAGCATATATTCTTATTTTTTATTACTACACATTTAGAGTTTGATTGCCACTACCACACTTAGTATAACGGTTACCACATTCATGGTATAAATGTTACCATACATCTAGAGTGCTTACCAATACTATATATGTTGATTAACACATACTTCCTCCGTATTTAAATAATGTTAACGGTTGCATAGTAACACTATTCATTTTTATAATTTTGATTCGATTTTTTCCACACAGTTACATAAGATAAAACATAGTTAAGTGAGATCTTGTTAGTTTCGTTTAATCACGTAGTTTTATAATATTAAAGTTTTATAATTTTTATTTACAAAATTTGAGATATTACTCTTTAAAAATGTGTATTGGATTGCGTGAAAATAAGGAATACTAAAATTTTTTTGAATACGAAGGGAATAGTTAACTATGTGAGGTGGCAAACTAAGATTTTGGGTAGGGGTAAAGAAAATAAAATGGGGGCATTTTCTTTAATAATAAACCCTAGAATTAAACCAAATGGACTAATGAGGAGGAGCATTGGGCCCAATCTAATTACATCCAGCTCCAGCCAAATGGCAGTGTTGGCCCAACAAAGCCCAGGACACAAGGAGAAGGAAGAGCCGGCCCAAACTCAACCAAGGAATAATATCCCATCGGCCCAGCTGCAAGTGGTGAGCCCAATTGAAAAAGTATTTGAGCGAGACAGAGAGCAGCCGGCAGGCCAGACGAAACACGGCAGCGCCTTTGTCGTCTCCGAAGCCTCCACCCACTCACTGCCAGGCGACGAAGACTGATCGTTCCAAGCCCTCATGATTTCATCCACTCCAGACGAGACGACGAGCTGCATGAGGATACGGCGACCCAGCCACATACGAAAACCCTAACTAACAACTTCCTTCGTCTTGACTATCTGTAATAAACACTTTTTTGACTGCATATGATTTTTAGTAATATCTTCAAGAGTCACCCGACGGTACATTTCTCAATCTTAGCTTTCATTCCTTCCGTTGTGGTTACTACGCATCAATTGCAAATTGAAGCTCCCCAATTATTTTTATCCATTGTTGTCCCAATTGTTTTAACCATTACTGGATCATTGGAGGGGATGGATATTCATATTAGAAGTGAATAATG
Source organism: Hygrophila difformis (assembly GCA_030278955.1). NCBI lineage: Eukaryota > Viridiplantae > Streptophyta > Magnoliopsida > Lamiales > Acanthaceae > Hygrophila > Hygrophila difformis. The sequence continues at coordinate 27,996,969 of JAOANR010000003.1, read as the reverse complement.
AGGAGTAATTCATTTGGAGCTCTGCTTCATTATCTTGTTTTTTAGATTGTTCTTGTTTTCCTTTCTGCCTTTCATTAGCTTTCGATTCCTCAATATCCATGGCACCATGACAACCATGGTTCGGCATCGCGATAAATAATGGTTCATTATTGCATTTTATAGCAAAAAATATTTAAAATGAAATCTCGGCGATGTCTCGGCGTACCGGGCGATTTCTCGGCGACATCGCGAAGGTGAGTTAAAAATTGAACCGGGTATCTAATGCCGTTCCAGTTACGACTCGCCGAGATCTCGGCGAACCATTTGACAACCTTCATTGATCCTAAATAAGAAACGCACTAATAGATTCAAGGCTCAAACTTTTAACACATAAAAATTGGAACATCATACAACAACAAAGCCTGTTCTGTTCACCTCCTAAGGACCAACTACACATGATCCTCCTATCCTTCGGCGGTGTCCATGTCTTCGACTATCTAATTCTTCAATGACTGATTAAAGTTTCTCTGATATTCATGTAGAGCCATCCTAATTACTACTACTATTTACATGGTTGAATGATAAAGTTGTTTGGACATGGTCCATTTGTGTAAGACCCTACCAAAAATATCATAAAACACAGCCTCCACCTGAGTTGGGTTGAGTCGAATGGACATAAAGCCTTGTCCATCATAGAAGAATTCGAGACCTCCTCCCTCATTGGAGGAGTTTTGGATATCCCCCCTCCATGCCTTTGACCCTCCCCCACTCGTCATAAATTGTATCGGGCTGCATGCAAATTAAAAATGTATGTATCAAAAAAATATCACCACGTTTTTCCTCTGTACAAAACTAGAATTTATCCACAACACATCAAATGACATACTATGAATTTATGCATTTATAAGTCGCACCTTTGGATGTCTGAGATCCGTTCAAGGCAATGGTCGTGACCATTTACGTACATGTCAACTCCATTGGCCTGAAGAGCAAAAGCAATTTTCGAATTATTTCATTCCAAGAATACAATTTCATAGAACACATCTGATTTTTTCGGCTAGCAATCAAATTTCAAGAAAGTTGGTGGACAATGAACAGCGCATAATAAACATCATCAATGGATGCTCAATCTCGACCTCAACATCTAATCATAACAAAATAAAGTACAAAAATACTATCTCCGTTTTTAAATGTGCTTCATTTCTACTCTTCACATAATCCAAAACTCATTTTAACCATTAACCACTTAAATTGTATACAAGTAAAAATTATAAGAATTTTGATATTCTAAAAATATGTGATTAGACAAATCAATATCACTTGACTTTGTATACTCTTATATAATTGCGGTAAAAAGTGAAGCCAAAGTCAATTGATAACAGCGTCAACTATGCAAATGGAGTACAGTGAAAAAACATAGGAAGTATTTACCCGAAGAATAGGAAGAAGCTGATCCACTAGCTCTTGGGTGTCCCCGTGATGGCTTACACTCCTTATTGCATGATGCCCTATAACTATCTTCCATTTTGCGGTTGATTCCTTCAATGCTAACTCGACGTCCTATTGCATGAATTGATGAATCATATTTTGCCACCACAAAAATATTGCTTGTTAGATATATACAATGTAAGATCTTAAATAGGTAGAACTGAGGGGCTGGAGTATGAAACTTACTTTCAATAAATTAGCAGTGTAGGTCTTCACAGGCAACACTCCACGCCAATCATACTTGTGGTCCTCTGGTTTTGTGAAGTAGTCTTCCACAAACGGTGTTGTGTCCACAAAAAACAATTCAGCAATCTCTGCAGGATTTTCGATTTAAATGGAATTCAAACTCTTGGGTTTTGAGACTATCATGCAATGCATGATAAAGATCCACGTTACCAATTAGTCACTATATCCATTACCAATTAGTCCACAATTAGTTTTGGGTTAAAACATCCTATCCAAATTGTAACCATAGGTCATTTTAATTAATGGACAATTAGCTGATACCAATTCATTAAAAACCCATGTGCTGTAGGTGAAACAAAAACAATTTTCTCATCATAAACACTACTAGAGAAAATCTGGATTCGACAGCTAAAATTGTGATAAATATCAAATTTCAGTCTCGATAAAATTATGTCCACTAATGGAATTCGGTCGCGAACTTCTTTAGTAACCGAATTTATCAATTTTTTTTCCATCGCTGGAATAAAAAATACTTGTAGTGCAAGAAGAAAAGAAAAAAAAAAGAATTAAAAAAATAACATATAAAAATATTACTACTATATTCCTCCATGTGGAGTATATGTTTTTGCATGTCTCGTATTGAAGAATCCAAAAAATACTAGCATCATTTTCATTCTCTCAACAAAACATTTCTTTTTCACTCAAAATATCGCGTCTTTGAATAGATGACCAGCTATTTGAAGACACGAGTTTTATTAAAGACGAAACATTATCTAACACTCCCTTCTTCCCAACATATTAGAGTCGATTACTCCAACACATTATGTAACATTAATTTAACCGTCAATATTTCAAATTATATACAAGTAAATAGTATTATGAAGTACTCCATCCGTCCCGCGAATTGTGGCTCATTTCTTTTGGGCACGGTAATTTATGTGGTGGGGTGTGGTGATGTTTAGTGGTTAAAGTGATGTGGGCATTTGTGTTTAAAATTTTAATGAATTTTGTCTTTCTTTATTGTTTAACTTTGACAAAATATTATTGTAATGATTTAATTAGAGAAAAATATTCAAGTGTGGTATTGTTAGAATCGTCTAGACGTCTAGATTAAGAATATATATTTTATATAATTTTTATTTGTACCAATTTTAAAATATGAAGAATTAAAGAAATGCAAGGGAATTTGCGTAAAAAATAAAAGTGTATTGGGAGTTGTGCAGAATAGTAAAAGTGATTACTTTTAATGGGATTTAGAAACCATTAAAATTCTAATCATATTTATATTAATTAAATTTATCTAAAAAGGGAAAGTGGTCACAATTCGTGGGACAACCCAACGAGGAATACGGGCCACAATTCGTGGGACGGAGGGAGTATAAAATATCATATTTTTTTAAAACTGGATATTAGATGATTCAATTTGTCAATTTTTATTTTTTTGATAATTATATAATTGCCATCTACTATTTATTTATGTTACTATACTAAAACCCAAACCCAACCCACTTTAGATTGGCGGGTTAACCCGCTTGCCCTGTTTCGTTTTTCATTATTATTTCAAAATTTGTTTGAAGAAATTACAATTATGAAATTCCATCATCAAAATTAGTACACTAAATTATAAAATTACAAAGAAATTCAGTAATTAATACATCAACAAGAAAAAAAATACTACTACATACCTCTCCAATTGAAATTTTAATTCTATATATCCCTCAATCCTACTCCCTCCGTCCCACTTAACTTGTCTTGTTTCACTTTTGCACACAATCCAATGCACTTTTTTAATCGGTAATATCTCAAAATGTATACAACAAAAAATTATGTAAAATATATAGTCTAAAACTACATGACTATACGATTCTAACAAGACCAAACTCGACTATTTTTTCGAAATATATACATGCAATAAAATCGAGTCAAAGTAGAACAATGAACCGTGTCAAAAAGTCAAACAGGACACATTAGCTGGGACGGAGGGAGTATTATTTATATATACCTTATTTTAACATCACTTTATATATAAATATATAATTGTATATTCAATAAAATTATTAATTAAATGGGTTGTCCGGGAGTGAAACAGATCGCATAACCTTAATCCAAATCCAACTCATTTATAAACAAATCATCTTCGGGTCTGACCCATTACCCCACGAACCCATTAAGGTGTAACCCAAATCCACTTTAACTACAATTAATTATTAACGGGTATGGGTACGTATCTACATGTAAGATTAGCTGATTAGGAAAAGAACATTAAAAAATAGGAAACGAACACTAACACCTGAACAATAAGATAGTTGAGCATTAAAAAAATTATACACACAAATTCCAAAAATAAAGAATATATCAGAAAACAAGAAATCACCTGCATTAACTAGAAAAGACCTCAAGCAAAGCCACCTGCTGTCAATTTTCCTAAGCAGCGGGCTCAGCTGAGCAACTGCGTTTCCTCTGTAGTCATGGTTTCCCAACACTGCACCCATATATTAATTTTAAATTCAATTGAGTTTTCTTTTAAAGAAAATAAATACTACTAGTATAATAATTTGATTTTGCTCACCACTATACCACTGCTTCTGGAGGCTCTTGGCAGTATAGATATTGGAGAATGAATCCAGAAAGTTCCGATCGTGTTCCCCCTTCAATCCATTGTCGTAAAAATTATCGCCCGTCGACACCACAAAATCCACGTCCAATTTCTCCCCAATTTTGCCCATCTGCACACATGACTTCGTCACTCTTGAAAGGTTTACGGATTTTGATCGCAAATGTATTTTTGACTGAATTGAAAACAGAGATTAAATAATCAAAATGGAAACCTGAGAGGCGACGAGGGATTGGTTGAAGCTGCCCTTCCTTCCCCAATCTCCGACCACCAAAAAGCTTAAAGTTCCATCGCCTTTCGCTGGATGCTCGAATCTCGTAAGATCGGCTGCAACGTAGAGAAAATGGAGAGCTATTGTGAGGCAGAGAGCGAAGGATTTGCTTCGAGAAACTTCCATAATTGGGCAAAGGAAGAAGCGGCGATGGAATGAAGGAGAAGAATAGGGGGTGGGAGGGAATAGGATGATACATAGAGAGAGATATATAGATATATATATAGTGCGTATACGTATCTGCAGAGTGATTTGATTCAGCTGTGCAGGGCAGGGATTAACATCATACTGTAGAAGAGGGAAGAGCGGTTATGGGGAACGGACGGTGGAGATGGGGTGAAGGGAGGATGTACGGCTGAGATGGGGGCAGAGGGGAAGGAATAACATCCGAGGATCTAGGGAATATTCGGAGGTGTCCTGCAAAGGCGAGGTTGGTAGTATGGAGTGTAGAGTGCTGCAGAAAGCATTCTACTACGAATATTCGTTTTTATGAATAGTTTTCAAGGAATTTTTGCACTCGAAATTTGCAAATCTTGGGTGACGTGTCAATGGATATTCATCTCCCCACTCAAAATCAACGTGAAATTAAGAGAAAACAAAATGAGTAATGAAGAGAAAGAGAGTACACATCCAATCCAATTATCCAAGTTATCAAAAAGATCACTACTACTTCCTTACATTTTAATATAATAAACACCCTTTCCCTCAATTTATTGATGTTTTGATTTGGATAATGAAGTTTAAAGTAAAATATGTAGATGATTGTAACAAGATTTATTTGACAATTTTATTTTTTTTATATACTTGAAATGAGAATTGAATTAAAATTGTATTAAAAAGTCAAATAGGAGAAAATATTTTGGATAGGAGTATTTCTTATATTAGTTATTACAAACAAATTATACTACAACTCAAGATGGTGACTTAACTTATTGGTCAATCTTATCCAAAAAAACTTATTGGTCAATCGGGCAATTTTTATATGTATGGTTAGGAGTTTAAATCCTCACCCAATTCCCTATCTCTCCCATTTATATCGTTGTAGTTTATATAATATGGACTCACACTAATAAAAAGAACAATAATTTCTCTTCCAAAAAAACCACGTACCTGCAAATGCAAGCGTCACAAATCCATTATTCGCATCTTTTCCAACCGCACTCAACAGACACCCTTTCCATTTATTTTTTATGTGTGTGCCATCAAAGAATACAAGCGGCCGACAGGCCGCCTTGAACCCCATAATGCACGCTGCTATGGCTATAAAAACCCTTCTAAATTTGCCCGTTTCCTCTAATACTTCCAAATCAGCATGGCTCCCGGGGTTCGACTCCTTCAATTTAGAGCAAAATCCCCGTATTTTGTCGAACGAATTAAAATCTGCTCCGTGTATTTCCTTCAATGCGATCTCTTTCGCATTCCATGCCGTTTTATATGTAATATCGATCTTGAATGCACCTTTGATATCATCTATAGCTGTGTTGGCAGTGTAGTGAGGGTTGCGCCTCAATTTATCCTTGATAAATGCTGAAACCCAAGGTGCATTGGCATTCGGGTGTAGCCTGGACCGGAGATTGCTTAGGTCACATGAATGATCTAGTTCGCATTTGCGTATTGCGAATGAATCATCGGACTTGTGATGGGTCGCATAGATACGCCATGCACATTTCTCCACCGAACATATTACAATAACTTTCCTCGTTTCGTTCTTCACAAACTTGAATCCACGACGAATTGAAACACAATAATTCTTCACCACTTTCCTAAACTGTTCAGCGTCTTTAAACCTTTGTCCTTCCCCCTTAATTGCTTGCGCCCATAACACTGTTAAATCCTCGTCCCCATCATCTTCTTCGCAGTATGTTTCTGTCTCCGTCCTGCGATACATAATATAAGTGTAACTATACTCGACTTCCTTATTTGCAACACCCATTTATCTATCAACAGTACAACACCACAGGTTCGACAACAACACAATTTCCGAATATTGTACTACTACCCGGGAGCAGAGCTTAACAAGAATCCAACACACAACACACAATCTAATACAACAGTTCAAATGGTCTAGTATAACATTTCTGTTTTACGTACAAAATTAACTCATTCACACATACTATATTGCTAATATCACTCATTTGGGCGTCAATACACAGATTTCCACAACAAATACCAATCAAGAACTCAAAAAATACACAATGTACCCCATGAACATACCTTATTCTCTTGCTAGGAGTTTCCCTATTCATCACCATCATCTTCCCAAAGCACTGCCCATGGCCGTCGTTCAACCGAAAAACCCTTGTCAAGTCATCGTCGTTTGTGATCTCCGTTGTGTATTCCCCATCCGTCTCCTCGTAATGCAGTGATTTTGTCGTCGAGCTTATGTCCGGCCATTTCTCCTCCAATTTTTGGTATAAATCGTTGAGCCGATCGCTTGCCAATAGACGCACAAGAAGCACCTCGGAGTTGTAATGGCAAAATAGCATCATTTCCACTCCATTCCGCAGCTCCCCTTCACTGCCCATCCTCCTTCCCTCCCCGATTGCACCGACCCTCCGAGAATGTCTTCGATACTCCAACCCGATTGCTTCAACCTCGCGAAAATGGCGTCAAACGGTCGAAGCCCACCTCAACAAAACCCTCTCCGTCCAGCTCCGTCACTCCTTCAAACCCCCGCTCCCTACCCTACCTCCTCCCCTCCTGCCCCTCCTGCTCGAGAACTCCTCTTCCCACCGTTTTCTTTTTGGCACTAAAAAATGAAGAAATGAAGAGAGAGAGTTGTGTGATCGGTTGTATATATACATTTGTAAGTATAACCTCTTTCTTCATTTACACAAACATAGGATGATGAGCTCCACTCCATTAATTTTAATCATTACATTGGGGGTATAATAGTCTTTTCGCCACTTATTTTGATTATTGAATTAATTTAAATGGATTGGGTACTGAAGTGGGATGTATTTTTGCAGTGGGTACTAATACATAAGGAAAAGAGTATAGAGGGTCTGCCAGTGTAATACATTTTGGAGGTGGGGATTTAAGTGGAATTTCCCCTACTTTTTAACACATCTATCAATGGACGGAGAAAATTTTGAAATCCTACATTTGAATTAAGGATTTCAAAATATCAAAAGATTGTCAAATCCTTCATTTTCTTTTACCAAACATAATTGAAATACTAATATTTAAAAAGAAATTGTCCCAAATCCATCGAACAAAATGACCCCAATTAGGTTTTGGATTAAGTTTGAGCTAGGATGCCCATCAGCCCATGTCATTTTGGTTCGGTGTTTCAAAATTGGGCATATGATTTTCTTGATGCTTAGAGGGGTTCCTGTCTTTGGGGATTTATCGTATGCCAAAATCATTATTAAACACGGATTATATTTTCTGAGTTTTAAAATTAAAGAAAGGGCGAGAAGAAAAGATATACTCCCTTGTTTCAAGAAACATGTTACGTTTAACTTGTACATAATTCAATGTAATTTTTTAATAGTTTATATCTCAAAATATATAAGTAAAAATTATGCACAAAAATAGTCTCAAACTATACGATTATTTGATATTTGATAGATGACTGTTGAAAAGAGTGATTTGGATCCGAAAAGGTTATTTGTTAAACACAGCATTAAGGAGTGTTTTTACTTTAATTGGTTGTTACACATCAATTCTTTTTTTTTTTCTTGTTTTCTTTTTCTTTTTTCCATATTTAAAAGCCCTTACTAGTGTTGAAGTGCTTTCCCATACTGTCAATTTTGAAGTTTGTGAATGAAAATTATATAGACCCTACTTAATAAGTAACAAATAGAAAGACCAAGTAGGGTTTATATTTATATAAGGTATGTAAATAATGTAGTGATTATCCATCTGTTCACTATTATTAGTACTAGAACTACCCGCCCGCGCGATGCGCCGGGCTCAGATGTAATATGGTGCAAGGAAAATTGTATGTGATAATACAATAGGTTAAAACTGCCATTGAAAATCACATTACTTTCATAATTAATATATATTTCATGAAAAAATTATGTATTTTTAGATGAGCATGAAAAAATTACGTTGTTCTTGTGATAACATTTATACATAAATAAAGTAACCAACAATAGTAAGAAAAATAATATTACATTTTATTTGTTTATTAAAAAAAATAGTGTAAATTTAGTGTAAATGTTTTTTGCATAATATATAGTTTAAAATTAGCATGTATTTAGCGTACTGTTGATTGAATATTAGTTAATATTTTTTTTGGGAAAGTTAATATTTCAAAACTTGAATATCTAGCACAACATCACCAAAAATTTAAATTATACTCTTTTGTATTAGTTATTTCCCATAAAACAAATCTAAAGGGGAGAAAGGACACAAAGAATAGCTATTAGTATTATTATAATTGTATCACTAAGGGGGATTTTGGTATAAGGGGTTGAGATTTGGGGACCAAATGATTCCCAAACCCGTTGTTTCGCCAATACCTCGATTCCCAGTTATTAAAAATAAATAGCCAAACACTTCGATTTTTGGATTCAAGATGCAAATTTGGGATTTGGACATGAAGCAAACAAAAGTGTTTCGTACATAAATATACTTATAATATCTATAATTCTGCTTGAATGTACCAATACATTATTTTAATTAAGCATTTGTTGAAGATCCACTGCCAAATCATAATTGGGACTTCCATGAATGGTAACCTACCAAAAAAAATGAAACAATAAACATATATTAAAATATTAATGAGTGCCATAAAAATTGGGTTATAAATAAAACATTTGAACCCCTCAACAAAAAAATATTTTACAAATACTGAAATCTTATAGAACAAAGCATATCCAGGTTTTCTAACAAACTCAAGTGTGCCTCTAGGATGTTTACTGATATTATCAGATGCAAAATTGAGATACTGGACATGAAGCAAACAAAAGCATTTAGTAAATAAATGATCTTTGAACATCCCCATTTATATATAATATAATTGTCTAGTTCTAGAATCCTAGAAGCAGCAGCTACACGATTTGCACCAACACCAATTTTTGATGATGTACCTTGCAGTTGGCTCTGAAGCATTATAGCTTCATTTGCACCGCCATAATGAAACAGAACATGAACTGATTATTTTATTAGAGTAACGGGTGCAAAGTTCTTTAAATGCACTTCAAAGAGAATCCATGCTTTGATGTGAAAGCAATTGGATAAAGCTAACAAATACAAATTGTATCACAATCAATCTAACCCAAGTAAGAATGAGAGGTGAAATTCCGCCAAAAGAATAAATATATGCAGATACGTACAACAAAGTGAAGAAACAAACTATATGTTTCGATAAAATGTCAATTGGTTTTATTTAGAGAAATAATAAAATGAAGCAAGGCACACAAAATTAAACTGCACATGTATATATGTGAAGACAATTACATGGAAACAAAATGGCATTTGAAATATTAAGAGGTGCTGGCTATTATTGAAGCATATCCCATCAAGTGGTGCTGGCTATTATTGAAGCATATCCCATCAAGTGAAAATAGTGTGGCAACAATTGAAAATTTAAACCAAAATGTTGGATGGTGAGCCAAAAGAGCAAGGTGCATGTAAACCACAACACCATGAGCAATAATATAAACGCAAAAGAGTAATGCCAGAGGGCGTGAACCAAAAAAAAGCATAATTCCACAGCTTAAAATGGAATATAGGTGTACCTCTTCAATCTTTCTAAAAAAGAAATTAGCATCTTCAATATTTTTAATTGAAGGAATTAGCAAAACCAATACCTGAAAGGCAAAACAGAATCATTTGACCTACAGCCTTCAGCGACCTTTCATGATGAGGATCCGGGAAGAGGAAGAAGTGTGTTGGAACCATTTTAGTTCAGAATATAGGAATGGATTTTTTGACTTCTTCAATTGTTCTAAAGCATCAACATCTTTCACCAGTATCTGTATGGAACATGGTTTATTAGGCCTGCTCGTATATAAAAGAAATACTGATAATATGAATTAGGAGAAGGGAGATACTTGTTTATTGCTCAGGTCCATAATGTCGAACCCAGCTTTCTCAAATAGGATTCATAAGAACTCTGCATAGAATTAAAATGAGAACTGAGATTAAACTTTATACATGTTCACTGTATGCAATTAAACGTTTAGAGAGAAATTCAAATTAAAAGGGAATTTACATCATAAAAACTCACAAAGGCATTTTATCGAACATCTTGTAGGCATATAGTGAGAAACATGAAATTGATAACAAAATTAACACTCCAAATCCACCCTAAATCCACCCTACAATTTGAACATCACTATAGTCGGAATAGGAAAATCATCCAAAATATTGAAGGAGATAATGTAGTAGTATCTCAATTCCAAAGGCTGTCGCTGTCCCATAGGGATACATAAAATACCTTGCAATAGAAATCAGCCAATCTAACAAAAAACACAGAGAAGGGGTGCATTATTAAGCATTATGCTGATTATTGAACATAAAAAAAAGCGATGCGTAGATGTAGGTACATCTCACCGCTTTCCCATCATAAGGAATACAAACATCACACTGAGATCTATCAGTCTATAATTGGGTCAGAAGATGAGTGAAAAGTGAAGTCAATGGGAAAATGAAAGAATAATGGAGCTGGTTTTTAAGAAATTACCTTTGTAAGATTAACCACACAATCCTTCTTTAAAATTGTCCGCTCTGAAGCATCATAGCCTGACATTGAAGGAAATTCAACAATCTTACAATTGGCAATAGAAAGGAATATGAGTAATTTGGAATTATTTGAAGCCCTCAAAATTCCCATTCATAATGTAGCATTTCAATAAGGGGGATATCCACTAAAAGATTATTACAATGGAAGGAAAACCATGCATTCTTCATTAGGTTTCATGCAAGAAGAGGACATAAAGAAATGGTGAAATTCACAGCAGGTATAACTGAGATCGTATTAAAGTTGAAAAACTGCAGGTGAAAGTAAGAAATAGATGGTTTGTATATCCATGAGAAGTGATTGAGAACATATTGAATAAATCTGTATGCCTACTAAGAACTTATTTTTATTTACTAAATGTGCAAATAAACCTCTGCTAAAGTGTACTTTTATAATACAATTTTTATCAAAACAGGACCCAGCAATATGTGGTTTCCCAGCTGGTGATATTTAGCTTCTACAATGTCAGAAAGCAATTATTCATAACTCAAGTCTCAACTGGTCAAATTCCTAAAAATGCATACAAAAAAATTTGTGTTCCATAATATGGATTGGTGACTGCATCCATCACTGGAGACTCACAATCTCTAACCTCGATCATTTTATACTGTTAGTTCGAATATCATATTGAATATATAAAATAATTAACATAGAACAAACAGAAAGATAATTAGTACAGCAAAAAAAATTAAACAGACAATTTTCCTTCATCTTAAATTTTAATACTTGCTGACATGGTAAATGCAATGCATTCTAAAAAGAAACTTCCACTGATCTTTGAAAATAAAACCGATCATACTCTAGTTTGACATTCTCTGGAGTCAAGTTACAGTCAAGCATATTGAATATACCACCCATTGTCTAACATATTGATGTACTTTCCCATAAACCAAACCTGAAAGACGAAAAAGGCACAGAGAGATAATAATAGTTAACATTATAATAAGTGTATCACTATGGGGAATTTTGGTATAAGGGGTTGGAATTTGGGTACCAAATGATTCCCAAACCCATTGTTTGGACAGTACCTTGATTCACAATCACTAAAATAAATAAACAAAGGAATGGGGTTCAACCTACAAAAAAGGAAACAATAAATATATATTAAAAATTTAATGAGTGTCATAATATAAATAAAACATTTTAGAGTCACTGTATGCAAACTCCACATGCTTGACAGGGCAAACAACAAAATACTTCTCTACACATGACTGTATGCAATTAAACTTTTAGAGTCGAATTCAAATCAAAAGGGAATTTACATCACAAAATCTCACTTAGGCATTTTATCGATCTCGTAGGCATATAGTGAGCAACATGAAATTGATAGCAACATTAACACTACAAACCTACCAACAATTTGAACATTTCAATAGAAACAACATCCAAAATATTCAAGGAATTCATGCAAAAACATTGCTCAATTCGCAAAATAGTGGAACCTCGATCCGAAGGCTGCGATTCCGTAAACTGTAAAATCACGCCAAGTATGATCTAAAAGTTTGGGACCTGAGTATCTCATAAACTCGAATCACATAGATGCGAAGATAATAATTAGAACGCCTCAATATCACAATAAAAAAAAAATCAAAGAAAGCAACACTCACATAGAGACAATGGCAACGGGGAGAATAATGAATGGACCGAAGTGTGGTGACTGGAGTCTTGCGAGCAGTGCAGCAGCGGCGGAGTGCAGAGGTAATCGTAGCTTCCGAGACGGCAAGTGAAGAATGATTTCGGGGAGGGGAGGGGAGGGCAGAGGTTTCCGTGATTGATATCAATCGGAAGGGTGAATAGGAAACGGAGACGGAAATCGGGGAAAATTAATAGGAAAAGGAAACAGGAGAGAATCAAGAATAAGAATCTATTTTTGGTAGAGCAATAAATGTGGGCTGGGGTGGTAGGACAGGCTCATAAAGGGTACAAAAAATATAAAAGGTAAAGTTTGTAAATTATGGAGTGTGTGTGAGAGAGTGAAAATTTAGATGATTTGTGGTGAAATATTGTTTAGGCGGAAATATATGTGTGTGAGTAGTTTACTTTATACTATAATAAAGATAAGAATATTCACTTTTTGAGAGAGATTTTCTATTGCAAATAGCGACGAAATGTACAATGGGATATTGTTGCTATTTGAAACGAATTTTGTGATTAAAAAGATATATATTCCACCGCAAATTGGATGAATTTTTCGATTGGCAAATTTCTGTGGCAAAAATGAGAATGATTTGTTTTAATAGTTTTATATTTTTATTTTTATTTAATTTATTTTATATTTTATTAAAATTCCGTCTTTTTTATTGATAATAATTAGTGTAACAAAGATTTCTTTTAATTAATTCATCTTGAAATCATTCCTGACTTTGGATGTCTGAGGCAGCCAATGCGTATTTGTGTAAAATATTTTTTTTTTGCTGAACAGCCTATACAAGCTCGGAAAGGAGTGGTGGGAGTCAAGGCCACACAAATTATAAAAGGGAATAAAAGGGAGGGATAGAGAGCCAGTGGGAATCGAACCTCCAACCTTCCATTGGAAGTCGATGAACTTAACCACTAGAGTATTCTACACTTGGGCCGGTGTAGAATATTTTTCAAACTGCATAGCAGCAAGAATTTCTACAAAACAAAAAACTTTTTTTTTTTCTAAAAAAAAGGCCTTAGCTTATTCTAACTAGAGGTAAAATAGAAAAAAATTCCCCATCCTCACTAACTAATTACATTAATTATTTGTTCCCATTTTTCCCCCAAACAGAAAAATGCAATATGAATGCTCCAGACTATGTGCATAAAACCAGGAAAAGGAAATTAAAAGCAACACATGAAGTCAAGAAAAGAGCAACTCCCAATCCTAAATGATCTTGTTCAAATCCCAACTGCATTTTCTCTACCTCTCTTTTTATCTCAAATTTGACTTGTTCTAAAAGGTTTCTACTCAAATCTGGACTTCCCTGCACACTCTCAGACCTAACCATGCCCAAATCTTACATTCCATGTGACCCTTTTCGTGCCCAACACCCCAAGGAACCTTGAAACTACTTTGGGAAAATTTCACTTTTGGTCCCATAGTTAAGTGCCTATATATCGCCGAGTTCGAACTACACAGCTTAGGTCACAGCAAAGGGTCCTTCATTAGCATTGCAAGAATGGATCATTCCTTGTGCACTAAGAGTGTTGTGATATGGACATTCCTAATTATTACATGTGCTTCATCCTACGTTCACTTGGTGGGAAGTTTGGCTGAATTTTCCAAAATCCCACACCGTATTCGTGCTAAAAAATACCGTTCGCTAGCTTTTTTGGCAGTTGGAGATTGGGGAAGAGGTGGAGCTTTCAATCAATCGGCCGTTGCTTATCAGGTATAGACACCTCTTAAAAAAAAAAAAAAAATTAGTTAGGACGCCTCACTTTTTATTGTACTATTTCAACGATGCAAATATATAATTTTGACAAATTATAAATTTATCAATTGTCATTGTTGAAATAGTCTTATTAATTTAAACAATTGTATACGACAGGTGAGAAAAGGCATTGTAAAATTCAGACAAGTGCTGAGAACTTATAAACATGTTTAGCTTTTGTGTTGCAGATGGGAGTGATTGGAAAGCAGTTGGGAATCGATTTTGTGGTTTCAACGGGCGACAACTTTTACGACAAAGGATTGAAAGATGCAAAAGATCCTCTCTTTAAAAGATCATTCACTGATGTGTACACAGCCAAAAGCCTTTGGAAGCCATGGTACATAGGTAACTCTGTCTCAATTACAAGAAATTATAAACACTTCATCTTCTTACAACATTACTAACATGAAATGTTTATCGCGGAAAAAAAAAAGTGTTGGGAAACCATGATTACTTGGGGAGTACTAGGGCTCAGCTGAGTGAAGACCTTCGCAGATTTGATAAACGGTGGCATTGTGAAAGAAATTTCGTTATTAATGTTGGAGGTATGTACTGTTGTCATGAGTAAGTTTAAAGTGATTTTTTGTTTGGATCGGTCATCACTAATGTGACTGTTAGGTCTTGCGGATATTGCTTTTGTCGACACCAATCCTTTTGTCGACGTATACTTCAAGAATCCTAAGCACCAAAAGTTCGATTGGAGCGATGTACTGCCTAGAGATAAATATCTATCCGCTGTTAAAAAGGTAAAGCAGAGTAGCAGTGCTGAGCATTTTTACCGTTGTTTAATTTCTCAATGTTATTGATGAAAGCTTGCATTTCAACATATCATATATTTATTATTCAACAAAAAATCTACATGCATGTTAAATAGCAACATTAGATGCTGCTATAATGCAAACTTTCAACTGCAAATCTATCTGTACTGAGCTTCATATATGAATAACGAACCGTGCGGGACTCAGAACCTGGATTCGGTGTTGAAAGCATCAAAAGAGCCCTGGAAGATTGTGGTTGCACATCATACAATAAGAAGCATTGGACATCACGGCGACACACAGGAAATTGTTGACCAGATTCTCCCGATTCTTGAGGTATTTCAACAACAATGCTAAAAGTTTCAACGATCCAACAAGTGGTTCATTAACCAAGAAATGTGTGACATTTTAGGCGAATAAGGTGGATTTGTACATCAATGGACACGACCACTGCTTGGAGCACCTGAGCAACAAACAAGGGTTTGTTCATTTTTTAATTTTTTATACATATTTATTTCTAATGCGAAAACCTTGAGTTGAAAAACTGTTATCACTTGTTTGTCTAGTATCAGAACCATAATACTTGTATTGGGTATCATGTTGCTAATATAACTTTTGTGGAAATACAGCAAAATTCATTTCTTGACAAGCGGAGGAGGGTCCAAAGCCTGGAAAAACGATATTCATTCCGCGAACCATAACGACACAACAATGCATTTCTACTATGATGGGCAGGGCTTTCTAGCTGTGAAGCTCGAGGGAAAAAAGGCGCAGTTGGCATTCTACGATGTTACCGGAAAAATTCTGCATAGCTTTGTGATAAAGCCAGAGCAACATAACTTAATGTAAAAGGAATGACTGTGATTATGTGATTATACTGACAGCATGGTCATAGTAGGTAGTATATCGGAAAAGTAAAAGAAATGGCTGAGAATGAAGATGGTTGTATTAGTAGAAAAAGTGAACTTTTACAGAAAAACATTACAATCTTAATTACTTACCAAATTTTATATACAAAATGATCCAGTGGTCTTTAACATTTTGCATGTAATTTAATTATGTTGTTTTGTTGTTGCCATGCCTTTGAATGGCTCTGATGCCATAGCTTTTAACCTTGTAATGCTTTTGTAACATGGGATTATATTGACTCTGTTTTATAAAAGATGTTCACTTTCGGAAAAAATATTCAGGGGGGGCGGCGAGTGGTATAAACCGATCACATCAAGTGATAGAGCATCACAAATACATTCAGGGGGCCGCGACTCAAGTGTTGTTCAACACCAAAGAAAGATGAAATGTTTGTTCCTAAGAAGTAAGTCGGCCACTTTGTTAGCTTCTCTCGGGATAGAAGAAAACTTAAGATTCCATTGCCACTTTCTGATCTCTCGGATGCTGGCAAAAACATGTCCGGAGTTGCCAATAACGACGATGTCTTCATTGATGAGTTCAGCCACTTGGCTATTGTCCGTCTCGACTTCCAAATTTTTTATGCCAAGTTCCCAAGCTTCCTGGAGACAATGGAGCACTGCCCAGGCTTCAATTTGCAGGGTGTCAGTAGCGTTCTTCTTGGCCCTAATACCACCTAACCATCCACCTTTATCATCTCGGATTACTCCTCCACATGTGCTAATGGATTCCTTGTAGTTCCCATCACAATTTGCTTTGGCCCACCCAATAGGTGGAGCCTCCCATCTAACTCTCTTCTCCCGCCAAGAAATTCTGCCGAGATTATTTGAAGACTTTTGCGCTGCGGTGAATTGATCACAGAGCCTGATGATTGAGATGTGCAGGTGTTCCCAGAAGACACGTTTGTTTATTACCGTAAAACTCCTTGCAGCAAGCTTTCCAAATCTGCCAAAGACCAATTGCGAAGATAGAAGCATCCTCGACTCCAATCAACCTGCAGGGTTGTCTCGATTGGATCCATTCTTTGGTAGGGAGAGACCAGAATCTATCAAATCTAGAGATTCCCAGCCGCAAACAGACAAGGGCTGACTCCGGGCAATCTCAAAGGGAATGGGTGATGCTATTGAACGAGCCACATTCCCAGCAATTCCTATCAGAAGATATCTTGCGTCTGAGGAGCTCATCACCCGTGAGTAGACGTCCATTGTTGCGAATCCAGAGGAAGGCCCGATTACCTTGGCCATCTCCATATGTCTTTCCAAATACTATCTGTCTGGGGATGATCGTTGGTTGGAGTATCCAGAGAGAGAGGCGCGCATTGCGGACTGAGAAGAGGCCCTTATGTGAAGGACTCCATAGAGGTTGATCAGCAGCATATTCAGTTTCAGAGAGATTTGTAGGACGGATTGGATGAGGTCCCTCCCAAGGAAGGAGATTGAGAAGTTCCGACAGGTTCCATGTAGCATTGGCGGTGGTATGAGTCTACTGTCCGGGTCAACTCACTGTCCCTTAGAGTTCTGGTGGCATAGTCCTGCAAGATGATATCATTTGTAAGCCATTTATCACTCCAAAAAAGGATGGACTTATTCGATCTTTGAGTAAAAAGTATTCCAGAGATTTGTGAGATCTTTGGCAAAGTGAGACACGGTTTGGGATATCCTTGCTTCAACTTATTGAGTTTCCAGCCATATCGTTTCTTGAGGAGCGAGGGTAGAAGATTCCAACAGCATTTCATGAGTAGGGCATTGTTGAGGTTGGAGAGGTTGAAGACTCCTCCTAAACCCCGGCCCCTTGGTCCATATTGAGTGTCTGTGTTACATTGTTCCAAGCGACTAGATGGATTTTCCTGGAGTTGTAAGAAGAGTCCCAAAGGAAACCTGCAAGTGGTTTGGAGAACAAACCGATTTGACGAGGGTTACGCGACCTGCAAAGCTCAGATAGCGGCAAGACCAAGCGTTAAGTTTAGATTTCATATTGTCGAGTAAAGAATGGAAGTGAGAGTTAGAGCGTCTTCCTGGTATCCATGATAGGGATGCCGAGGTAAGAGCCAAGGTTATCCGAGCTCCTAGTACCAACCAAACCTTCAATACTGTTACGAGTTGAACTAGGGATAGCCTTCCCGAATAGGATCTTGGATTCGTGAACATTGACAATTAGACCAGATGCTTGTCCAAAGGCTGTAAGCAGCCCCTTGATAATAATGGCCTGATCGGTTGAGGCTTTGGCAAAGACAAGAATGTCGTCCTCAAAGGAAAAAATATTAATTGAAGGAACCAATAAATATTTTTTTTTATTTCTTTTCTTAAAGCCCATAATTTCTTATTTCTTGGCCCTTCATTTTTTTTATATAGTCCAGAAAACAAAAATTTTGAACCAATGAATGGTTTCTTTTTTTCTCTCTCTCTTGGATCTACGTTTTTAGGTGGGCTTTTTCACATTATGTTTGTCTTACAATGGTGCTTAGTTTTCACTTAATATAAAAAGTAAGTTTAAATATTTTTTTTTCTTTTTTGAGTTACAATAATTGACGCTCGAGTATCGGAACTGTTGCATGATGTTCTCCATATCGAGACCATTCACCTTAACCATCCTTGTTGTCTTATTTCTCAACACCTTGTCCTTATACTTCATACTCCACACTCGCATTCAATTCGACTTGATCCCGTTGGATGATCCTACATCCTTATCACCTATGAACTTCCTTAACTGGGAAATGTGAAATACATTATGCAATAATATGCATATTTCTGATCTCTGTGAGCAGGTTAAGCTGATAGGTCACTTTGTTAATTCTATTGGTAATTTCGTAGATATCTATGAATCTTGAACTCAATTTGCCTTTCAATTTTTATTTATAGAACAAAAAACTTAAGGGGTTGGACTACGAACCTGAAATCAAGCACATATGAGATTTTTAATTGGCCAAGAAGCATTATTACAACAAAATTAAAATTTATATAACAAATTTTTTTAAAAAATAATTAAAAAAAAAGTGGCTTGACCTAAACGTTTTCTACATCCCCTAATAATAAACAGTGTAAGGTAAGGGAACACAAATAATTAGACCCAAGGTATTTTTGTTTACAATTTATTTGGTACATAAATTTGTGGTTACATGATGCGCTATCATAGCTGTTAAGATATCGATCATGATGGATAGCTCTCGTCTAGCTACAAAAATAAATAATTCTACTCATATTAAAATAAAATAGATAATGATGAGTAGAATCGTCTCCTCGGGGATTCAAACGAAATATTAACTATGATTAACGGGGGTTTGATTTTAACTAATGCTAAGAAAATAAAATAGAGTAGAAGAATAAAATTAAATAAAGCAGGCGACGGCAAGAGACACTGGAAAGTTTATGAAATATAATGATGAAAAATACCTAGATTAGAACTTGAACTTGCCGGATTGGAATTGGATTTATTGTTGATCATTGACAAATATTTCCTTCTCCTATTAAATAAATTAGTTATAGTCACTCGGCAACTGCTTCGTGACCAACTTTTCCTTACTTGATCGGTGAACAAGGCACGGCCGTTATTCACTCCCCTAATCGGATTAAGAACCTAGGTACGACCGTAGATTTACTTATCCAATTGCATTAGCTTCTAGAAAAGCCTAATTCAAATGGACGACTCTACCTACACGGTGATGTCTCAATTGATTCCATGATTCCCTAGAGTTGTATCCTCTAGTTGTTACTCAATTAGATTAAAGTGCAATTACACTTTGCTCGCCTTCTTAGGCTGTGTTACCCAAAAAAAAGTGCAATTACACGGACAACAATCTAATTATAACGGTAAAACTCCTACATCAATCAACTATGTGCGCAGCATAAGCAATCAACACAAGAATTAATGTCGTGAAAATAGAAATCATAGAAATACTTAATAGTCAAAGGAAATTAAACATTCGAACATAGCGCGTCTCACAACGGAAATCCAATCCCAACACGGGATCCAATCCTAAGCTAGATAAAAGTAAACTGCTCACTACCCATGAATGAAATAACAAAAGCTAAATAAAAGTTCATCACAAATACTATTCCAGCAGAAAGAATGGAATTTCAAGAATCTTCACGGTCTCCAGTAATGTGCGTCTTCCCCAGGCCAAGTCTCCAGCTCTCAGTAACGAGTTCCTTCCAAAAACCAGCAACAAGATGTATATATCATCTCCAAGCCCTCCAATTCGTCCAGCAACAGCACCAAGAGAAGAGGCAAGAAATTGAACCAAATACTTCAAGTTTCCTTCTTTGAAAATATGTTTCCTTCTTTACAAATCCTTACTCTCTCTTTTGGAAATAAGCTTCCAGCCACAAGATGCTTTCCATGATCCCAAAATATCATGTATTCAGCTCCCAAATCCATCCACATCATCATCCAAGTCACACGGACACATCAGCAACCACTTGGAACACCTCAGCAAGACTCTTTGTACAGCAGGACTGACCGCCGCTCTTGTGCATGGGTATATGACCAGAAACTTCTTCAAAATGTCACCAATTTGATATCTTTCTCAAGCCAAGCTCATTTTAGTTCCTGAAATCCAAAACACTTCAATAAGACACCAAAATGGATCAATACTCATCAATCAACCATATGGAAACATATAAAATATAAGCACAAAATGATGAATATCAATCCCCCCACACTTACTCCATGCTTGCCCTCAAGCATGCCATCAAGTCAAAACAAAGACACCACAAGTCAAAATCAAATTCAATCATGCCAATAACTTAATTGCACAACAGGTATGCCCAACAATGCTCTCACCGGATGGGGAATATATAAAAGTGCTCACTCACTCTCAAGTGCATAGGCTAAGTGTTTACTCAAAGCACAAGAAAGAAAAGTACTAATTCCATAAATTTGCACATCAATCAAATCAAACCATAATCATAAAGTAGCAACTAGCAATCAAAGGGCCTTTAACCAAGGTTATAACGGGGCCATGGTTGGGGTAGGAAAAAGGATATAAAGGCTAAGGAATCGAGGACCAACTGCCATGAATCAACCCGGATCTTGGATTGGATACAATATTATTTGGATGATTGCCGATTGACACTTGGTGCCAAAAGGGGAAGGTTGTTTTGGATTTTTTTAGATTTGATTACCAAAAGGCGAGTGATGCCAAATGGTGGATTGAACAAGAAAATAAAAGGGATATGGAAGCTATCCAAGGATGAAGAAAATATCAAGACAATAATGCTAAACAACACCGTCCCCTCCAAATCCTCCAACAATGGATATAATCGATCGTCGGATTTGCTTCAAGAATCCGAATCGTGTGAATCTAGCCTGAGTCTATATCACGGTATTGTTTTGAGCTATGTACTTGATTGAGGGTTTTCGGTTCCCACAAACTCTAGTTGATCTTTGGAAAATAAGAGAGGAGTGTTCTCAATAATATTAAGCCAAAAGATGCAATACAATGTTTAGGAGGACATATATATAGGCCTCCAAGTTACAGGGGTAAAACGGGAATGGAAAATACAAAGAAAACCCTAGAAAACACAAAAATTGGCATTCTGGACGCTGCCTGTCGCTAGGCAAAAACTGTGTCGCTAGACGTAGTCTAGCGAATAGGAATCTCCGGACAGGAGTCTAGCGACTGGGTGACTGGGAGTCTCCGGACTGGAGTCTAGCGACTGGGAGTCTCCGGACTAGAGTCTAGCAACTGGGATCCTGAATTCAACTGGTCTAGAGCGGACCCTACAGTAGTTGTTTTAAATTATTACATGCCTTGTTTAAACTGAAATAAGTCTGAATTAAATAAAACAACAGTTCAACACTTCCGACCATTGACCGATCTCCGGCCGGCGATGGCGGCGGCGCCGGCCAACTTCCGGCCAACTTCCGGCGAACTCCGGTGATGCTCCGGCGGCTCCGGTGATGCTCTGGCGGCTGTGTTGACTGTATTCCCTTCTTCAATGTAGAATTGGAGAGCCCATGCATGGCATGTATGTGCGATCCCCAATTCCTCCGATTGGATCAAAGTTACAGCTTCTAGATTGCTTTCTTCTCCCCGATTGATTTCAGCTTGGAATTCTGTGGTCCTGGGAAGACTGGCAATTCGTTCAGTGAATCTTCCGGGCCGGTTCAAGCATTTGAGTGGGTTGATCCAGACTTCCACGTCATTCCCTCCCCTTGAGAAGCTTTGGACTCCAAAGCGGAAGGAGTTATTATTTGAGATGGATCAACCAAATAAGGTAGACCTGCACGAACCGTTATCCCATAAGATTGACATTTTTCAGTAATCTCGGTAAAGCAAGATTGAGCTAGAAATTCATTAGAAATATTATCCATTGAGCAGATAAATCTATCCGATTCTGCTTCGGAGGTGAATTTCATTTTGCGCTCCAGCTTAGCTCCCGATTTCAATTGCCTGCAAAACAAATGACAATTTTTAGATAAATCAATTTTGTCATCAACTGGAACAATTTTACCTTATTTGTTTAGAAAAATTTCATCTTGATTTCCTTGGGTACCTGTAGAAAAATTAATCAAATTAGATATAGTACCAGAATTAAATTTAGAGAAATTTTCAGAGTGACAAAAAATTAAGGAACAAATTCGTGGTAGGTTCTCCATAGCCGGCGCCTCAGAATGGAGGGTGATTGAGCTCTGTGGATGCTCCTTTGTTCGGGCCAGGTATTCTTTCTCTTCCAGTTGTATTTCCTCTAGAAGCCCTTCGCGGTCAACTCGGACAATGTTGGGGGACAGCGATTTGATGTTGTACTCTCTTTGTTCATGGGCGAACGTTATTGAATTCACTCTCCCCTGATAGGCAACATTGTTGTCGTACAACCATGGTCGACCTAGCAGTATGTGGCACGTATTCATGGGCATAACATCACAGTAGATTTCTTCAGAATACGGGCCAATGGCGATTTGAACTTTCGCGCGCTTGACAACCTTTGATTTTCCACTATTGTTCACCCACTGCAAACAATATGGATTCGGGTGGTCCTCGGTCGTCAATTTAAACATGTGCACCGCATGCAAACTAATGACTAGAGCAACTACCACTATCAACAATTAATAATGATAAATGATCAAAAATCTTGCAATGATAGTGAAATAAGTTCTCCCTTTGTTTGGATTCGGTTGCTGCGGTTTCAAGCGCCTTGACAGAATTGATCATGGGAATGAGCACTGATGACGAAGAAGTTCGGTCATCCTCAAATGTCAATACGGGTTCGCTCGAGTCATTCACTATTTCGACGATCTCTTTTCCTTTGCCTTTCGATTGGGATTTCCGCTTTTGATCTCCCTCTTCTTTGGCCCTACGCTCTTCCCATTCCTTGTTGTAACAAAATCTGATGCTATGTCCGAGAGTTGAACAATATTCACAAAAAGGCGTTGTTCCTTTTACCTTCGCAGTAGGCATGGGCTCGGCTATTTGTTTGACCTTTGTTGCAGCTTCAAGCTTGATCCTTCTGGGTTTATCATGCAAGGATTTTTCTACAATGACTGCATCATCTATAACTTGATCAAGAGTTTTATACCGAGTTCGCAATCATTCAGAAATTTCTTTCCGTAGGCCGGTCAGAAAATGCTTCCACTCTTGTTCAGTTGTTTCCTCTTTGCCCGATTGCCTTTTCAGATCAGTAAAATCCATGATGTATTCCTTCACGGATCGGCCTGCTTGCACTATGGCCTGATATTCTGAAGTGGCCTCTGCCCTGATCTTCTTTGGCAAATATTTCCTATCCATGAGCCTGATCAGGTGCGCCCACGTAGTGACAGGGAGGTGTCATGTCCGCTGTATTTTCTCTACCAATGATCGCCACCAATCCATGGCCATTCCTTGAAAGCTTTGCGTGGCTATTTGGAGAATCTCGGCTTCAGTATAATATTGGCACTTCAGTACATCCTCCATTTGTTCCTTCCATTCCAGGTATTCTTGTGGACCATCATACCCTTGGAATCTGATATGGAGCCAAGGCAAGTGTGGAAAAATTGGCTCCACTTCAGGATGCACTTCTATTCGGCCTCTATCATACACATGTTTTCTGTCGGGTGGAAGGGGCTTCATTTCTTCCCTAGTAATGGTCTTTTGACGCCTTGAAGGTTTGATTGGCCTTTTGAAATTAAATTCTTCCTCAAGAATGACTGCGATCTGTATATCCAGGGTATGACAAAGCTCTTGTTTCACCGTATCCATTACTTGGTCGTATATGGATTGTGGGTCCACAATTCGGTGATCAACCTCTTCTGCAATAAAATTCATTTTTGACGTGAGATCATCAGAATATGCGCCAAATTTTGAATTAAATAAATTAGAAAGCTCTTCCCTATTTTGGAGGACTTCCTGTTTAAGCGTAGCAGAGCATCGAGCAAGCAAATCATCAATCGCGATTTCCTCGGCTCGTTCCAAAATTCGTGCTTCAAGTCTCTGCTCTAGCTGATCCATGTCATACTCCAACTTTCCATCTATCTGTCCAGCTAACTCATCCATTTTATCTTCCAATTTTTCTGTTAAATCCTTCTTAGCTTGACAGAATAAATGTTTGACTCTTCCCATCAATTTCTGACCATTTTGAATAGATAAATCCTTAGCATATCGCTTGAAAAGCGTCACAACGGCATCCATTCGGATTTCTGTCTCGGTGGTAGAAACGATGATGTGTTCCTGGAGTTCAGTTGTCTGCTGATCTAACTCTTCAGCAAGATATTCCATTTTACCGTCCAATTTTTCAGACAAAATTCCTATGCGGTGGTCGACTTGGACATTCAATACTTTCTCGAAATCCGAGGCGAGTCGATCCAGCTTTTCATCGAAGTCATCAGTAACTTCGTTGAGTTTCTTGTGCACTTCCAGCATGGAGTTGTCAATCCTTTTCTGACCATCAGTGGCAACCCTGTGCAACTTTCCATGTAGCTCGGAGGAGAGACTAGTAATCTCCTTCAGAATTTTGTTATCCACCTTCTTTTTGTGACCTAAAAGTTCATCACTTCAAGTATCAAATTTATTTTCAAGGCTCACAAAATTTTCATTTAAATGTTCAATTTTAAAATTAATATCCTGCTTTAACTCCACAATATTCGCATTTAAGCTCCTCAGTAATTCCATCATGGCTGGGTCGGATGTACTTGCCATCTCAGAAAATAATACTCCAGATATATTTATAGAAGGTTAGAAATTATAAATGTAATATAATATATATATGTATATTGAATATTTGCTCTCACAAAATGATCAAACCCTTGGTGTCGTTGACTCGGGTTCGACACACTGTTCAGCTCTTGGAAGCTTGTCTGGATAAAAATTCCAATGTTGGGTAGGAGGATCAGTGTATGAGAGATTATGAACGCACAATGCAAGAAACAAAATGTAATGTTTGACTCGATCAAAGAAGCAATGACATGTATGTGATATGCAATGCAGATGATAATTGAGTACAAGTCGATCAGTGCAATTGCTCTCAACGTTCACTATCCTTCAAAATTGGTCGTCCTTAATCGATCCCAATATATATGAGTAAGCTCACTTTGAAAAATAACACTTGGGAAAAATTCGTAATACTCAAGTGGCTTCTCGGCTAGGTATCACAACTTATGAGAGGAATTCCAATGCCTTTATAATAGGCGGAACTTCAACTCGATGTTCGTGAACTTTGTTCAGAGGAACAATTGTGCCAGTCAGATATCCACTTTATTGTATCACTAAAAATATAGTCCCAATATCCCAAGTTATGTTTGTAGCTCACTTTTACACTCAAAACACTCAAAAGTGGTCAAAACCCTAGAATTTCAAAAGTTGGCAGCTTGAACTTCAGTTCCAGATTTTCTGTTGTGTAATTTTGGACGTTTTTGAGACACCAAATCCCCTCCAATTAATGCCAAACCAAAGGAATGCCAAAATATCACGGATTGGGAGGAGATACAAACAAAAAACACCACGTTTGGTCTGCTCACGCGCCCACACTCGCGGCTTCTTTTTGGTGCCGCCAGAAAAGTACACCTTTGCCAAAAAGGTGATAACGACCTCTAAACAACTCCAAATTTGGTGATTCAAAATCCTATGGATTCAAAACTCAAAGAGCTTGAATATGGATGAAGATTCAACAGGAAACTGGAAGAACTCAGGAAGTTATGAACTCCCGAAGTTGTTTGACCGATCAAATGAGCTCCCCTTGGTGCACTTGGGCAGATTTTTTGTTTTCGTTGTTTGACCAATCAAATGAGCTCCAAACGCTTCAAAACCACTTCCATTGGATTCCTCACACCCAAAATATGTAAATCTACCCCTTGGAATTATATCAGATCGTCTTCCCCAACAAGAACAAACACCAAAAAGTTCAAAAAGTGAAAATGGACAGCAAACTAGGGTACTTGTTCCACCAACTTGTGTTCAACGCTCAAAATGCTTGGTGAATGATGCAATATCAATACATTGATGTTTATATAAGAGAAAACAAGCTCATAAATACAAAATTACAGAATCAAAAAGCAAAATATGAGTATTTTTTGATTTTTGGATGAAGAACATCAAGAACATTCAAGAATCTTCAAATGGCCATAACTTTGGCTCCCGGTGTCCGTTTTTGATGAAATTTATATGCAAATGCATGTACTCTATGAGAGAAACAAGATTATCGGATCAGATTTCACAAAATATGAATGATGAGAGAGCTGAAATCTGGACAGAACACTATTTTTGGGGTTTTGAAGGGTTTTTCGATTTTTGTGGGTTTTCAAGGATGAAGAACACAATAAGATCCAATCCTTAGCTCTGATACCAAATTAATTAGGCTGCCATGAATCAACGCGGATCTTGGATTGGATACAATATTGTTCGGATGATTGCCGATTGACACTTGGTGCCAAAAGGGGAAGGGTGTTTTGGATTTTTTTAGATTTGATTACCAAAAGGCAAGTGATGCCAAATGGTGGATTGAACAAGAAAATAAAAGGGATATGGAAGCTATCTAAGGATGAAGAAAATATCAAGACAATGATGCTAAACAACACCGTCCCCTCCAAATCCTCCAACAATGGATATAATCGATCGTCGGATTTGCTTCAAGAATCTGAATCGTGTGAATCTAGCCCGAGTCTAGATCACGGTATTGTTTTGAGCTATGTGCTCGATTGAGGGTTTTCGGTTCCCACAAACTCTAGTTCATAATTGGAAAATAAGATAGAAGTGTTCTCAATAATATTAAACCAAAAGATGCAATACAATGTTTAGGAGGACATATATATAAGGCCTCCAAGTTACAGGGGTAAAACGGGAATGGAAAATACAAAGAAATCCCTAGAAAATACAAAAATTGGCATTCTGGACACTGCCTGTCGCTAGGCAAAAACTGTGTCGCTAGGCAGTGTCCTCAATGCCAAATAAAAAGATAAAAAGAAAAATGGAAACAGGAAAGAAAATAAACAAAAGATAGAAAGTAAAAATAAAATAATATAAATAAAACAAAAAGAAAGGATAGAAGGATGTCCCTGAGTCATTGGCTGGGGGGAGGTGGGGGGTAAAACCAATGTGATCCAAGAAGGCAGCCAACTGTCTGGTCATCTCTGCCTGCAGCTGGAGAAGTAAGTCAACCTTCTAGCTCAATGCATGTGTGGCTACCACGGAGGTAGGTCCGCGAGGAGCGCAATCGGAGGAGCAAAAAGGTAAGGCAGGTGGTGGTCGGATGTGGCAGCAGGGACTGGTGTAGGATAACAAAATTGGTAGCTCGATCCCACCTTCCGAATCATGTTCATCCGGACGTAGTCTAGCGACTGGGAGTCTCCGGACAGGAGTGTAGCGACTGGGACTCTCCGGACTGGAGTCTAGCGACGGGGATCCTGAATTTCAACAAGTCTAGTGCGGACCCCACAGTAGTTGTTTTAAATTATTACGTGCCTTGTTTAAACTGAAATAAGTCTGAATTAAACAAAACAACAGTTCAACACTTCCGACCATTGACCGGTCTCCGGCCGCCGGCGGCGGCCAACTTCCGGCGAACTCCGGTGATGCTCCGGCGATACTCCGGCGGCTCCGGTGATGCTTCGGCGGCGGTGTTGACTGTATTCCCTTCTTCAATGTAGAATTGGAGAGCCCATGCATGGCACGTATGGGCGATCCCCAATTTCCTCCGATTGGATCAAAGTTACAGCTTCTGGACTGCTTCCTTCTCCCCGGTTGGTTTGAGCTTGGAATTCTGTGGTCCTGGGAAGACTGGCAATCCATTCAGTGAATCTTCCGGGCCGGTTCAAGCATTTGAGTGGGTTGATCCGGACATCCACGTCACCAACTCAAAAAGACTTGTTCATAATAAGATCGACTGTCAATCCATAAATTTCTTAAATCTCCATGAATCATCAGAACACATGATAGCAACAATCAAGAAGTCTCTACCCCTCTCCCTTTTTTCATTTTTTTCTCAATCAGTGGCTTTCAATAGCTCGATTTCACGTCTTATTAGAGGAATCCCTATATCTGACATTGCAGACAGAATTTCAACTCCTTCCTCTTAACCCTGAGGTTAGAGGAACAATAGTGCCAGCTATATATCTATCATTTTTTTAAGAAGAGGGGCGGAATATAAATCAAACTCGAACAAATGATCTGCTTCTTCAATAACGGCTCTAACAGCAACATCTCATCAATGCGGCACTAATGATAAACAAGCTCAAGAGTTAATCCTCTATTCCGTATTCAAGCAGATAAGATCCAAAGGAAATAAAAGGCTAATGGCTAGGGGGAAAGTGTATCACAAAGGAAAAAGTTTATAAGGCTCAGAGGGGTTCACTAGTTGGAAAATTATGGGTAGGCAAGTGTATAAGGCCAGTAAGGTGAATCATAGTGCCCAAATCATTTTGCTAGCATACTAGAATATGAAGAGTTCACATGCATTTTTGTGCAAATTCAAGAATGATGCAATTTCCATGTTCCCACATCAAGAAAATGAGCATGTAATGATGATGAAAATGAAAGCTCAGTAAGGCTCAAATCTCACAAGGACATAAATAGCACGCCAGGCATACCAATTGACAATTATATCATCGACTAGATCAAGAATTTAATCAACAATCAATAATTAAAATTTTGACAAGAAGGCAAGCAAGGGCATATACAGAGATAAGTACAAGAAGTGACATGTAATCCCCCCCCCCCCCCCCCCCCACCAGAACCAGGCAGTGTCCTCAATGCCAAATAAAAAGATAGAAAGAAAAATGGAAACAGGAAAGAAAAGAAACAAAAGATAGAAAGTAAAAATAAAATAATATAAATAAAATAAAAAGAAAGGATAGAAGGATGTCCCTGAGTCATTGGCTGGAGGGAGGTGGGGGTTAAAACCAATGTGATCGAAGAAGGCTGCCAACTGTCTGGACATCTCTGCTTGCTGCTGGAGAAGTAAGTCAACCTTCTAGCTCAATGCATGTGTGGCTACCACGGAGGTAGGTCCGCGAGGAGCGCAATTGGAGGAGCTAAAAGGTAAGGCAGGTGGTGGCTTGGATGTGGCAGCAGGGACTGGTGTAGGATAACAAAATTGGTAGCTCGATCCCACCTTCTGAATCATGTTCATCCGGAGTAATGCATTGGTGTCCAGGGATCCATCTCAGCACCCAAATGCAAATTTAAAGAGGATAGATAATCAGGATCCACGGAATTGATAACACCCAAACTAAGAGCTATAGCAATGATAAAGGATGCACATACAAGAGAGCGATTCTGATTTAATGTAGCACTAAACTCAGAAGCTAACCAAAATCCCAAGTTAACTTTCACAGAATTTGTCATACACCATAAAAAGAAGAACTTGGTTTTTGTACCAGTAGTTGTGGTTTCCTTACGTCCCGCTATCGTAAATGCCAAAAATCTATGTATATATCGGATAGCATGGTCACAAAGGCTGTGAGCATTCACATTTCGAGAAAATTTCTCACCTTGGTAATGCGTAACTTGACACCACAAATCAGAAGATTCATACTCAAAGGGATCACAGGAATCACAAACGGTATTCACAGAGACATCAGACTCAAGTTCGGGCTCACTAATTATACCAAGATGCATGTTGAACTCGGCTAGAGACAAGTGAAAAACAGTATCAAGTAATCTAAATCGAATCATATTAAGGGTGTGCACATCATAAGTAGCAGGCAATTTGCAAACAAATGTTGACATGAACTCAACAGCCAATTCATGCACAGCAGACAATTTAAAATGCAACAATCTGGACCACCCAATATTACTCATATACTTAACTACATCCTCCTTGATTCCCAACAAGTCTAAAGTATCAATGTGCACAAACTTATCAGAATACAGATGTTTAAAACAACACTTATCATACCTGGCTCGTTCTTTAGTTGTAAAGGAATCAACATTAACTCCCAAATGCCCCGGGGGAAGAATTTGAGTAACTCCACCTATTCGAGCTCGCGATGAAGAGGCTGTCAGAGTTCTTCCACGGTGCACTGGAACTCGGGGAACTGGATCCAAGAATGGATCTGTGACCGTAGCAGCATCCGGAGAGGGAGAGAATGGTGGCTGGTGGTGAGAGGAGCTTGGTGGGGCGATGGTGTGGCTTGCTGGGAAGAGGCGGAAGAGGTAGGGGACACAGCAGGGGCTGGTTGCCGCTACTTGGAGAGGCGGCGTGCGCGCGCGACAGTGGTGGCACTAGGGGCGGAGGAGGAGCGGCAGAAGCGACGGGTGTCTTCCACTTCTTGGGAGGGCGGCGTGAACTGGAGGGTTCAGTGGTGGCAGCGTCAGTGGGCTCGGACGGAGGCGGCAGTGGCGATTTGGCCCTCCGTCTCTTGGCCATGGTGGGCGCAGCGGGACTGGGCTGTGCAAAAGGAAACGGAAAAATGTAGGGAGCGAGCGAGAGGGAGAGCGATGATGAGGGAGGGCGAGGCAGCAGCGGCGGTCGGAGGCGATGGTGGCGTGGCCAACGGCGAGAGGATGAAGATGGAGTAGTGGTGGTGGGCGGCGCAGATATGGGAGAAGAGAGATGGAGGGAGATGACGGGAATGAGAGGTTAGGGCACAACCAACTTTGGGGATTTTTCTCAATTATAGATTTTAGGCTGTGTTTCGGGATTTTAGCTTTGGGTATCAGAATTTTGCTTCCGGGTTGAGTGTTTTAGACATTGACCACGTAGGAAGGAAGGGGGTAGGATAAAAATTATGGGTATTCGGTGAATGGGTTATGAAGTAGGTATTCTAATGTATTGGCTATTTTGATCAATGCCCTTGTGTATGCCCATACTACCTGTAGAAAGTTCCTCTCCCAATTTAATTAGCAAAATCAATGAGTAAATGGCTTGCGTGTGCCCACGCAACATGTAGCCAAGCAAAGTTTTCCAATTCTGCATTATCCAAGCTGGAGAACCAAGAATTTTTCATCTTTCTACAAACTAACAAGTAAAATGTCATGACAAAACATCAAAAGTTCAAAATTAAATAAAAGAAAAATTCAAACGAAATAAAATAGCAAAAACTTGGGTTGCTTCCCAAGAAACCCTTTCTTTAACGTCTTTGGCCAGACAACCAATGTTTGGTCACTCCAGAAAATCCACTAAAACAACACTCTCTTCCTCTTGGGCGCAAAATCCTTCAATGTATGGCTTGAGACGATGTCCATTAACAGTAAATGTTTTTTCCCTCGTCAAGCTTCTAATTTCCACTGTACCATAAGGTAAAACATTAGTAACAACAAAAGGGCCTATCCATCTTGAACGAAGCTTACCTGGGAAGAGTTTAAGCTGCGATTGGTATAACACATTCTGTCCAATCTTGAACTTCTTTCTGGAAATTCTTATATCCTAAAATGCTTTTGTTTTCTCTTTATAGATCATTACATTATCATATGCCTCATTTCGGATTTTCTCAAGCTCTTGTAGTTGCAACTTCTTATATTCTCCAGCACCTATTAGATCTAAGTTGCATTGTTTCACTGCCCAAAATGCTCGATGTTCGATCTCAATTGGTAAATGGCAAGGCTTTCCAAAAACCAACCGAAATGGGGACATCCCAATTGGTATTTTGTAAGCAGTCCTATAAGCCCAAAGAGCATCCTCCAATCACATACTCCAATCTTTTATGTCGGGTCGCACCATCTTTTCCAGAATGCTTTTCACCTCTCTATTGGAAAGCTCGACCAATCCATTGGTTTGGGGATGATATGAAGTAGACACCTTATGCATAATCCCATATTTGTGAAAGAGAGCAGTGATGGTTTTATTACAAAAGTGAGTACCTCTATCGCTTACCATGGCCCTGGGCATTCCAAATCGAGTGAAGATATATGATTTAAGAAATTCTGCAACCACTTTAGAATCATTAGTCCGGGTGGCTTTCGCTTCCACCCATTTAGAAACATAGTCGACAACCAAGATAATATAAAGGAATCCATGTGAAGAAGGAAAAGGTCCCATAAAATCCAATCCCCAAGCATAAAATTTTTTAACAAACATCAATGGGGTTTGGGACATTTGACCTCTAGAAACCTATATTTCCCACACATTGACACTTATCACAAGATTTACAATAAGCATGAGCATCTTTAAATACACTTGGCCAATAAAACTCACTGTCAAGCACCTTCCTAGCAATACGTTGGGGCCCAAAATTGACCCCCACACTCAAGGTCGTGGCAAAATTTAAGAATATATTCAAATTCATCCTCACCTACAAATCGACGAATTACCTGGTTAGCTCCTCTCTTCCAAAGATAAGGATCATCCCATATAAAATATTTTGCATCACTCTTCAACTTATCCTTTTTCGCCTTTGACCATCCTGTAGGAAATTTATTAGTTTGCAAATAATTAGCAATGTCTGCAAACCAAGGCAAAGAAATTTTAATAGCAAGTAATTGTTCTTCAGAAAAATACTCCCTTAAACATAATTTCTCCACTGTCGATGGTAGCCTGCTAAGGTGATCTGCTACAAGATTTTCACTTCCCTCTTTGTCTCGAATTTTAATATTGAATTCTTGTAGAAGCAGGATCCACCTTATCAACCTCGTTTTGCTTTCTTTCTTGGACAGGAGGAATCGTAGAGCTGCATGATCAGAGAACACAGTTACTTTAGTTCCAAGAAGGTAAGATCTAAATTTTTCTAAAGCATAAACAATAGCTAAAAGCTCCTTCTCAGTTGTGGTGTAATTTAATTGGCTCCATTCAAAGCTTTGGATGTATAATAAATGGCCCAAAAATCCTTCCCACTTCTCTGCCCCAGGACAGCTCCTACAGCTATATCACTTGTGTCGCACATTAATTCAAAAGGAAACTCCTAGGTGGTTGAATGATTGGTGGTGCTGTCAAGATTCCACGGATTGTATCAAATGCTTGTTTGCATTCGTCAGTAAATGCGAATGGGACATCTTTCTGCAAGAGGTGGAAAAGAGGAGTGGCCACCTTGGAAAAATCATTAATAAAGCGAAGATAGAAACCTGCATGGCCAAGAAAAGATCACAAGTCCCTCACCGAAGTGGGGTAGGATAAGGATGAAATAATATCCACTTTTACCTTATCAACCTCAATACCCCTAGCAGAAACAACATGGCCTAAAACATTACCCTCATCAACCATAAATTGGCACTTCTCCCAATTAAGCACAAGTTTAGTTTCTTCACCACTTTCTAAAATTAACGCCAAATTATCCAACCAACCATCAAAATCATCACCATAAATACTAAAATCATCCATAAACACCTCAATTATCTTACCAACTTATTCTAAGAAAATACTAACCATACACTTTGAAATGTGGCCGGCGCATTGCACAATCCAAATGGCATCCTTTTATATACAAATGTGTCGTAGGGACGGGTGAAGGTTGTTTTCTCTTGATCCTCGGGTGCTATGGCAATTTGGAAGTATTCTGAAAAGCCATCTAGAAAATAATAGTGAGATTTACCAGCAAGACGCTCAACCATTTGATCAACAAAAGGTAATGGGAAGTGATCTTTCTTTGTTACCAAGGTTAACCTACGATAATCAATGCATTGACGCCATTATGTCTGTTTATGAACAGTGATCAACTTACCATCCATTCCAGCTTCCACGGTGACACCAGCTTTCTTAGGTACAACATGAATTGGATTTACCCAAGGACTATCGGATATTGGATAAATTATTTCAGCATCCAAGAGCTTTAAAATCTCCTTTTTAACTACCTCCATCATGCTGGGATTTAGTCATCTTTGGGCTTGCCTAAGAGGTTTGGCTTCCTCTTCCAGAATGATTTTGTATGTGCACAGAAACGGACTAATCCCTTTTATGTCGGCTATGGTCCAACCAATTGCCTCGTTGTTGTCTGCCAAAGTTCTCACCAATTTCTCCTCTTGTAACTTGGTGAGAGTGGATGAAATTATAAATGGCAATGTCTCATCTTTTTCCAGGAAAGCATACTTCAAATTTGAAGGTAATGGTTTTAATTCCAACTCTGGAGCCTGCAAAACAGATGGCAATTTCTTTTGGTTAGACTATGTTGAAATTGATTGAATTGACTTGTACCTTGCATTTTGCTGCTCCGGGGAGTTCAAAGCATCAACCATCTCCTGTATTTTTTTACCAGTTCCATCTTCTCCAAAATCTTCCACGTAGTTGAGAAGTGCTGCTTCTATGGGATCCTTTCCACTTTGGAGAAAAATATTCTGCACACTTTCATCAACTATATTCACTCTAAAACAATCATGAGATGAAGCAGGATATTTTAAAGCATCAAAAATATTGAATTGGATTTCACACCATCAAACTCCATGGTCAAAGTTCCCTGCTTGACATCAATTTTAGTTTAAGCAGTACACTGGAATGGATGACCAGACAACACAGGTGATGGATTGGGAGAATTATTATCATGCATATCCAAGATATAAAAATCGACACGGAAAATTAATTCATTGACTTGCACAAGAACATCCTCAATCATACCCTCAGGATAAGCATTGGTTCTATCTGCTAGTTGAATTATTATACATGTTTCTTTTAATGGACCCACATTCAAATTCTTATAAATAGGTAATGGCATCACATTAATGGCTTTTCCAATATCTAACATAGCCTTTTTTATTTCCAACTTTTCAATCTTGCAAAGGACTAGAAACATACCCGGGTCACCACATTTTGGTGGAAGTTTGTGTTGAAGCACAGTAGACACGACCTCTCCAGCTATGATCTTTTCATCCCCACGAAGCTTTTTTTTTTTTTTATTATTGCACAGCTCTTTTAAAAACTTAGCATAGCGTGGGATTTGCTGGATGGCGTCAAGGAGAGGAATGCTTAGTTCAACTTTCTTGAATATCTCCATGATTTCCTTATTTTTGTCGCTCTTGGGAGGTCTGACTAACCTGTTAGGAAAAGGAGCAGCATCAGCAGCAGATAATTGAAATTTTTCATTGACTAAAGTTTTAGAAGAGAGTTTCTCATCCTTCTCAATTTCTTTCTCAATTGATTCTTCATCTTTGCTTATCCTTCCAGCAGCCACTTCATGTTCCACCAACTCCTTTCCATTGCGAAGCACCATGGCGCTCACATTGCATGGATTAATTTCAGGTTGTGCAGGTAGTTTACCCTTTTTTACGCTCCCTGGACTCGCGCACCTCCCTGGTCAATTGAGCCATTTGATTTTCAAGATTCTTAATGTTGGTGCGCGCCTCCTGTTGAAATTGCAAAGTGTTAGATGCCATGGATTTAACTATATCGTGTAAAGACATACCTGTTTCGCCTTGAGGAGGTGGGCGATTTTGTTGTTGGTTTTTTAGGAGTTTCCATAGCGAATGTTGGGATGATCACGCCAACCTGGGTTGTATGTTTGTGAAAATGGATCATAATTCTTTCGGGGCACAAACCTAGTTGCGTTCAATCGACTTCCTGATGCAACGTCGGACATTCATTGGTGGCATGGCCAGTGTGGCAGCAAATTCCACAAGCTTTAACTTGGGCTTGTACTACAGCAAGTTTTCTAACAAAGGCAATTAATTCCGAAAGTTGTTGTTGAACAGAACGCGAATTTATCTCGAATGCCTCTTTAACTGCAACAACTTTGTCCCGATATCCAAACTGTTGGGTGTACTCAGCGGACGTTTGAATCATGTCCCATGCCTCTGCTGGTGTTTTCTTCATCAATGACCCTCCACAAGCCGAATCCAGAAGCCTCCTTTCCATGTTAGTAAGACCATCATAAAAATATTGGATTAGTAATTGAAACTTTTGACAAATTTCGTCAACACGAGTATTTTCTTTTTAAAATATCAAGTTCGAATTTATTAAATGAAAAGAGTTATGATTCGTGGGAAAGGGTTTAAGGATATATTTATAGGTTGTCACGTTTTTATTTACTCGTGTTAAGAAATTGTGCCCCCGAAAGCACACGGAGTCAAAAATTGCAGTATTTATAGTAAGTACCGGATCGTTCACTGGAGGATGTGCGATAGAAGCAGGGCCCACGTCATTTACTAAGATTTTCCACTCGGTTACTCGATTCAAGTTTGTGTTTTAATTATCAACTACTTGACAGAATTTAAACTAAGCTATGAAAGCAATTAAAATAAAGCAGATAAAATTATTCTAGAAAGCGAATTAAATTTAATCTAAGAAAGCAATAAATTATTCTAAGAAAAAAACGGTTAAGATTATTCTAAGAAAGCAGATTTAAAATGAGACAGAAGGGACATGAAGAAAATAATAAAAATTGGACAAGATTCAGATGAAACACAATTAAACTTCCATTTTGTTACACAGATCTTAGCTTGGGATAATCCTTTCAGTTAGCTAACTCTCATGCTCTCTATACCATGTTCCCTTTAACAGACATGTACTTACAGTAAGAGTTTACATGCTCTTAAGAAAACAAATTCTAAGATACCACAGACTCACAAATGCCCTCACATGGCCATGCTGAGGCATATTATTCATCTGTGGTGGACAAGCAACACCTGACAAATCATTTATTGAAGTGTCAAGTACCGTTATCATTCCCCCATGTCACACCCAAAGATTCTAATCAAGCCCTGAACTATCCCTTAACTCTCAGTCCTAGTAGCAGTTACGCAACTCTCAATACAACCGAGTGACCTCTAGAGAAAGCAGTTAAAAGAAAGCGGTAAAAGAAAGCGGTAAAGAAAGCATTTAAAATCCTATCACTCGGAGGTTTTTTAAAGTCTGACCCTGGTAGTAAAAGAAAGCCCCCAGTCAGAATGACTGGGTGTGGATCAAGAATTCCCTATTCTCGGTGAACCGCTCGCAGTGTTCACTTCCCGTCGGGTGGTTATGAGATACAAACTAATGAAATAAACTAATAAATTAGTTCATTCCGGATGCACTCACTCGGGACTCAAAAATAGGCATTGGCAGAAGAGGATAGCAGTTGAAAGGAACTCAACCCTACCTTAGAAAATAACCAAGGCCCGAATGCTGTTCCTCTAGTATTAACTATCACACCGTATTCGAGTCCAAGTGGACCCCATCTCAGTGCAACATTTAATATCAGATTCCCAACACACAGCAATTTTGGAAAATAATTGATTTGAAAATCATTCCCTAAACAGGTACTAGATTCTCAATAAGAACACAGACCCTTTCAGTCTAGGTGAGACCTAATCGCTGACTCTGCTTCTAATTTCCCAAAATCAACCCCCAGTCGGATATGAGTTAGTCATAACTGTGGAATTTATTCCTTACTCAGATCCGGATTTTATAAATGAATTTTTGTTGGAAATTTATCATGAGACATCTGATTAAAATCAAGACTTCTATGTCCAAGGGAAGGATCCCAAAATAATATTGACCACAATATTTACATAATAATATCATGCATAATTTTATAAGGAAGTGTAAAATTAATTTAACCCAAAATATAAGGTGGGTTTAGACAGAAGTTGGAACACAAAGATGAAATAGCCGGAGATGAGAAGAATTTATTTTGGCTAAAAAGATGGCAATATGATTGGGTGAACTGCAAACATCTGCTGTCCAATTTCCCTCTCATTTGGATGGAATGATTTTTAG
This sequence comes from Hygrophila difformis, assembly GCA_030278955.1. NCBI lineage: Eukaryota > Viridiplantae > Streptophyta > Magnoliopsida > Lamiales > Acanthaceae > Hygrophila > Hygrophila difformis. The sequence continues at coordinate 27,958,713 of JAOANR010000003.1, read as the reverse complement.
ACAGAAAGGAATTCCAAATGACGATGACCACTGTCATTCAGCTCCCTTTTGTCTGTGAATGGAAGAAAAACCCACATATTTTCTTGCTGTAATAATTCTCAAATAATGTTGGTCGACATCATTTAATAATACTACAACTTGAATTCAGGTTTGAAATTAAGATAAAGAAAATAAAACTGTATCCGGATAGGAATCAGCTGAGCAGCTATTATAATCCCGGATGGACGAACCGCCAAGGCTTCCACCGACCACTATCCGGACCATGCAAAATAACATCTAGTAATTAATATACAGACCACGAGCTAGTTTATCCGTGTGGGAATACCCGCCAACATTAGTCTGTTATATCTCTTACTAGTTGTTTCACACAACACGGGTAAAGACAAAATAAATAAAAGAAAATATTTTTGGGTCATCTTGTATGAGAGACATTGGTTTCTCATGCAAGGGTATGGAATTAAATCCATAATTACTCTTTATGTCTAAATAATCACTCATTCCATATTTAGTTAATGAATTACAGTCCGGATTATATACTTAGATCATTAGAGTTTAATTTTGTAGAAAAATCTTTTAATGGTCAATTGAACAAAGTTCTTTATATTAAATTAATCATGGGTTGAGATCATTGGATTTCAACCTCAAAACATTAACATAAAGGTTCAATTAATTAAGTGGGAAAAATGGAGAATGGGAAATCTGGCAAAAATGCCAATTACGACGCTAAACAGATTTGACGACGCTATCCTAGGATAGCATTGTGAGGTTAGCGTCGTCATGGATTGGTGAAAGAGCTGAAAATTTCTGGGGTTAAAGGGGTGTGTACGACGCTATACACTAATTTACGGCGTTATACTAGGATAGCGTCGTAGGTGTAGCTGATGGGTGATTTTCACTACTCATATTTTACCACAAGCGGATGGTAGTCATCAAGTAATAAAAACCGGTGAATACCGGGTCGAATCCACAGGGAATTTCAGAATATTATTTCATTCCGGAGAAATTTTAATTGTTCTTAAGTTCATTAATTAATTGTAATATATTTAAAAAGATTTTGATTAATTCTAATGGTGATTTAATTAAAGATAGTGACATCAAATTTAAAATAAAGCAAATTAAAATTATATTTAATAAGAATATAAATGGGAGTTGCTTGTAATATTTTAAATATTTGTAACACCCCGGTTTTGGTAACCCAGGCCGGGATGCCACCGCCACACCTCCCTAGCAAGACACGGTTTCTCCGAGCTCACTAAAGAGATGCAAGGCTATGGTTTTTCAGAATTTAAAATATTCAAACAGCCCATTCATATATAACTTAAAGATAGTACATCAAAATTGCAGCAGAAATATAAATTGTGCAGCGGAAATTAAATATAGGGCCAACATGGCCAAAACACGGGATTAAACATTCCCGTTCATGCAAGTCGTAATTAAACGCAGGGATTTAAAATAAAGATTTCCCTTAATGTTCCCATGTATGCATATGACGATGCATATTCTTCGTACTCTGTAAGAAAAAGGAGATATATGGTTTGGGTCAGCAAAAACGCGCTGAGTAAGCTAACACATAGCATGGGTTAGGGGTTTCAAAGCCTTTAGTTAAATTTTATAAAAAGATTTCTTGTAGGAAAATGATTTGCAAGGCATAAAGACTTAAAAACCTTAAATATTTTGTTCTCCCGTTACATAACCATTTCATCAAAATATCATTTAGCCGGTGATCCGGCGGCCGCAGCCAATTTCAAAAGTATCATTTAGCCGGTGATCCGGCGGCCTCAGCCAATTTCATAAGTATCACTTCTCAAAATATTTTTCGTTTCTTTTATAGTTCACCATACACCAGGGCTCTTGTGACCGCAATCCTCATAATCAATATTTATAACCATTCGCCAGGGCTCTTATGTCCACTGGCCGTTCGCTTGGGCTCTTATGTCCACAAGCCGTTTGGTCGACCATTCGCTAGGGCTCTTATGTCCACTAGCCGTTCGCTTGGGCTCTTATGTCCACAAGCCGTCTGGCCATATTGATAATATCAAACTTGGTCATAAATTCCCCAATGTTTCTAAAGAATTCTTTTACAGAAAATGTTTTTATTTGGTGTAACGGGATTTTTCAAAAATATAGCTTTATCGTAATTCCAACGTCTCGATCGTTGTTTAAAAGATTTCAAAAATCGATCGATGTCATAGTTTGCGCCTTTTTGGTTTAAAAATCCATTTCTTAGGCGATTGTTCTGAAATTTGTACAGTAGCTCAAAAACATCCCAACGAACAACTTTCGTGTTTTAAGTTTTTCGGAAAAACGATGGGAAGTATGTCAAAAAAATCAAGTTTTCTACAGAAATGGTATGCTGTCAGGATTCAGGTTTGACAACGTTAAAAGATTCGACTTTTTATCATATCAAATGGACTCCAAAAATTCTGAAATTTTACAGAGACATACTAGACATGATTTCCAACAACTTTTGTTTAGAACTCAAAGATTGGTTCGGACTATAAATGATAGGAATAAGCTCATCAAGATCGGCTATGAAATCTGTCATCCTTTGACAATTCTTAAAACGCAGAATATGTTCGATACGATTTGGGGTATCAAAACTTGATGAAAATCTTTGAAATTTTTACACAATATAGCTTATGATCTTTGGATCAAAATCTTAGTTTTGAGTTTTCAGGTTTGAACACTCGAAGTAATAGAAATATGCTCATCAAGTTCGGTTAAGAAATCTGTCAAGGTTCTTGACATTAGTACTAACGCAGATCGGATCGGCTCAGATTCGGAGGCTCAAATCTCAACGAAAAATTCTAAAAACTTACAGTAATATTCCAAACTCATAGATCTACAACTTTCATGTTCAACACCAATCCTAGATCGGCCTAGATCCAAGGTCAAAATGGCTAACAAGATTGAGAGTGAAATCTGTCCAAAGTTCTAAGATCCAGATTTAATACTCTTCGGTTTTGGGTTGGTTTCAGGTTTCAAAACATCATGAAAAATTCTAAAATTTTTACAGAAGCTAGACCAAAGTCTTAGGAACACTTTTCATGTTTTGAGTTTTCTTGTTTGAGCAGCTTTAGAGGTTTGAAAAATTCATACGAAAACGCTGCGTTGAGGGTTTCTCTTGTTGACAGATTTTAGAGTTTTTAAAACTCTATGTTTTTGTTGCATTTTAAGTCACCCAAAACCATAGTAAGGTTAACTTACAAAGATTGTGTTCTTGAGTCGTCCAAACACCTACGAACGGATCTACGAAACGCAAAGTTCCCGACTTTGGCCACGAACGTATTTGCAATCAACGATTCAAGAGTTAGATTGGGGATTTGAGAGGAAAAACGAGATTGAGAACCTAAGATACTACTTACCAAAGATCTAAGCACTGTGATCCTTGATCTACACACTTCCTTGGTCGGATTTGGTTGCCGGAAAGTTGCCGGAAGTTCGTCGGAAGTTCGCCGGAAAGGTGTTTTGGCTTTGGGAGAGTTTTGGGAGTGTTTTTGGGTGAAGAAATGAAGTAGATGGGTGATAATGGGGTGTTGGGGGTGTATTTTTGGCATTAAAGGGACAAAAATCCGACAAGAGATCGGCTGCTACAGTACCCGCACGTGCTACAGTACTGCTACAGTACTGCTACAGTAGACACGTGCTACAGTAACTTTTAATATTTTTTTTTTTTTTTTTTAATATTAAGATTCCTTATCTACAAAAATAAAAATCATAATGTGGGAATTATCCGTGATTGTTGGGACAATTCGATAAACTCGTTTCGAGTTGTTATCTTCCGGTAAATAATAAATTCCGCTCTCTCGGAATTATTTCGGTTTTAATAATTTAAATCCAATTCTTTATTTTTGGATTTAAATTTTCGATGGCGATTTCTCGGGTTCGTCGGCTTCCAATTTGTCGTCTTTTGATTCCCGTGCAATAACTTGTATCATTAAATTTCTTCCGACTTCACGGGTTCTTGGAATTAAAATTCTTTTCCTTCTTGAATTTAATTCCAATTATCTTGACTCAATTCATGGAATGTCTTCGGGCTTCCTTTCCCTCTTTTATTCCGTTTTGAATTTGAATCTATCGGCGTTTTATTTCCGAGCAATAATTTATTGTGATAAATTATTTTCTTCTTCTCGGAGATATTTCGACATTGATCGGAATAAATTTTATTCCTTTGGGCGTTGATAAAAATCTGGGGTATTACACTCCACCCCCCTTAAGAATCAACTTCGTCCTTGAAGTTGTGTTTCAGCTTTTCTCGCGCTAAGAGTTATGGTCCTTTTGTTTACTATTTGCGATATTGTGTTATTGAATTATTGTTCGATTGTTGATTATTTTTTTGTTGTTTGATTATTGTTTGACTGAACCCAGAATTGAAATTTCCAGGTTGCCTACGTACCCTGTGAAGGGATCAAGTCATTACGTAGTTCAAAAATTTATTTGGGATACAAAATTTTCGAGTTTCAAAATAAATGCTTATGCTTTCTTACGGGGTATTACATCCTCCCCCCCTTAAGATTACAGTTATGTCCCCATAACTGCCTATGTATTATTCACAACTATGTTCGGGTATCATCGCATATGATCCTTCCTCAGTATTCTTCTAGGTGTCATTTTAGAAGCACGCGAAGATGAGTTTCTAAGTGATCAAGATCTAGGACTAAGGCAAAGTTAGTCTTTAGCAAGCGCTCCTAAGTCAAGATCATGTCGAGTTCTAAGGTAGGAGTGTTTCTTATTACCGATAGTTCACATAAAAAGAGTTAGTGTAAATATTTATGTATGCATATGTATATGTGATCCCCCCAATAAAAAAAATTTTATGCATGCATTTATTTATCCATGGGTTTTAAAAATAAATTTATTCCATGGATAGATTAAAATAAGGATAAAAGGTTTGGGCCACTATATTGGGCCGAAAGAAATAAATTATTTGGGCTTTAAATAAAAACAAGGCTATTGGGCCAAGATAATTTCTTGGGCTTCTAAAAAAAAATTTTGGGCTAAAAATTTGGGCTTTAACTTCAAAATAATAATTGGGCTCTTTAAAATATAATAGCTTCAAAATAATCCGGGCTCTTTAAAATAGTAGTTTTAAAATATTCCGGGCTCTGATACCACATTGTAACACCCCGGTTTTGGTAACCCAGGCCGGGATGCCACCGCCACACCTCCCTAGCAAGACACGGTTTCTCCGAGCTCACTAAAGAGATGCAAGGCTATGGTTTTTCAGAATTTAAAATATTCAAACAGCCCATTCATATATAACTTAAAGATAGTACATCAAAATTGCAGCAGAAATATAAATTGTGCAGCGGAAATTAAATATAGGGCCAACATGGCCAAAACACGGGATTAAACATTCCCGTTCATGCAAGTCGTAATTAAACGCAGGGATTTAAAATAAAGATTTCCCTTAATGTTCCCATGTATGCATATGACGATGCATATTCTTCGTACTCTGTAAGAAAAAGGAGATATATGGTTTGGGTCAGCAAAAACGCGCTGAGTAAGCTAACACATAGCATGGGTTAGGGGTTTCAAAGCCTTTAGTTAAATTTTATAAAAAGATTTCTTGTAGGAAAATGATTTGCAAGGCATAAAGACTTAAAAACCTTAAATATTTTGTTCTCCCGTTACATAACCATTTCATCAAAATATCATTTAGCCGGTGATCCGGCGGCCGCAGCCAATTTCAAAAGTATCATTTAGCCGGTGATCCGGCGGCCTCAGCCAATTTCATAAGTATCACTTCTCAAAATATTTTTCGTTTCTTTTATAGTTCACCATACACCAGGGCTCTTGTGACCGCAATCCTCATAATCAATATTTATAACCATTCGCCAGGGCTCTTATGTCCACTGGCCGTTCGCTTGGGCTCTTATGTCCACAAGCCGTTTGGTCGACCATTCGCTAGGGCTCTTATGTCCACTAGCCGTTCGCTTGGGCTCTTATGTCCACAAGCCGTCTGGCCATATTGATAATATCAAACTTGGTCATAAATTCCCCAATGTTTCTAAAGAATTCTTTTACAGAAAATGTTTTTATTTGGTGTAACGGGATTTTTCAAAAATATAGCTTTATCGTAATTCCAACGTCTCGATCGTTGTTTAAAAGATTTCAAAAATCGATCGATGTCATAGTTTGCGCCTTTTTGGTTTAAAAATCCATTTCTTAGGCGATTGTTCTGAAATTTGTACAGTAGCTCAAAAACATCCCAACGAACAACTTTCGTGTTTTAAGTTTTTCGGAAAAACGATGGGAAGTATGTCAAAAAAATCAAGTTTTCTACAGAAATGGTATGCTGTCAGGATTCAGGTTTGACAACGTTAAAAGATTCGACTTTTTATCATATCAAATGGACTCCAAAAATTCTGAAATTTTACAGAGACATACTAGACATGATTTCCAACAACTTTTGTTTAGAACTCAAAGATTGGTTCGGACTATAAATGATAGGAATAAGCTCATCAAGATCGGCTATGAAATCTGTCATCCTTTGACAATTCTTAAAACGCAGAATATGTTCGATACGATTTGGGGTATCAAAACTTGATGAAAATCTTTGAAATTTTTACACAATATAGCTTATGATCTTTGGATCAAAATCTTAGTTTTGAGTTTTCAGGTTTGAACACTCGAAGTAATAGAAATATGCTCATCAAGTTCGGTTAAGAAATCTGTCAAGGTTCTTGACATTAGTACTAACGCAGATCGGATCGGCTCAGATTCGGAGGCTCAAATCTCAACGAAAAATTCTAAAAACTTACAGTAATATTCCAAACTCATAGATCTACAACTTTCATGTTCAACACCAATCCTAGATCGGCCTAGATCCAAGGTCAAAATGGCTAACAAGATTGAGAGTGAAATCTGTCCAAAGTTCTAAGATCCAGATTTAATACTCTTCGGTTTTGGGTTGGTTTCAGGTTTCAAAACATCATGAAAAATTCTAAAATTTTTACAGAAGCTAGACCAAAGTCTTAGGAACACTTTTCATGTTTTGAGTTTTCTTGTTTGAGCAGCTTTAGAGGTTTGAAAAATTCATACGAAAACGCTGCGTTGAGGGTTTCTCTTGTTGACAGATTTTAGAGTTTTTAAAACTCTATGTTTTTGTTGCATTTTAAGTCACCCAAAACCATAGTAAGGTTAACTTACAAAGATTGTGTTCTTGAGTCGTCCAAACACCTACGAACGGATCTACGAAACGCAAAGTTCCCGACTTTGGCCACGAACGTATTTGCAATCAACGATTCAAGAGTTAGATTGGGGATTTGAGAGGAAAAACGAGATTGAGAACCTAAGATACTACTTACCAAAGATCTAAGCACTGTGATCCTTGATCTACACACTTCCTTGGTCGGATTTGGTTGCCGGAAAGTTGCCGGAAGTTCGTCGGAAGTTCGCCGGAAAGGTGTTTTGGCTTTGGGAGAGTTTTGGGAGTGTTTTTGGGTGAAGAAATGAAGTAGATGGGTGATAATGGGGTGTTGGGGGTGTATTTTTGGCATTAAAGGGACAAAAATCCGACAAGAGATCGGCTGCTACAGTACCCGCACGTGCTACAGTACTGCTACAGTACTGCTACAGTAGACACGTGCTACAGTAACTTTTAATATTTTTTTTTTTTTTTTTAATATTAAGATTCCTTATCTACAAAAATAAAAATCATAATGTGGGAATTATCCGTGATTGTTGGGACAATTCGATAAACTCGTTTCGAGTTGTTATCTTCCGGTAAATAATAAATTCCGCTCTCTCGGAATTATTTCGGTTTTAATAATTTAAATCCAATTCTTTATTTTTGGATTTAAATTTTCGATGGCGATTTCTCGGGTTCGTCGGCTTCCAATTTGTCGTCTTTTGATTCCCGTGCAATAACTTGTATCATTAAATTTCTTCCGACTTCACGGGTTCTTGGAATTAAAATTCTTTTCCTTCTTGAATTTAATTCCAATTATCTTGACTCAATTCATGGAATGTCTTCGGGCTTCCTTTCCCTCTTTTATTCCGTTTTGAATTTGAATCTATCGGCGTTTTATTTCCGAGCAATAATTTATTGTGATAAATTATTTTCTTCTTCTCGGAGATATTTCGACATTGATCGGAATAAATTTTATTCCTTTGGGCGTTGATAAAAATCTGGGGTATTACACTCCACCCCCCTTAAGAATCAACTTCGTCCTCGAAGTTGTGTTTCAGCTTTTCTCGCGCTAAGAGTTATGGTCCTTTTGTTTACTATTTGCGATATTGTGTTATTGAATTATTGTTCGATTGTTGATTATTTTTTTGTTGTTTGATTATTGTTTGACTGAACCCAGAATTGAAATTTCCAGGTTGCCTACGTACCCTGTGAAGGGATCAAGTCATTACGTAGTTCAAAAATTTATTTGGGATACAAAATTTTCGAGTTTCAAAATAAATGCTTATGCTTTCTTACGGGGTATTACATCCTCCCCCCCTTAAGATTACAGTTATGTCCCCATAACTGCCTATGTATTATTCACAACTATGTTCGGGTATCATCGCATATGATCCTTCCTCAGTATTCTTCTAGGTGTCATTTTAGAAGCACGCGAAGATGAGTTTCTAAGTGATCAAGATCTAGGACTAAGGCAAAGTTAGTCTTTAGCAAGCGCTCCTAAGTCAAGATCATGTCGAGTTCTAAGGTAGGAGTGTTTCTTATTACCGATAGTTCACATAAAAAGAGTTAGTGTAAATATTTATGTATGCATATGTATATGTGATCCCCCCAATAAAAAAAATTTTATGCATGCATTTATTTATCCATGGGTTTTAAAAATAAATTTATTCCATGGATAGATTAAAATAAGGATAAAAGGTTTGGGCCACTATATTGGGCCGAAAGAAATAAATTATTTGGGCTTTAAATAAAAACAAGGCTATTGGGCCAAGATAATTTCTTGGGCTTCTAAAAAAAAATTTTGGGCTAAAAATTTGGGCTTTAACTTCAAAATAATAATTGGGCTCTTTAAAATATAATAGCTTCAAAATAATCCGGGCTCTTTAAAATAGTAGTTTTAAAATATTCCGGGCTCTGATACCACATTGTAACACCCCGGTTTTGGTAACCCAGGCCGGGATGCCACCGCCACACCTCCCTAGCAAGACACGGTTTCTCCGAGCTCACTAAAGAGATGCAAGGCTATGGTTTTTCAGAATTTAAAATATTCAAACAGCCCATTCATATATAACTTAAAGATAGTACATCAAAATTGCAGCAGAAATATAAATTGTGCAGCGGAAATTAAATATAGGGCCAACATGGCCAAAACACGGGATTAAACATTCCCGTTCATGCAAGTCGTAATTAAACGCAGGGATTTAAAATAAAGATTTCCCTTAATGTTCCCATGTATGCATATGACGATGCATATTCTTCGTACTCTGTAAGAAAAAGGAGATATATGGTTTGGGTCAGCAAAAACGCGCTGAGTAAGCTAACACATAGCATGGGTTAGGGGTTTCAAAGCCTTTAGTTAAATTTTATAAAAAGATTTCTTGTAGGAAAATGATTTGCAAGGCATAAAGACTTAAAAACCTTAAATATTTTGTTCTCCCGTTACATAACCATTTCATCAAAATATCATTTAGCCGGTGATCCGGCGGCCGCAGCCAATTTCAAAAGTATCATTTAGCCGGTGATCCGGCGGCCTCAGCCAATTTCATAAGTATCACTTCTCAAAATATTTTTCGTTTCTTTTATAGTTCACCATACACCAGGGCTCTTGTGACCGCAATCCTCATAATCAATATTTATAACCATTCGCCAGGGCTCTTATGTCCACTGGCCGTTCGCTTGGGCTCTTATGTCCACAAGCCGTTTGGTCGACCATTCGCTAGGGCTCTTATGTCCACTAGCCGTTCGCTTGGGCTCTTATGTCCACAAGCCGTCTGGCCATATTGATAATATCAAACTTGGTCATAAATTCCCCAATGTTTCTAAAGAATTCTTTTACAGAAAATGTTTTTATTTGGTGTAACGGGATTTTTCAAAAATATAGCTTTATCGTAATTCCAACGTCTCGATCGTTGTTTAAAAGATTTCAAAAATCGATCGATGTCATAGTTTGCGCCTTTTTGGTTTAAAAATCCATTTCTTAGGCGATTGTTCTGAAATTTGTACAGTAGCTCAAAAACATCCCAACGAACAACTTTCGTGTTTTAAGTTTTTCGGAAAAACGATGGGAAGTATGTCAAAAAAATCAAGTTTTCTACAGAAATGGTATGCTGTCAGGATTCAGGTTTGACAACGTTAAAAGATTCGACTTTTTATCATATCAAATGGACTCCAAAAATTCTGAAATTTTACAGAGACATACTAGACATGATTTCCAACAACTTTTGTTTAGAACTCAAAGATTGGTTCGGACTATAAATGATAGGAATAAGCTCATCAAGATCGGCTATGAAATCTGTCATCCTTTGACAATTCTTAAAACGCAGAATATGTTCGATACGATTTGGGGTATCAAAACTTGATGAAAATCTTTGAAATTTTTACACAATATAGCTTATGATCTTTGGATCAAAATCTTAGTTTTGAGTTTTCAGGTTTGAACACTCGAAGTAATAGAAATATGCTCATCAAGTTCGGTTAAGAAATCTGTCAAGGTTCTTGACATTAGTACTAACGCAGATCGGATCGGCTCAGATTCGGAGGCTCAAATCTCAACGAAAAATTCTAAAAACTTACAGTAATATTCCAAACTCATAGATCTACAACTTTCATGTTCAACACCAATCCTAGATCGGCCTAGATCCAAGGTCAAAATGGCTAACAAGATTGAGAGTGAAATCTGTCCAAAGTTCTAAGATCCAGATTTAATACTCTTCGGTTTTGGGTTGGTTTCAGGTTTCAAAACATCATGAAAAATTCTAAAATTTTTACAGAAGCTAGACCAAAGTCTTAGGAACACTTTTCATGTTTTGAGTTTTCTTGTTTGAGCAGCTTTAGAGGTTTGAAAAATTCATACGAAAACGCTGCGTTGAGGGTTTCTCTTGTTGACAGATTTTAGAGTTTTTAAAACTCTATGTTTTTGTTGCATTTTAAGTCACCCAAAACCATAGTAAGGTTAACTTACAAAGATTGTGTTCTTGAGTCGTCCAAACACCTACGAACGGATCTACGAAACGCAAAGTTCCCGACTTTGGCCACGAACGTATTTGCAATCAACGATTCAAGAGTTAGATTGGGGATTTGAGAGGAAAAACGAGATTGAGAACCTAAGATACTACTTACCAAAGATCTAAGCACTGTGATCCTTGATCTACACACTTCCTTGGTCGGATTTGGTTGCCGGAAAGTTGCCGGAAGTTCGTCGGAAGTTCGCCGGAAAGGTGTTTTGGCTTTGGGAGAGTTTTGGGAGTGTTTTTGGGTGAAGAAATGAAGTAGATGGGTGATAATGGGGTGTTGGGGGTGTATTTTTGGCATTAAAGGGACAAAAATCCGACAAGAGATCGGCTGCTACAGTACCCGCACGTGCTACAGTACTGCTACAGTACTGCTACAGTAGACACGTGCTACAGTAACTTTTAATATTTTTTTTTTTTTTTTAATATTAAGATTCCTTATCTACAAAAATAAAAATCATAATGTGGGAATTATCCGTGATTGTTGGGACAATTCGATAAACTCGTTTCGAGTTGTTATCTTCCGGTAAATAATAAATTCCGCTCTCTCGGAATTATTTCGGTTTTAATAATTTAAATCCAATTCTTTATTTTTGGATTTAAATTTTCGATGGCGATTTCTCGGGTTCGTCGGCTTCCAATTTGTCGTCTTTTGATTCCCGTGCAATAACTTGTATCATTAAATTTCTTCCGACTTCACGGGTTCTTGGAATTAAAATTCTTTTCCTTCTTGAATTTAATTCCAATTATCTTGACTCAATTCATGGAATGTCTTCGGGCTTCCTTTCCCTCTTTTATTCCGTTTTGAATTTGAATCTATCGGCGTTTTATTTCCGAGCAATAATTTATTGTGATAAATTATTTTCTTCTTCTCGGAGATATTTCGACATTGATCGGAATAAATTTTATTCCTTTGGGCGTTGATAAAAATCTGGGGTATTACAATATTGCCATCTTTATATAAAATAGAAATTGTGTAATAATTTGACATTTCCCAATGTTCTAAAAATCAATTTCTTAAAATTAATTATTTTATAAAGATTAAAAATATTATAATCTGCTAATAATCAAATTATGCTTAAACAGATTTCATGGAAGTTGGTTAAATTATCTAACATTCTGCAATTATTATTTTAGGCTTAAATTTGAGTCTTTCCCAAGCTTACAAATTTTCCTATAGCAATTAATAGGCACTTTTCATTTCCCAAATCATTGTGCACATGCCAGAATCCATCTTTAATGTAATTTATTCCCAATTCCGGTACTAAAATATGAATCCCACTTTTTATCTCCCGATTTAGCAAAGCAGAATTTATAGAATTAGATTCTAACATTTAATTATGCAGAACAGTGTAAATAATTTAACAATTATGGTAAAATAATAGCAAAACATGGTAAACTGGATTTAATTAATATTATTAAAATGCAGATAAATTAGAATTAATGCCAGATTACTAAAAATAGGGAATTACAGATTTGATCGATCAGTCAGGCTTTTAGCAGATTAATATTCTAAATCACAGATTTGATAAAACACAAAAGATCGATCAATTTCCGTAACATTTAACATATAATCCTAAATTTAGTATATGAATAGATTAATATTGCAGCAGATTAATTAAAACACATTAAAGCAGATTGATCGATTAAAATGACAGATTCCAGATTTCTCCTACATTCTAATTATCGATCAAATGCAGGCATACAATACATGATTTTAATCCACATTCTAATAATTCAAACAGATTAATCCAGATTACATAATAAAACATCGGCATATCATATTACTTCCATAAAAGATGAATTCGTACTTCAAAGTGATTCTGAACTCCCGTTCTAGAACACTTCTAACACGAACATTACAGAAATCCGTCTACAAATTAAGAACATGATAGCAGATTACTTTTAAAGGCAAATTCAATTCATTACAAAGCAAGAAAAAGAAAGGCAACACCTAGAATAGGAAGAACACGCCCAGAACAGCGTCCTTGATGCATTCCTCCGGCATGGATTTGTGTTTCCGGCCTTCTTCTCCCATTTGCAGATGATTTCAGAGTGTATCCTTTCGAATTTTTCAGTCTGTGGTATGAAGAAATGAAGAAAAACGCCCCTTAAAACCGTGTTCGGGAGGTTAGAAAACTGCCCAACTGCGACGATGGCGCATAAAACGGCGCTCGGAGAGGGTTTTAGGCGCCACCAAGGAGAACTGGCGCATACGCCGATTTTCCGAATTTTCCAAAACGGCGCAAAAAGTGGCGCTCCAAGGTGGTTTCAGGCGCCGCCAAGAAGAAGCGGTGCATTCTGACAATTTCCTAAAATTCGACCTCGGCGCAAAAAGTGGCGCTTGAATGGCTTTTTATGCGCCGCCAAGAAGAGTTGGCGCATCCTGAAGCTTTTTCCATCCGAAATTTTCCCAAGTGTTGAAGTGGCGCATAAAATGGCGCTGGAGAGCATTTTTATGCGCCGCCATGCCTATGTGGCGCATTCTGGGGCCTTCCAGTGTTGAAAATTCCGAATTTTGCATCCTTTGACCTCCGAACATCTTCTTTCTTCATTTTAATGCCTGAAACATCATTGCAATGTATTAGAATTGCCAAAGTCTTATTAAAAAGCATAAAACAAGATAAATTGAACTCAAATAAGCTCAATTTAATCAGTCTTATTAATATTTACACATCACATGAAATGTACACTAAAAAGCAGTAAAATAGGGTCTCATGCATGCAATTTAGGTTCATTTTATCATAATTTAAGCTTATTTAAATGTGGTTTCACAGGGTGCATCAACATCCTCACACTTAAATATTGCTCGTCCCTTGAGCAATGAGATCAATTAGCACATCAACTTGCCAATCAAGATAATAGAGATAAAGTCTTTATAGTTCTGCCAAATCGTAGATTTCAACAACAAAATGAGATAAGAGGGTTCAAAGTTTAATGTACTAGAACTAGGCAAATTGATATGCATCAGTTATTAGAACCAGATGTCCAAAGCACTTACAATACAGAAAACAGATCAATTATACCTAGCACTCAATATGGGAAAGTGAATAATGTAAATATGCTTTTCTATTCCAGTCTTTAAATATGCTCAATCTATGGCTAGGTTTCACTATATTCTCGACACTTTGGCTGAGTTGTAGACGGTTGAATTTCAAAAGCTACTCGTGTCACCGAATATGTGCCAGTCATCCAGTCAAGAGTTTATGAATTTTTATTTGATCACCCTCTTTTTTTTTAAATCTTGCATTCTTTAATTTTTCTTTTCTTTTTGCAAGATAACTTTTTTTTTTACAGGGTTCTCACTCTGACTTTATTTTAATTAAGCATTTAAAAAGACTTGGAACGAGCATATTTGTTTATAAATAATGATAACTCTCCACATTTCAAATAACTAGTCTAATTAATCAAAAAGCTTTCTGCAAGGCAAATAGAATTGTCACCAATAGCTCAAACAACTTGCATAACAATTTGACAAAGTCTAGAACTTTAAACTAAGAAACCTAACACTCATTAAATTGTAAAATCGGATTAAAGCAGAACATTTAGACTTATTTGGATTTTCTCCAGATTGGCAATGATGTGATAATCTCTAAATAATAGCACCACTGGGAAAACACAATTTAAATTTAAAATAACTAGTCATGCATGTACCATTTTATTTAAAGCACAGTAAATAATAAAATAAACTAAAATTAAATCAACTCAATATCTTACCATATTCTTCATGCAAATTGATAACATAATACATAAAAAGATCACACCTGGAATATGTAGATCCTAGAAATTCTTTCACCGTATTGAATGTCCCCCTTTTGCTTGTTTCTCATGGTATATCCTGCTGCTTTATATATTTATATGGTATTTGCTCATACAAAAGATAAATGTTAGAACACATGATAATTTATAGATTCAAACAATTAAATTTCTATCCATTATTTATTTAATTCAGATTTTTATTATTTTAATTTATAAATTTCAGATTTTTGATTTTTAATAATCATTTTCATCCATTAAATAAACAAGGACAGATTTAATTAAAATATTAAATTCCATAAATTTACCAAAAGCAAAATACCACAAATTCTAGCAACTATTACATAAAGAAGCTAATTAAATAAGCAAAATAGTACCAAAATAATTCTAACAATTACAAATTAAACCAAAAAGGGAGCAATCCTATCTAATCAAAAATCTAGATTTCTAAAGATCCATCCGAATCACCTACTTCATTTTCCCTAGGAACATCATCATTCCCTGTAGAGCTCGAACTAGTAGTAGGAGGAATATATCGATCACCTAGACTTTCAGACATGAAGAATTCAAGTCTACTAGAAAGTTGTGAAATTTGTGCTCGTGTACTATCCTCCTTCCTCTTCATCTCCTCTCTAAACTGATGAATCTCATAGGTCATCCTATTGATTGCGATCTCTGCAGGCTCCACCTTAGTACCAGATGTACTAGGTCTATCAGGATGACAAGTGGGTGTCCCACGGGATGTAGTAGGGTAACCAAGCTCTGCACACTTTACTCCAGGCTTATTATAGAAATTCTTGAAGGAGATAGGAGGCTTTGGCTTCACATCATGAGCATAGGCCGTCATATTCACTCCAGCTCTCTCACAAAGTGTCCAGATCAGTGCAGGAAATCCCAGCACAATCCGTGCAGTGTCAGACGCCATTTTATCCAGCTCATATGCTATCATCTCTCCAATATCAATAGGCAACCCGTTCTTCACACAATACACAAAATAAAGCTCCTCTGCACTCGGTTGTGAAGTGTGCGAAGTAGGAAATACCTTATGCTTGTAGAGCAGGTAGATCTGATAAAGCGGTGCAGCCATTAAAGTAGCTACAACATTCTCCTTCTTCTCTCCTATGTAGGCCACCTTCTTTTGAGTTTCAAACATCTCTTTCAAAATTCTTTTCTCCAATTTGGGTCCTCCTTCCTCTTCATGAATAGGGCCATGAAAGTGCTTCTTCTTCGTAGCTGGGCAAGAAACATCCACAGTACCATAAAGTTCATTGATTACTGCGGGATCATATGGCACAGGCACTCCCCTAATCCATGAGGTATAACGATCATACTGAGCATTGCACAAGAACTGTCTGGTAAGCTCCCAAGAATAAACTCCTTCCGGATGCGCAACAAATTTCATCCATCCTCAACTCATGAGAGCATCATGAACCGAAAATCGCTCCATGTCAGCTTCAGTGAACCCTTTATCCGGAATAATCCATCTTTCCACCATCTTCTGATAATAAGAATATGCAGTTTGATTGATGAAAATAGCTGGATTAAACGTATCTCCTGTTAATTCTTCCAGAGGGGTAGTATCATTCTTTCTATTGTGACTCTTCCTCTTGGTTTTAGATTCACGAGGAATTTCTGGTGAGATTTCCTCCGGGGATTCAGCGACATCTTCTTCTTGCTGTGGATCATCCTCCGTTGGTTGAGCAGAATTGAAAGAAGTATCGTAACCATTATATGAATCGGGAACTACCAGATTGTTCACAAACTCATCTTCAGCACCCACAGCAGCCGGCTCCAGAATGGGTTCATTAATTTCTGGTGTCTGTGATGGAGCAGGCTCTGTGGCTTTCAATTTCTTTCCACCATTGTTTCTTGGGTTATTCTTTCTCTTTGGTCTCATGGTGGCAGAATTTAGGAAGAAAGGATTGGGATTGGAAAGCTAATTAAACTGGAAGAAGAGAAAAATTGACAGATTTGAGAATGAGAGTATGACCGATCGGTCATGGCTCTTTTAAAGGGGGTGAAATCTTGATTTTGTTGAGATATGGCGGGATTGATTTAATCTAGATCCAAATATACACTAAACATATGATTTGGAGTTAGTATAATGCTGTTTAGGATCCCAAAAATCGAATAGATATGATTTGAATATTTTGGATTCGCGAATTTTTGAAAAATTTGCGTCAGTGGCGCAAAAAGTGGCGCAGAATGTCACTTTTAGGCGCCACACAGCACAAATGGCGCATTTTGAAAATAATATAAATTTAAAAATAAGCCATGGCGCAAAAATTGGCGCAGGAAGGGAGTTTTATGCGCCGCCAAGAAGAAGTGGCGCATCCTGAAGCAAACTTGGAAAAATTTTAATTCTGCGGCGCAAAAAGTGGCGCAGAAAGGCAGATTTATGCGCCACCAAGCATGTGTGACGCATTTTGGAAAAACTTAGAAAAATTTCTAAGTTTTCTGGCGCATAAAATGGCGCTTCAGGGCATGATTAGGCGCCACAGTGCCTAAGTGGCGCATTCTGTGTCAATTCGAGCCGAATGTGTTTTTCCTAAGTTCTTCCCCATGATGTCCAAAATCTCCAAATCACTCAACAATACCAATTTCACTTCATCTACACCTCAATCTAGTCCAAATAAACTTCATTGATCTTTTTACCAGTTCAAAACAACTCAATTTAGCATGTTATTGGTAAGAGCTACTTTATTGAATTTAAAAGCAACTAACACTCTTATAATCTAAATAAGCACCATCTAATACTCCATCTAATCAAAAGACATGGATAATAGAAATAATAACTCTAAGATAGCAAAAATAATAAAAAATAGAGTTAGGACAATACAACCCCAAATGAAAATAACTAAAATGTAGCAAAATAAAAATAGAGTCAAATACATAGGCCTATCAATACATGTCATATCTAATGATCACAAGCCTATCTATCGCTCATCTTTCACACTCAGTCTGAGTCCTCAGAATCATCATCATCATCATTGTCCCCTACTTCTTCAGACCCATCTCCAGCATCAGCATCCTCAGCATCATCATCCGCAGCATCATCACCACCATCCCCAGACCCAACATAGTCCTCATCATCATCGTCCTCAGAAGGTGTCTGAGGAGCGACATAACGTTGCCCTAGGCTCTGGGACATAAAATACTCTAGTCTGGCTGCATGGTAAGCTTGGGCTCGAGCATTCTTTTCAATCTGATCGCTCAAAAAGTTTTGCCTCTGAGTTACCAACCTCATCCTCTCATCCATAGTGTTCATCCAATTTTGCTGGTTGGTCATCATCGTCTGCTGATCAATCCTCAATGCCCTAGCCCAATCAGGCTCTCCCGGATACTGCTGATGTGACTGCTGCGACTGCTGTGGCTGAGCTCTCCCTCTGCCTCTACCTCTGCCTCTACCACTGATAATGGCCAAAATTGACCATTATTTTCAATCTATTTCCGTGTCTAAACATGGGCATTTGATCGCATTCCGGTCTTATTTAAATAAGAAAGCAGTTGAATTTGACAGATATATTCAAATTTGTATAAATAATAAGCTGGTATTGAAAAACACAAAAATATTGTTATTTTTATTAATTTTATATTAAAAAACCCAAAAACATGATAAAAATATTAAAACTCATACACTTGATTAATTTTGGTTCGTTGTTGTCTATTCGGTGGAACACGAGTTCATTAAATGGAACACAGACCAAATAATCAAGTGGAATAAATATTATATTTATATTATTTTTATTTTTACATTTTAATGTATATATTTATAATTTTTATGTTTGTTTTTATTTCTATTTTCTGCTTTAGTTAAAAAATAATTGGTCAACTAATCACTTCTGATTTTAATTAATTGCAGGTAAATTATTTGGTCCAAGAATTAAGTCCAAAAACCCCCAAGCCCAATACTTGCAGTCCAACCCAACAACCAACAAATCCAGTCCAAAACTTGTCTCAGGCCC